>JAFIRS010000680.1:0-580000 GCA_018342105.1 Gonioctena quinquepunctata
AACCCTCTTCCACGACCGATCATGAAGACCGTGAGTGTTACTTCCATCGAACTTCACGGTGCAGATATGGGGAGTCATGCAGATATCGTCACACTCCAAGGATAAAATTTTCGGACGAAATGTCTTTAAGAAGGGGCAATGTAACGAACCTAGGCCGGACCTGTCGCCTCACATGTTGCCGTCGACAGCGATGAGATCATCCCCGGAGATATTCGAGAACCATCCAGTCCCTCTTCCGCGTAATGCAACGGTCAATATTGGAAACAATTGGAACATGCCGTCGCCAACTGGAAGAATTCGAAACATCGAGAATGCTGTATCGGAGATAAATAGAGAGCCCTCAAGAGGGAGTGGACAGTCTGAACGAGCCCATACGATCGAGTTATTCAGTAGCGTAGTAATATAAATTAAGTTGTAGACTAAGTGTGAAATAAATTAGTAGAACCAAGTTAAGTTTATTTACGTTACAATATTATCAATTTGTAAAGAATACTCAGATATATTTTACCACGAAAATACACCCCTGACGTTTACAAGCCGAGTAAAACATAATATACGAACAAGCGACGAGGTACCGGTATATACAAAATCTTATCGATATCCATTTATACACAAACAGGAGGTCGAAGAACAAATAAAAGAAATGCTTGATCAGAAAATAATCCGACCAAGCAACTCTCCCTGGTCCTCGCCCATCTGGGTGGTACCCAAAAAGACGGACGCTTCTGGTAAACAGAAGTGGAGAGTGGTAGTTGACTATCGTAAGCTCAAAGAGAAAACCATTGACGACAAATACCCGTTGCCAAATATCACCGATTTGTTGGACAAGTTGGGGAAATGCCAGTATTTCACGACGCTGGACTTAGCCAGTGGCTTCCATCAAATTGAGATGGAAGAGCGGGATATTGAAAAAACTGCTTTCAATACAGAGCAAGGGCACTATGAGTACCTCAGAATGCCTCTTGGTCTTAAGAACGCCCCTGCTAGCTTCCAGTGGGTTATGGATAACATCATCCGTGGTATCCAGAACGAAAAATGTTTGGTGTACCTGGATGATATCATTATATTCTCCACCTCGTTACAGGAACACCTTGAACGACTAAAATCAGTATTCGACCGATTGCGTGAGTCTAACTTCAAGATTCAGCTTTACGTAAAGAAGTAGCGTACTTAGGTCACATTGTGACCCCCAAAGGCGTCAAGCCGAACCCTGATAAAATCAGGGCTATAAAAAATTTCCCTATACCAAAAACAACCAAACAGCTCAAAGGATTCTTGGGTCTCCTTGGCTACTATCGCCGCTTCATAGACAATTTCGCCAAATTAACTAAACCCCTCACTAAGTGCTTAAAAAAAGGAGCTAAAATTGAACATAATGAAGAATTTGTAGAATGCTTCAGCGCATGTAAGAATATGTTGATAAATGATCCAATCTTACAGTACCCTGACTTTTCGAAACCCTTTAACCTTACGACAGACGCTAGTAATTTTGCTCTAGGGGCTGTCCTTTCCCAAGGTCCTATTGGTCGAAATCTACCTGTCGGCTATGCGTCTCGAACATTGAACGATTCCGAACAAAATTATTCCGTGATCGAAAAAGAACTTCTCGCTATAGTCTGGGCTACAAGATATTTCCGCCCCTACCTCTTTGGTCGAAAATTTAACATAGTCACGGACCACAAACCTTTACAATGGCTCTTTTCTTTGAAGGACCCTAACTCCAAATTACTGCGATGGCGAATCAAATTAGAGGAGTACTCTTACCAAATTATATATAAGAAAGGCAAGCTGAATACTAACAGTGACGCCCTCTCACGAATTGAAATCAATACAAAGGAAGTCGACACAGTTTCTGATCAAATCGAACAATAATTCGAACCATACCAACTGACAAAGACAACCCCCGAAACACCGAAATTGACAGATTTATCGAAGAAATAGTAACTCCCGGACCATCACGCAATAATGACCTTGATAATATTTCCATGCAAGTACAACCCGACGAGGAGCGTACAGATAATGACCTTACACCAGATATCGAAGACGACAATGACGATACTATTCATTCAAATGCCGAACAAGACCCCATTGTCGCCATACCAATCGCGCAGTGTGCTGTAAATCTTGGTCTTAACCAAATTATTGTAAGTTCAGTACTCCATTCACCAGCCAAACCCAAAAATTACCATTTTATTTGAAAAAAAGAAACGAATTCATGTACAAATATCAGAAAATAATTTAGAAAATGACATATTGAAATTCATCAAAGATTTCGTGTCCCCAGGTGTACAAATGTTCATAAAATCAGATGTGGAATCATCTGCGACTGAAAAATAAACTTTAGTCACTATCTTCCATCGTCAAGATAACCTCTTGTGGGGTATTCATGTTGAAAAGGGCAACATTCTCAATTGAATATTGATAGAAAGATTTTTCTGTGAATTGAAAAATCCACGCTTAAAATAAAGTTTTTTTTTGTGAATGTCCAACAGAAAACAACTACTTCCCCGGCTAAAGCCACGCTGGACATTGAACTACATCTGATAGATATTCTGAAAAGACCCTAACTCAAAAGAAAAAATCTGAAATTGAAAATTTGCATTTTCATTGAGATAGTTATTTGATTTTCTATTCCAGTCTCAATAAGGAACTCATTAAGATGAATGAGACAAAGAATAATGTTTTCCAAAAACTCACCAGAAATCATTCGTAACATTGACGCAAGAGAGACATCGCATTCACTAGGTCTTCAATACATTTTTGTCGACGAAAATCTATTTCACGCTTCCACGATCATCAGGAAGACCGGAAGAAATGGGAAACACATTTTCAAGAAGCAATCTCACTTTGCAAAGATGGAAAAAGTTAGAATCATTTCTTTTGGAGAGACAATTTGAAATTAGTGTTTCCTGACATTAAAACCTGTCATGGGGTATGATAGATTGATTTGTTGAAAATATGAACAGGATGTTCATAAAATCAGATGTGGAATCATCTGCGACTGAAAAATGAACTTTAGTCACTATCTTCCATCGTCAAGATAACCTCTTGTGGGGTATTCATGTTCAAAAGGGCAACATTCTCAATTGAATATTGATAGAAAGATTTTTCTGTGAATTGAAAACTCCACGCTTAAAATATATAGTTCAAATTATTTAAAAAAACAGGATTACTGGAAGTCCACCTGAAATGTTGATGATTGAAGGTTTTAAATTCAAAATAGTTCAAGGTATGGAACATTTGATATGCGCATTTGTTATATTATCAAAATTGAATGTATAAAATCACATTAACGAATTATTAAGAAAAATAGGCAAAGTCAAAATACCAAAGTTTGTGAAACGGTGAAAAACACAAGTTTTTAACCAAATTTCGAATGAATCTCCTTTTTTAAGTCGATTAAAATGGTTCCATTTCTCTTTATTTCGAACAACTAGATAGTACTAATGATCTCATATTATTTGAAGTGAATCAAATATGGTTTATTTGATCTATTTTTTTCCAAATAGAAATGGCAGAAATAGTTTAGGTAAATTATAGTTTTTGTGGAATAATCAGAAAACGAATTGTTTCTTTTTTTACCAATAGAGAAATATAAATATGTCTAATGACTTTTTTTTAACATTAAACATTTATTTATTTTCATATCTGAGATCACAATAAAATATCTCAACTAATAGGCATATTTTTTCTTTCTTATAGATTTTTTTCACCATATTTGAAAGAAGATTTGCATCTAATATTTGTTCCATTATCACATCTATCTACATTATCTATTATTTCAAAGGTCATGGAAAAAACCATCAACATCGAGCTCATGAAATATCTGGAAGACTCAGGAATTATCAATGATAGGCAATATGGCTTCCGTCATCAGAGATCAACTGGTGACCTGCTCGCATATGTCTCACATATATGGCAGCTATCTATTGAAAAGTATGGAGAAACTTTAGCTGTGGCATTAGATATCTCCAAGGCGTTCGATCGAGTTTGGCACCAGGGACTCCTCGCCAAGCTTCCATCTTATGGCTTGCCCCCTCAGCTGTGTTCTCTGCTTGCTAGTTTTCTCCCAAACAGGTCTCTCCATGTAGTGGTCGATGGAGTTTCATCTGACACTCTACTCATAAATGCTGGTGTTCCGCAAGGATCCATTCTAGCACCAACACTATTTTTACTTCACATCAACGACCTGTTGAAAGCAACTTCATGTCCTGTACACAGCTTTGCCCTCCATACCGCTTTCTCTTCCAGGGCCCCTATATCAGCCCGTGAAACCAGAAATGAACGAGGAAGAAATGTTAACAATATAAATATGGACTTAGCAACAATTCTCGAATGGGGATCCAATAACTTGGTAGAATTCAATGCAAACAAAACACAAGCATGTCTTTTCTCTAGAAAAGCCGATCTCACTGTGCCTAACATAACTTTGTCAGGAGTAACCATACCACTGAAGTCATCCATATCGATGCTTGGTATTACTATCAGCAATAACCTTTCCTGGGAAAATCACGTGAGGTCCATTGCCAAAGTGCATCCCAAAACTTAGTTTTTTGTTTCGTGCCAAGAGCTATTTCACCTCCAGTCAGCTGCTTATGATCTATAAGGCACAGATCCGACCTGTCCTGGAATACTGTTCCCATATTTGGAGTGCGGCACCTAAACATATCCTGAAGCTATTGGATTCTGTCCAAAAAAGGGCAATTCGTCTCGTCGGTGATGCCTCGCTTACAAACTCGCTCACTTGTCTGGAACACCGTAGAAAAGTTGGCGATTTGTCTCTATTTTATAGATATTTTCATGGGCGATGCTCTTCTGAAATATCAACAATCGTTCCTCCTTTGGCAGTCTCTTCGAGATTAACCCGTCAAGTTCAGTCTTCACACCCATTCGTGGTCACTTTGGAGACCTGCAGAACATCACTTTCCAAAGACTCATTCATCCAACGAACTGCGAGGCTTTGGAACTCATTGCCTAGGGAGGTGTTCCCCGAGGCATACAACCTCCAGAAATTTAAGAAGAACACCAACTCCTACCTTCTTTCCCTTGGTTCCCACGATGTTCTCTGAACATTACAGGATATCCCTTTTCGGGGAACCAAACAATAAAAAAAAACATATCGAGTTATATCATAAGAATGTATTTCTATCAGTATGCACACCAGAAAAAAATGTAAGAGGTTTTTCATATCCATTGGCATCATCTCCTCGATCTACCCCCACCACTGAGCCAAGAAAATTGTATAAGGAAGAGGCAACACCTACCACTACTGGAGTCGGACCTCAAAAATTCTGTTAAAATCCAAAGTGCAGCGAGAAAACTAATTTGTATGTGAGAAGTGTAACCAGATCTTTTGTAGCACAGAACAAGAACTCTTTTTATAAATTGCATAAAAAAAGTTCATACAGACCAAGTGTACAAAAATTGAATAAAACTATAAAAACATTGTTTGGATCCATAATTGTAACCACCATACATGAAAAAAATATCCTATTCATCTTTTGTACCAGTTGCAATACGGTGATATTTTTCTGCCATCATTTCATCACTTCTACAACCTGAAATGTAAAATCTATAGTGATGTTTTCATTACAATCTTGAAAAATTAATATATTATACAAAAAAATATAGCATATGACTTTTCTCTGGGTCTGTGAGAGCACCATGCAAATAATTGTATTTAAAGTGATCGGATAGTTTTCTAAAAAATGGCGGCATACATACATGTGAGGTAGTTATATTGATTTCATACACAACAGTCACAATTATTTGTTTGGGAAATACATCATAACATGAAATATCATCAGGTATAATTTGAAAGATTAACACACATTTGACAAATATTTGATCTTTTAAAGTAGGCAATTTTTCTTCACTTACTTACTTACTTACACAAAAATAAAATTTAAAAATTTCTACAAGTCAGAAAATATTGCTTGATATCATAGGGCTCCTTATTACATAATTTTTTTACAGACTTCAGAAATCTGATAGAAACTTCAATATTTCTTATATTTTGCGGAAGATTGTTATAAAATTTGATCTTACTGTAGACGGTGCTCCATTCATAAAGGGATGAGATTTTTGTTTATATTGTTTCATAAATATGAGTTTGACGGTGTATTTCAAAATGATCTGGTTGATTCATAAGAAATTAATTCAAAAATATAGATTGCTGGTATGGCCAGTACTTTGTATGACTTGAAGATTTCTCTACAGGAATCTTTATGCATTTTTTTTTAAGTATTCTGATAACTTTTTTGCGGTAGAAAAATTCTGTTCACTTCAGCCTCAAATGACTATTCTCCTAATAGAATAAAAATTTGCGTAATATACAGTTATCGGTACTTTAGGATCAACACTATTTGAGAACTCTTATGGCATATGTTACTCTAGAAAGTTTATTGAAAAGCTTGTCTATATGATATTATATCTGCAAAATTGGACCAAGAATACTACCCTGTGTGGGACCCCCATAGACGTACTCAAGGCAACGGATCTCACTATCGTCTCTCTTCAAGTTCTACTTCTACTTCTTTTTCAAATATGACTCAAACCAGTCAAGAATTTCCACAAATTCCATATTAAGTTTCCCTAATAAAATATGATCCTCACAGTCGAAGGCCTCAGATGAATTCATGATAATCCCCTGGGATAGATCTCCCTTTTGTTTGTTGGAATGACCAAACTTATTTTTCAAATAATCATACTAAAGATTGGAAAACATTCAGAGTTACTAAAAGGAATACTAATTGTTTGATAAATAATAGGTACGCTGATTGGGAACTCATATATCTAACATAATGCCTTTTTTATGACGAGATTTCACAAAAGCAATTTCCAGTTCAACTAGAATAATTATCTCGTCAAAGGACCCTGCTCAAACGTTATGGAAAAGGGCTCTATGTGAGCATTGCAAGAATTTTTTATTTTGTTTAGAGGAAGTCTTCCTGATTAAAAGTTACCATTGCGCTAAAGTCCAATAACCAATAGCTTCGGAGATATTGTAGTCATATTGTACCCATATTATACGCGTGACATGATTCTGAATTTCGGTACCCTTCTCTAATGTTCTTCATTGTGTTCTTGACGTTGCCAATCGGCCAGCGCAATAGTACCACCACAAAGGTCTCCAATAGGTTAGATTGTAACGAGAGTGTATTTATCCAAGTACTCATTCAATGAAGGAGGGAGAAACCTTTCGTGTATTTTATATTGCTCAAAAGTTACAAAATAAATTACCTACTCCAGAAATATTTTCAGAATATATTGAAATATTACTCAAACAGGGGTTATTGTTCACATAGAACAACTTGTATAGCTCAGTAGCAAAGGTCCTGTGAAAAAACAAAAATGCGTCAGTCTACCCAACACCAATTAAATATTCATTTTTCAGTATCATTGGCCAATACCTCCTAAACTATTGGTTATTGGACTTGGTAATGGTAACTTTTTATCAGGAAGACTTCCTCCAAACAAAATAAAAAATTCAGGCAATTCCCACATAGATCACATTTTCATAAAGTTTGAGCAAAGTCCTTTGACCAGGAAGTTCAAAACACTGACATTTGCACAACTTTTCAATAAGTGGTTGTGTAGGTACTTCGATTCTTGTGTGCTGTTTTGGTTCTTCATATTTTTGATTTTATCGAGTAATACATATTCTGTAACGGGCCACAAAAACAGATGGTGGAATAGAAGGCGATTGACCTTTCAAAACTCAAAACCACTCAACCTCACTACTAATAGAAATTATTCCATTCTCCCATGAATTCAAATTTATCATTGGTTATTCATTATCAGACAAATTCCAGACGATCATACATTGTTATTTACAAAACTCTTCTTTTCAGCATCTTAATGTCTCCTTGTTCGATGAACACATCTGTGTTCGAAACATGTCTATAACCGCCCAATTAGCAAAATAAAAAATTTGAAACCCAAGCTGTGGAGATGACTTAATGATTTCTTCCTTTACAAAAACCTATTTTATCCACTGTGAGCATGGACTACTTCCTACAAATGAACCTGGATAGTCGAGCGACCGTAGTCCGACAATACAAGAAACACATCATCCAGAGAAGAACATGTTCTTTAAACATTTGGTCCAACAACGAATGAGACACAAGGTAACACCCAACTATGTTTCTTTACATACCAACGTCCACAACCGTTCGGCACATAAGGCCTTAGCTGCAGCCCAAAGAACTAGGATCAAAGAAGAAATCAAATTTCTTTACAATAAGCCTAATACCTTCAACACAGACTCAATAAATGGCCCCACTTGCAACTCACCAATGAATTACATAGATCTGAATGGGACGCCTTGGACTCATCTCTTAGGTTTGTGGTTGAGGATGTAGGTGGTAAGAAACACTTGAAACTCAAATCCAAACTCAATAGGTTCATCTCAACTTCCATACCCTTTCCTGACCAATCTCCACCATATGTTTTTTCTGATCACAAATTCTACCCCAGGATTCTTAATTTGTCTGACGTGGAATTTAGCCACCGGGAAACATTCCTCCTGAATTCCGGTCTCATATACAACATTTATCACTCTTATAACAAACATAACAAAGCGATTTAATGCGAAAAAGTAATAGAACATATCGCAATTTTTCCGATAAAAACATTCTACCTAGCCAAATTTCTACAGCCCTCAACAAACACTTTCTATGCCGCCCTGTTCTACCAAAAAAAGATCAACATATAAAAAACGACAGAACCACCCTAAAAAATATTAAAGATAAAATCTCTTCACACAACCTTATTATCACGGAAGCAGACAAAGGCAATTGTTTGGTCATTCTCAAACACGATGCCTACATTTAAGAAGTCATGACATTCCTGTCCTCAGAAAGTTTCTCTACAATTAATCACAACCCCACTAATAAATTTCTCACATACACCAAATCCCTCACTGATACAACTTCGGACACCATCATCCATTACCAATCTTACATCAGAAATTTGTTACCCATGAATTGTCAGACTCAACGGTTTACCCAAAATTCATAAACCCGACACCCCCATTAGACCAGTAGTTACCAGTTCTCCCACTTCCGAAATAGCTCATTGGTTAAATCACTTATTAAAATACTTTATAGATTCTCACAATCCTTTTTCCATTAAGAACACACGTGAACTCATAAACAAAATTAATAATATTCATTTACCTCACAAATCTATTTTAGTATCCTTTGACATTACTAATTTGTTTTCTACCGTCCCCCCTGACGATTGCATCAGAATCACTAGAGAACTATTATTTGAATCTAATATTATTCCTTATCATTTCCTTAATATCTGCACCCTCGTCAGCCCAGTACTTTAACAAAACTTTTTTCAATTCAATAACTCCTTCCGCCAAATATCTGGCCTAGCCATGGGCTCGAATCTTTCCCCTCTGATGGCTGAATTATTTCTCTATGACCCTGAGAAGAAATTATCTAACTTTCCTAACTTCAAACAGAAAGTACTCTTTTATTTTCTATATGTAGATGACACACTTGTTCTATTTGATGGGAATTAATCTGAACTTAATGACTTTCATGATTTTCTGAACTCCCTCCATCTCTCTATCTCTTTCACAATGGAAAAAGAAAATGACGATTCCATTCCGTTCCTTGATCTCTTAATCAAGAAGAACCCAGACAAAATACAGCTGGAGTTTTCTATATACAGAAAACCCTCTCATATTGACAATGTCATTTCTTTCCACTCGTTCCATCCTGATATACACAAATTCGCCGCCTTCAATTCTTTATTTTCCAGGCTTTCTACTGTTCCTATGAATATTACAGATTTCAACAAAGAACTACTAACTATCAAACAAATTGGTCTCAACAATTATCATCCAAATCACATCATCAACCAAATATACCAACGTCATGTCAACACTCACCTCAACAGAAACCTTCGTCATATTACCCCTCCTCCACGTTTCGGATCTATACCATATTTACGCAAAATATCATTGAACATAAAAAACATTTTTCGTAAATTTGATGACAATATCCGTATCACTTTCTCATCCCTTAACTCTATTGGCAAAAGTTTGGTTAATAATAAAGACCATATTGACATTTTGGATGAATCAGGAGTATACAAAATCACTTGTTCTTCACCTAACTGCACGGCGGTATACGCAGGCCAGACTGGCAGACCCTCCAAAACTAGGATCAAAGAACACCTCAAAATAATTGAAAAACATAAAAATAATTTTCCTTTATATACCAATAGTTCTTTCGCTAATCATATTATCAACAACCAACATGTTTTTTTACCACAACTTGATGTCCAAATCTTACATGTCGTGAACAAAGGCACTTCACTTAATATTAGAAGAATCTTTCACATAACATAACACATCCAAGATCCTAATTTTTCATCTTTAAATGAACAAATACTATTTGATTGTATTCCGTTCTTTAAATCCCTTAAATTCGAATATTCTCTGCTCTCATTTTCACGCATATTATATACAAAACCTTTTTCCAAATTCATAATTTTATTTTATTTTTACACCATAGCCACCTATGATCACAAAGCAACACTTACATCCTGAAACTTTCCTAACACCACCCTATCTGTATCTTTAGACAATGACCCTATACTTGGATCACAAAGTTTCCTACCTCCTCTTTCTTCTCCCGTTGCCCGTGAGATGGCGCCATGGTTCCCTTTTTAATTTTCAATTATTATTCCTTCACTATGATATTGAAACCATTTTGGTTTGTTTCTGAATAGCAAAACAACGTCATTGCCTAAAATCGCTTTGAATTATATTATTATGTACTCAATGGGCAAATTTTGGGGCTCCTGTCCCATATTTAAATGAATCCTTATTTTTTACTACGAAAGGTTATGCCTTGGATCCTTTCGTATCAAGCTGTAAGTAATTTTTTGATCTTTTGAAAACTCACTATTATTCACACAACTCTTCTTTTCCACCATCTTAATGTCTCCTTATTTTTCATCTGTGTTTTTATGTTGTACCACTGAAGATGAACACATCTGTGTTCGAAACATGTCTATAACCGCCCAATTGGCAAAATAAAATATTCAAAACCCATGGTGTGGAGACGACTTAGTGATTTCATCCTTTACCAAAAATGTTATTTCGTTCTTTCTTCAGTTTTAGTCATGGGTGCATATATTTTCTCACTTATATTTTATGTTGAAGCTATAAGCTTCAACGCGGGGCAGTATGTTGTAGAAACATATAACAGTTTCAATTTCACGCGGTCCAGGAACTCGCCTCAGTCAGGCCAATCACAGCGCGGCATAAAAAAAATATTGTAGGTAACTGTATAGACGAAAGCGCGGCGAGCCCAAGTTTTCGTACAAATTATGAATTGATCTTTTGATATTATGCAAAGAAAAGCTCTCTCTCTAGGGCAGAAAATTTCCCACTGCTGTAAAACACTATTATTAATAAGGTCCTTATTATTGCAGAAGTTTTGTTAAAAACTTGAACCAGTGACTCATTTGACAGTTCAACAAAACCCTTACCCCTGGTGTTCGGGAAGCTGAGCCGTATCCCCCTCAGACACCGATAAATCTTTCAGTCTTCTCATTTCTCTAAAGCATATTTTCAATGTTCTCAACGATTATCCGATGATTACGTACGGGCGACAGACTCTACGATTGGTGAGATCCCGAAATGACAATGATTGCCCCATTATACGTGAGACGCATAATAATGCAATGGGAACTACTACTGCCAGGGTTGTGATCGATAGCATCGAATTGAAAGTCAAACACAATTTCCCGATTGCCGAAATAAATTAAAAATTGATGACCATACAGAAAAATACCGTTCAGAAAATTTACGCGAAATGCTTAACGGGAAATTTGGTCGGTAAAGACGAGCACTAATGAGGAGAGACCACGTATGTTCCCAAACACCAGATGTCATTTCAGCCAATTCTACCACTTTCAATCACGTCAACATTCAAAATATCCGTTTGTCTCTGAACGGCAAATATTGGTCCAACGAACGTCTTCAATAATCACTATACTGAAGCGTATTTCAATTATACGCAATTCCTTGCCAGCTTTACGAATTCTATGGAAAAGTCCACCCTTTGGATAACTTCGATTTGAAAAACCGTGCCTTATTCTCATCGATTGTTCAAAGCAGGAGGAGACGATGAAATCGGGCACGGGTCTACGTGAGATTAGATATCGAAGCGAGCTCGGGATTTCCCAATCGAACTCATGTCTATTCCATCATCATTCACGTTTGGCTGATGGAATACCATCCCCTATCCGAGACGATGGTCGTTGTGTTCATTCATCAGTCAGCCACGATGCGTATCGCATTCGTCGACATTCAAGCGTTCCAATTCAACAACACTTTTTATAGGCAAACTGTACGATATTTGGAGAAGACTGTACATGTCATTCCTGGGCCTAGCCACACCGTGTGACTAGGCCGACGGGACGTGAGAACCTGTGACGATCCCACGTTTACACGAGTAGTATCAGGTCGAAAGTCTGATACGGCGGCGACCCATCAAACGTAACGAGAGGAGTCTTGTTGACATGGGGGAGGAGGATAGCCCCATCGGTTCGCCGTTGCCTCTCCACATGGTGTTGAACTCTGGGTCGCGTGGTACTAGATAGTGGATCAATGGAAAACAATACTGTAATTCGGTAGAGATGGGTAGAGGTGGTTGTGTTCCCTGCCTGACTCGGCGGGGAGCGGCGCATTAACCCGCTCGGGTACTGACATCCCAGAGCCAGTAGCCTGTTTTATCAGGCGGCCCCACCCTGGCTGAGCTATAACGGTAGCTAGGTTTACTTAGCGCGCTGATTGGAGTATCGATCGCAATCACCCTTATAGACGAGTGAAACCGAAGGTTGGAATTTCTTTGTCGTGAGATGTATCGAGGTTCACTTCTTAGAGGTCACGGTTTGGAATTTCTTTAAATTGTACATGACACGACTAGGAAATGATCATCATCGAGGCACATTTTCTACCAGATTGACCGAGTGTACGTGAGAGGCAATCAGAAAATCTATGAAAATGGCATTCCCTACTGTCCGTACCACAACAGCAGAAAATTAATGTGCACCCAACGAAACTTTCAGTCATTATACGAATGGCTATGTACGTATATCTTACCTAATTGGATTTATAATACAATAGACAATGAAAATTTATGTATATTTTTGCTTTTCTCTCTGTCTATTTTTTTTCTCCTTTGAGGAAAAACCCAAGCAGCATCATAGTGACGAAAACTGATACTGCAATTTCGATTGGTTATTACGTAATCACTACTAAATCTACCACTATACAGAACGAATAACTAACATTTTATATCTGCATGGTTGTAGTCAACTAATTCACATCTGTGGTAGCCACTCCACAGTTCTATAACTTGTTAGTGTCCATTGAAGTACCTGAAACATTATGGCCACTGAGTAGAATCACCTGAAAGTTTTCAAACTCGAAAGTGGAAAATAACCGTTGCGGTAACTATCCGCTGTACCACTTAAATATTACTTAGAAGTCACAATCACTTCAATGTGGCAGGCATATGTGGTGATGGTTACCACGTTTTTGCTATCTCCATAAGTGATTGCCACAGTACATATTTGATAAAAGTCACTACAAAGTTACAATTACCTTTAAAATTCACCATCAAGTGATCTTGGATCCAGATAACACAGGATATCCTATGGATATCCATTTCATGTCCAATTCTGGTCGGGATATCCCTGGATTTGAAATGGACATCAATAAGATATCCGTCGACGGATTTGAAATGGATATCCTTCAGAAGATATCATATGGATGGCCATAAGATATCCGGAGCAAATATGGATAAGTTTAAATTGCAAGATTGATTTTCATTGTGTCAATTTCTGAGTTATATAGATTAATTTTTTTGGAAAAATCTCATGTTTCGTTTTTCTACTTGATTTGAAATCGATATCCATCGACGGATTTGAAATAGATATCCCTCAGAAGATATCCTAGGGATGGCCATGAGATATCCAAAGCAATCATAAATGAATTTGAACATTCTCGTAGATACACAAATTGTACCTTTTCAAAAATACGTTGTCGCGGGGACTCTCTGCGACCACAGAACAGATATACATGTGTCTGCGACAGCCTGGCCATACTATACGCATAACTACTGGCAACGTCTGTCATTTTATTTTGTTGAGGAAGGTCATAGTCATAGCACTGAATCCAAACAAAAGTCGTGTTTTTTTTCCTATTTCCCTTCGTTTTCGATACCCTGTTGGTCTGGACATAATGGTTTTCATCTGTAGCAATTGAGTGTTTCCAAAGGGATCTATATATTAGCCGAATACAGGTAAATATCAATTGAAAAGGACATAACCTATAAACATCCATTATTTCCAATGTTTGCTGTTTGAGTTTCGATATTTTCAGAAATGCTGGAAAGCACGTCGTTACATTTGCCACAATACACGATTAAAAATGGTGTGAATGCCTACAACAGTGGACATGTGATGAAGATGATTCATCAGTAGATTCGAACATTCTCCTATTGATTGAACTGAAAAAATGAATCTTTCGGAAGAATATTTGGGAACTGGATCGAAATTCAAAGCTGCTGTAGGTAAGTTGTATGTTTTTCTATTCCTTTTTCTAGAACTCTTTTTTCAGGTACCTAAATGAAATCACAAAAATGACTTTGTGGAACGATGCCTTTCTTCCATGCTCACAAATATGTTTGCCTCCAAATATAGCTGGTATGGATAATAAAAAATAAACTGGACAACTAAAACTGGCTGAAAGGGGAGGTGAAAAGCCCATTCAGTTGTTCAATTTATTTGATAATAATTTGTATTGCCTCATAACAGACTGCTAGTTCAGTGAGAATGCAAAATTTCCAAGAAAAGTTTATTTCAAAAAGAGAGAGAAAAACTATGGCAGTGGTATATATTATCATCATCAGTATTCGAATTCAAAAGAAAGCATAATATTCCTCAGTATTTTTTTGTAGATTTCAACATCAATTATACCCGTGAATATATACATATCATTTCAGAAGCAGCTGACCTCAGTGATTCGACGGAAAATAAAATAGCTACTGAAGAAGCCATCTAAGCTTGGCTGAGAAGGGCCAAAGGAAGGCATCTGTCATCTTCTAGAATAAAGGAAACACCTGATGGACGAAGAAAATAGCATTCTATATTTTTGATTATTCTGCATTTAATCTGTTTTCATTTTAGAGTTTACATATACATTTTAGTTGTTGATAACCCCGAAGTTTATGAGAATTTTTTTTGATACCAGAGTTTAATGATACATTTTTTTTGTTCAATACCATTATTTCATTTCCCTCCAGATCGCTGTTACTATATTTTATCTCCGATAGATATCCCCGAAGGATATCTTTAGAATATTTCTCGAAGAATCTTTCAGATAGCTTTTGAATATCCCTGAAGGATATCTCCTGAAATATATCTTTGAAGTATATCTCATGGATATTCCTGAAAGATATCTTTGAAGTATATCTTATGGATATCTTTGAAAGATATCTTGTGGACATCTCTGGAGGATATCTTATGGATATCCTTGAAGTATATTCCATGGATGTACAGGTTGTTCCACTTTGGACATCCATCGGATGTCCATAAGATATCTTTTGGATATAATTGGATGTCCATAGTAGATCCATAAAATTCATGAAGGATGTCCAATGGATATCCATTGGATGTTTATGTGTTATCTGGGGATTGGTCCGCGCGATTACAAAAGATAATCTAACTTCGAGATTATAACTTTGAAGTGGTAGGTAATAATAGACACGACGTGTTCGCCACATTCAAGGGTATAAAACCTATTGTAATTTACAGGTTATAACTTTGAAGTGGTGGTGGTAATTGAATTCCACTTGCCACTTTACGATGAGAGGAACTTTAGAGTGGTAGTTTCTGTCACTTTGAAGTTTTATTCTCCAAAAGCCGCCATATTTACAGGAATATATGAAGGAAACAGTCAATAAAGATTTATTTGTTTTCAGTACTGCATCAAACAAAGTGTTGGTTTCAAGTAACAAAGATTGATAAAAAAAATGTTTGAGGGATTCAAAGTGGGAGTCGCAATGGTCCATTTTCAATCAGTGACTCGCCTTTCCGAAGACAATGAACGAATTGTTGTAGTAATTGAAATTAAATTTGCTACAGATATGGTGAATGATCAATATATGTCATGTGATCCGTGGCAACTCCCAAAACTGGATAAGTACTCTCAAAGAAAATCTCAAATCTGAACAAGTTTGAGGTTATCAAGAATTACATTCTTGAATTTATTTTAGAATCATGAATTAGCTAATGACATCACCCAGTTTCTCAAGAATGCATCAAACCAAAGAAAAGGTAGATTGATACTGTGTTCAGGTACGCGATTTAGTGCGTTTCGGTCCATTTTATGGCGGACTTAGTTCAGCTACCGACTGCGAGAGGGCGATTTTACCATTGCCGATAATACGAATCTTAGATCATATATGCTACGCTAGATACGACAGTTATTGTTTCGGTAGGTCCGGCAGGGATCAGCGTACTCAAACTATTGACAGTTACACGCGGTACTGGATATACCGTATAGTACGCCAACGTCCCCTTCACCCCCTCTCATCTGTAGCCCTCTAATACCAAACAAACAATACAGAATGCCGTATCTTGCGTAGCATATATGATCTAAGATACGAAGTTCAGCTACCGACTGCAAGAGGGCGATTTTACTATAGTCGAAAATATGAATGTAAATTGAAAGCCAAGTAGTTATTTTCAAATTGCCAAATCTCCATCTCTCCATTGTTTTTTCATAACTCTTTCATTACAAGCTTTTATTCAAGTTGCAATGTTCATACGAAAGTTGTCCGTTTTAAAATTTGCAAGTGAGTCAAAATTCACTTGCACTTTAGTTGTCCGTGAAGTTTTGCAGCTGTTAATAATTTAGGTGACAAAGCATTATAAAAATTTTGCAAGAGAAAAAAAAATGGCAGCACCAAGATGGCGGAAGAGTTTCGTAATTATGGTCCGATTCTACTCAAAATTGGTATGTGGGGGTTTTTGGGCTCGAAGATTATGAATTTAATCGAAGATCATTGTTTTTTATCAAAATTCAAGATGGCGTACGAGTTTTGTATTTATGGTCCGATTCCATTCAAAATTGGTATATGGGGGTTTTCGGGGTCGGACGTTATGAATTCATAAATTCAAGATGGCGGCTCCAAGATGTTTGACGAGTTTTGTGGTTATGGACCGTTTCTATTCCAAATTGGCATGTCGGGGTTTTTAGGATCGGAGATTAGGAATTTAGTCAAACATTTTTTGTGTCAAAATTCCTAAATTCAAGAAGCCGGACGAGTTTTGTAATTGTGGTCCGATTCGATTCAAAATTTGGGGTCGAAGTTAATGAATTTTTTGTAAAAATTCATAAAATCAAATGGGAGGAAACGATCTTTGTGATTATGGTCTGATTCTATTCAAAATGCCATGGATCAATACCATCTCGCGTTTCTTGTTATCATTTCTACAAGTTGGATCTGCTACTAGGTCAAATAATTGAAGAAATTATGTTTTTCTCCTTAGTGCATTAGTATAGAAGCTTCCCAGCAAACATGTTATGTGTGGGCCTCTAGAGGCACTTTAAAAACAGCCGACAGACAACATAAGCGGGCCATAATCATAATACATCGTCGGCCCGGCTAGCCCGTGTCGCGATGGCCACCAGTATGGCCTCCAGACTACCACCCGCTTTATTACAGAGGGGGCCTTCAGCGGATAGACAGAGTTAAGATGAACTGATATTGTATGGTACAGATTATGGTGCGATGGCGGGTATCCTACTAATCAACCCTGTCATTCCACTGTTGGGGTTTCATCAATGATCTATGCAAATATACAGGGACGTCCAATTCAAAATGCTGTACATGGGCATATCTTGGAAGGCAATGAGCGTAAATACGGTTTCAATGAAAACAAAATTGTCCATATAAGCGCCTAAGAACAATCGGAAACAGTAAAATTTCAATGACGAGAGGTCATTATTATGCACAATAAATTTACCAAACATTCAAAATCGACTGATTCATGGACTAGATATAAACAATTCATGGTTTTCACTCTCTGAAGCCATTAATTGTAGAGGATTTAGGAAACTGTTGAGCCAGATTGTTCCTATATAGTTACCTAAACAGGCAACTTTTTCTCTATTTCAACCATTTTTATTGTATCTCAAATAGTTTCCAAGATACTCATCCATATTTCCCAGATATTGCATTTTAAACTGGCCTGGAAAAATGTTTATCACTAGTTCGATATTTTTTTTTTATTTCAAAAACACATTTTAATATATTTATATCACTTGCCTGCACCACAGAGGTTCCTAAGGATTTGTGTACGCATAAGTAGGTGCGCCGGCCTAAGGCCGAATGCGCTTCCTTCATGTATGTCCGCTCCTACAAGGTGCATATTGTGACTTGTTGCACGAAGCAGAAAAGTGTTTATTTAATTTTTGATCTTCTTTTCCTACTTTTTTTTTCACTTGTGTGAGTTGAGAGAGCAGAGATAAAAAATCTCGCCCAGGGCACCGGAAGTGCTAAAACCGGCACTACCTTTAAAACAACAAAAACTTAATATATCAAAAACATAAATGAAATTATTTTTCCATTCCATTTTGAGATAATTTACCGATAACTCTGTTTTATAAGCTATATATTTAGGTATAACAATGAAACATGATGAGTAAAACGAATAAATATATGAAAAATAAAAAATTTCCCATTTACAAAATATATATAAAAATATTAAAAAAAGTATTCTTTGGGTGGCAGGTACTGTTCAATTTAAAAGTCCACTATTTTATCATTTTTGAGCAGTTCTCTTTGCTCGACCTCCTTCACGGTCACCAGCAGTTCTTAGCCATGCCTTGATGGTTGTCTCAACATTATTAATTGTACAATCCTTTGACATAGGATTCTTCCTGACTGACACTACAAATAGAAATTTGGAATGAGTATATGAATTTTCGTTGAAAGGAAATTCATGTTTCAAATATAAAATATGGCTCATGATTCGAAGAGAGAAGAAGAGCCAAAAGAACTTACCATGTATCAATTGGATCAAGTTTTTGAGATATTTGAAACCATTTTTCTCATTTCGCCCTGTCCAATTTGTGTGAATTGCCAATTCATTAGTAATTAAATTGCAGAGAATTTTTTTGCATGTCTCATCATCATCCTTGCCTCCAATGTTTTGAAGCATAGAACACTAAAATTAAAATAAAAGCAATAATAGTCATAGGCAGTGAACTAGAAGATTCAATGCAGCTGCTGGATTTGAATTATTATACTGCCCATAATTTCAAATGAAGATATACACATGTTTGAATGTCTTAGTTTAGCACAATTTTAATGCAGTTGAAATGTTACTTCAGTGTGTGTATACTTCATCACATTTTTTTCAACAATATGAAATGGAAAAGTTGACTTACCATTTCAGCAAATTTGGTTTTGTCTGATAAATCATCATTCAATCCTCTGGATCTTCAACAACAGACATGAAGTTATCAGCACTATCAATTTTCATATGTTTTGCTTTACTGGGTCCGTGCTGACTATCAACATCAAGATTTCTACGAGAAATGTCGTCTATCATAACCTCAACCTCTACAGTGGAGACAGCATTTTTCGCAAGGCGCTGTTTTTGACGAGTGCTCTTTGTGATATGCACGAGTTTTCTAGAGGAAACATTGTGATGGTATGATGATATATGAATATAGCAAATGATGTAGGTATACTTAATTTTCTGTGTTTTCGGACATATCTGCTAGCTCTAAAGGTAAAAAGTCCCTTGTTCACCGAATAGATTGAATGACCACACACAAATCTGAAAAAAATTTCGCTTATTTTTCACAAAAATAACCAAACCACAGTCACCAGATAAAAAACAAAATACGCGATTTGCGATTTCGACATCCGACACAAAATCAGCAGTAGGGCCAACGGCCAACTGCCAACGTGATATTCAGAAAATGCCAATGTTGCATTTTCATTACAGCACAGCACATACTGTGTCAAAACGACATCGGCGCGATTATCGCAAATCTTTAATGGGTATTTCTGGCTAAACTTAAAACATCCATAATAAATATGCGTATGTTCAGCCAAAGCGGCAAAACTGATATCATGCCAATTATTTGCCGACATCGGTGTGCCGCTGCCGACATCTGACCGCCGTTAACAGCTATGGCCCGTCAATTTACCGCTCATTAATGTTTGCTGGGTTGTCTTTTTTTCATTAATTTTTATTCAATTCTTTTTAGTCATCCATGAAAACCGTCACCTCATTGAATTCTGAGAAAAAAATGATAATCTCCGACCCTAAAAAACTATATACCAATTTTGAATGGAATCGGGCCATAATAACAAAACCCGTCGCCATCTTGGAGCAGCGCTCTTGAATTAATTTTGACGAAAACATCATGCTGTCCGACCCCAAAAACCCTCACATACCAATTTTTATTGGAATTGGGCTATAATCACAAAACTCGTAGTCATCTTGGAGCCGCCATCTCGAATTTATGGATTTTGACAGAAAAATCATGATCTCCGACCCCAAAAACCACAACATACCAATTTTTATTCGAATCGGGCTATAATCACTAAACTCGTCGCCATCTTGGAGCCGCCATCTTGAATTCATAAATTTTGACAATAAAATCATGATATCCGACCCCAAAAAACCACCACATACCAATTTTGAATAGAATCGAACTATAATCACAAAACTCGTCCGCTATATTGGAGCTGCCATTTTGTTTTTTCTCTAGGAAAAATTCCGAATGCATTTTAGACCAGGGTCGATAATTTTTGAAACCAAAAAAAATTATAGTAGAATGAAACTCATTGGAAAAGGAAGAGAATATAACAGAAAAGAAAAGAAAAATAATTTACGGGCGATCTGAGGTCGGGAAGTGGAAGGGGTCTTTTAAGGGTAAAAAACGGTTTATCTGGATTTCCGGCAAAACTACAAGTCTTATGGAAAAAAGTTAGATAGTAAAGTTGTAGGTAATAAAAAGGTCTACAACTTTGCTATTTACACTTTTTTCACATAATCTTAAAATTTATGTGAAAAATTGAAATAACCAAGTTTTTGGTTTTTTATTTTTAGCTTTTACAAAAAAAAATTGTTTCACGAAATTTTGTGAAAACTTACTTTCTTATGTCCCAAACACACTGTAATTTTTTTTATTTAAAATATTTATTTTTTCACCTTATTTTGACTTAATATAAAAAAAGCACCCTAATTTTAAATCAAAAATTCTCCCGTCAAAATATCAGGTTTTTTGAAAAAGTCGGTGGGCTATTTGTTCGTTGGAATCTCTACTTTCTGATAGTGTGAAAAAAATATACATTACTATGGTAAATGTTCTCATAAAATGCAAAGAAATAACAGGTAGTAAGGCCCAGACCCTCCTAGCCTCTTCCCCACTTCTCTATGAAATACCTTTTGATGGGCTAAAATTTTCCGTAGGTCACTCAGGTATATAAGTTATCTCAAAATAGCAATAAATAGGCATCTACGCATATAATTTAAAGAAGATTCTACAACTTTCTCAAAATATTGTAGATGTCTTATTAAATTCGGATTCGAGTTTTTTTCGTTTCTTTGCATTTTCTGTCATAGTAATGTACTTTTTTTTATACCATCAGAAAGTAGAGATTCCAACGAACAGAAAGCTCACCGACTTTTTTTAAAAAGCTGATATTTTGACGGAAGAATTTTCGATTGAAAATTAGGGTGCTTTTTCGATATTTAGTCAAAATAAGGTGAAAAAATAAAAAAATTAAATCAAAAGAATTACAGTGTGTTTGGAACATAAAAAAAAAGGTTTTCAAAATTTCGTGAAAAAAAAATTGTAGAATATAAAAATAAAAAACCAAATACTTGGTTATTTGAATTTTTCACATACATTTTGAGGTTATGTGGAAAAAGTTAAATCACAAAAGTTGTAGATCTTTTTATTACCTACAATTTTGCGATTCAAGTTTTTTCCATAGGACTTGTAGTTTTGCCGGAAATCGAGATAAACCGCTTTTTACCCTTAAAAACTCACCCCCTTCCACTTCCCGACCTCAGATCGCCCGTAAATTATTTTTTCTTTCATTTTTGTTATATTCTCTTCTTTCTCCAGAGAGTTTCATCCTACTATTATTTTTTTTCACTTTTTACCATTTTCAAAGGCTTCAGCACTGGTCTATTTTGCCATTGGAATTATGAACACCTGCCACATTTTACGTTAATCGGAGAACTAGAATTGGGTCAAATTTAAGCAATATTGCAAAAGAGACGTTGAAGTGAAAATATAAAAAGAAGTGACAATGGCTACGTATGATATCTGGAATGAGTTAGAGGTCGAACTACTAGCAAAAAGCACGTATATTGTTTTGCTTGAATGTACTCGACGGAAAAAAAACCTTTATGTTTTGAAGCGTCAAACTCAGCGGAAATATCGTCGCGTGAAACACGCCGTGGAAGTTCCGTCCATGTAGTTTGACTCCAACTGAACCAAATACCAGGGAAAGTAATTCCTGCTTCCAAATATGAATAGGACGACCTCAGAGCAATCTGAGAGGACGACATGTAGGCAAGACGACAATGCCGCAATTGTGCATCAGGCAGTGCTTCGTAGCAAATCGGAAATGATCGAATTTCAAAGAATGGATCGTACTGTCACAGTAGAATGCTCTATTTCAGCAATTCTACTGTGGTACTGTAATGTTTGTTGCATAAAATTTTATTTTCGTGACGCACTGGATCAGTACCATCTTGCGTTTCAATGTTGTCAAGGATGTCGGGACTCCCATCTTAAGTACATTATTTCAGTAGCGAGTTATTTCCAAAATTATTATTTCCCTAAATAAAGCATATTCAGATGGCGCGTGTTCACAATCAAGCTAAAACACCCATATTTCATAGTGAACTTTCAATCGTTTTAATTTTA
Organism: Gonioctena quinquepunctata; assembly: GCA_018342105.1. NCBI lineage: Eukaryota > Metazoa > Arthropoda > Insecta > Coleoptera > Chrysomelidae > Gonioctena > Gonioctena quinquepunctata. The sequence goes on from JAFIRS010000680.1 coordinate 23,009, forward strand.
TCCCGATCAGAAGTATCCAAATTCAATATACTTACTTACGTGTTTGTATGTTATCTTAAACTCAATTATAGTCCATCGAGTGTTAATGAATCAGGCAAAATGAAAGAATGAGAAACATTTATTATAGAAATATGTTGCACGACTGAGATCTCAATCACACAAGCGCAGTCAGTTGTTTAACGTGTCTAGTGTCGGCCACTGCATATCCACGTTTTTCCAGGTGACCACAACGTGTTTGGAATGTGGCTATCTGAGATCCAAGATCATTCCGTCCGCTAAAAATGCTACTCGAGAATGATATAGAGAAAGAGTTCAAGTTTTGAAAAAAAAAACATGTTTGAGAAAAAAAAAGTAGTTTTGAAAAAAAAGGGCTTGAGTTCCCACTTAGAAAAAAGTCAAGTTTGAGTGAAAAGAAGAAAGTGGGTTCCTCCTCAGAAAAAAGTTCAATGAAAAAAGTCAAGTTTGAGAAAAAGGGTTTCTACTGGGAAAAAATCATAGTGTGCGTATTGAAATAAAAGTCAAGATAGAGTGTTTTCATTTATTTCCACATTACATGAAGATTCCAAGTTTCTCTTTATTGTTTTAAATATAAATTTCGCCAAAGCGAAAAACATTATGGTGATAACAACTCATGAGAGGACAGAAAGTCTATATATTCCATTTTCCAACGATGGTAGTGTTAGTGGTAGTGACGTCATCGCTACTGGGACATTACTGTGGTAGTAGCGTTATTCATCTCGGACTTGAGCTTGTAATTTTCAATTGTTTTCGGCAGGTATCTGGTGAATATAGCCTCTAGCCATCTTTGAATGAAACCGTTACTCATCGTTCTTTATCATACGGTACGTCGGCATCGAAAATGATCTTCAGAATCGTCACTGATACCATTTGAATCATATTTCGGCGTCGTGCTAAGAATCAAATTTTTCGAATTTCCGCTGACGTTTTTCTTTTCTTTGTAAAACGCAGACGCCATAACCTAAACTGACGTCATTTTTGCAAAAATGTCGAATAAATGCTATCTCACCGCCACTAACACTATTTTTGTTCCCTTGTATATTTGAATAATTCTAGGTATAATAGGTATTTGTCGTTTAACTTTGACAAGTTTTACGTTCATAATCTCGCATTCTCACGCTCCGACTATGCAGCTGTGTGTGCTGTTATCTGGTTAATATAAACATAACATAAAAATGAACAAGTATCTAAACATGTCGACGTTTGGCGATTCCAATGAATTGACGCAATAAACCTTCAACCTGTGAATCCCCGATAATGGCTTCATCAAACAGCCGACTTTTCTGCACTGAATTCGAATGCATCGAGTTTGTGGCATAGCCGTTTCTTCAGGGGTTTTTATGACGCTGCCCCTCCTCTAAAAAGCATTATAAGCATCATAAGATGTGCCAACAAAGTTTGTACGTGAAGATGATGAAGGACGAGGATGATTCTTAATAATTAGCGTTTGGTTCTCTTATACGGACTGAAAAAATATCAAATCTGATGCATAAAGATACGCCAAATCGAATTACCTGACTGTCGCGAAAGCAACTTCTCTAGCAACTACAAATGTTGTTCCTAAACCTGGGATCAAACCAGAGCCCATTAGATTTTCAGTCTACCGCTATCCCGTTGAGCTATTTCGGCCTCACAATCATAGCGCATATGTAAAGACTATAACGGTAACCATTCAGGGCTGGCCGCCATTTAGTTGGCTTGCGGCTTACCCTTATTTCAAGATGGCGGACCATTCAGTTGGCTTTTGGATGGCGGTTTACCAATGCGGCAATGGCTGCCTCCCATTGCAAGATGGTTAACCATTCAGTCGATTATTGGATGGCGGTTTACGGCTTGCGACCTCCTCTTGATGACGCCCTTCACATACCTCCAACATGAAATGGGAGAAGAGGAACTACTAGTTCTGAAGGCCTAAAATAATTTTTCACAACGTTTGTGGCTACACGTGGATTTGAAACCAAAAGATACCCAATACCCCCCCGCAATGATTTAAACGAGAAATATTTGTCCAGTTACTTCCATATTTCAAATAGAAGGATGAAAAGTTCACTTGTAGAACACTTTGGTGATGGTTTTTATTCTACTTACTCTCAAAGGATACCTCCCCTCTGTATCACGAATAGTATTTCGAAATAAAATATCTGTGACACAACTTGCCGAAGAAATTCGTTACTCTGGCATTGAAGAATAAGCTGAAATCTTGCGCAGTGATATTAAAAGCTATGATTTTGCTTCAGAAAATACTGACTGCGACGCAAAAGATCTATTGAAACCGTTTACAGAAGCAAAGAACAAAGTACCGAAATCCTGGTTGAAATTTTGCTCAGCTATGTTTTCCTGCTACCAGACTTCTTAGCAAGTACAGCTAAAATGTCAAGCAGTTTTCCAGATACTGTTTTATCCAATACGCGGGTGTTGCACAGGGTATCACCATGCACGTTGAATTTGCACAAACTCTTCATGAAATTACTTGCTCTGAATTGTTACTTAAGATTAGGAACCGTCTTAGACTGACTGACAGTTAGATTTGATGTATTGGAGAGACATAACGTAGTACTATTCTCGACAATTTCAAGTTACTCTGATGAGACTGGCGTATCCCTTCCCAAGGAAAATACTATCACCAAAGTGTTCTATGAATAAACTTTTCATCCTTTTGAAGTATGGATGTCACTGGACATATATTTCTCGTTAAATTCATTGTATAGGCATGTAAGCCATAAAGGTTGAGGAAGATTATCTTAGGCACTCAGAATCAGCAGTTTTTTCGGCTGCATTTTTGTAAATATCTCTTTGATAATTAAAAATGTACTTCCTTCTACAGTTACCGTGACAGTGGACGTCTGCAACAATAACACTATTTACATCTTCCAATACTGAAAAACTGCATCAAGGTAAAACGGCGAGGCTTTCAGTTGTTGCTGTGCTCTGCACTTCTAACAAATACGGTACAGTTTCAAGTCTTCTTTTACTTTTGAATGATTACACAATATACACTTTTTTAATTGTCCACTAGGTCAAGATCTAACTTTCTGTCACCGTTGTTGGGTGCCGGTATTACCCTCTTCTTCCGAACTTGATTCTTCAGTATCTTGTTTTTTTTCTGTAGCTCGTTCTCGCTTAAGTATGTAAGGTCTGTAGCAGGCTATATTTTATGCTTTTTACAAGCTTTTATTTAGTTTCAGTTGTTAGATCGTTCGTTAGGGTCAAATATGTATTGCAGATGTTACTGTGTTATTAGGGGTTACAAAAAGCATTATATTGTAACTACAATAAAAATGCAATGCATATTGTCTAAATCTGCAATGATAGACAGACGTCTGTAACATCTCGATAGCCTATTATTTAATTGAATATGAAAAATATCTTATCCTCAAGACTGCTGACTACAAATACTTATACAATAGGTTTATGTTGGTCGCATATCTATAAAAAAAAACAACTGTTTCCCTGGCTAATGTTTCGACGGACCAATGATTACATCCGATGGATAAAAGTGGAAAGTCCTACAAGGTATTTTGCAAATGTTTGTTACGAAATCCATAAATATTAACTCACTTTCTCGTTCGAATTTAGATAGGCCTCGCGCTCCGCTGTAACCTCTTTCAGCGCGGCTGTTACCAGGCTACGGCTAAGAGCTACGACGAAGGATAGGAAAGTGGAATAGGTAAATATAAAATCTTTATTTGGCTGCCAGGAGGCTTCTTCTACAGGTCACTTCTCGATCCGAAATATTTTATAAGGGCTTTTATTTCCCGTTTGCGAAGGTAGGCTATGTATCCACAATATGAATCCGAAATGAAAAGTAATTCCAATTACTGGCTGCAGATTTTCAATCCCAGGCCACGTAGATTCTGAAATCTCATCGAAGAACGAAAGTATTCAAATTTCAAAAGTGCAAAAGGTGCCAATTTTCGAGTTGAAGGAGGAGCGGGGGAGAAAAGAAGTGGAAAGTAAATCTTGTTCACGCATAATGTGAAGGGGATTTACTATCCATGGGCGCTCAACCTCAAGGGGGGCATGGTGTGTTTCAGTTCATTAGCAATTTCAAATTAGAGATACCGAATCACATTATATTTTAAATATTACATATGAAAAAGCTGAAAGAAATCAAAGATTCGATAATGAAATTATTTATTTGAAATTATTTTGATATTTTATATTCGGGGTTTTTGCCTATTATTAACAGGATATTAATTGTTTCAATCAGGTAAGCAGACATTAGTGATTTATCTGCCTCACCTACCCTTTACTGATGAGAGGCAAATACCCCGAAAGCGGTCTACAGGTGGTCTGCTTGAGTCAAGATAATATTCATCCATATCGCAACAACCATTTCCAAAGTACCTTGTAAGACTTTGCACGTTCATCCATGGGATATAGTCCAACGTCCATCGAGGCATTTGCTAGGGAAATGGTTTTGTTTTGATGGATATGCGACCAACATACACCTATTGTACTGGTATTTGTAGTCAGCAGTCTTGAGGAATAACATATTTTTCATTTCTAATGAAATAATTGCTGGCTATCGAAATGTTACGGACTTCTGTCTATTACTGCAGATATCTATCCTGGGCCTCAGGATGACATGTCAATATGGCGGCCCCAAGATAGAGGAAGAGTTTTCTGATTATGGTCATATTTTATTCAAAATTGGTATGTGGGGGTTTTCAGGTTCGGAGATCATGAATGTTTTGTCAAAATATATAAATTCAAGATGGCGACTCCAGGATGGCGGAAGAGTTTTGTTATTATGGTCAGAGTATTCGAATAGCACAGAGGGACACTTGGATAACCTACTGCCTAGGTATAAACACGTTACCAGAGGCAGCAAAACTCAATGTGTCCTATCCAAAGATCCGGGAGGGAAGCTGGAGGTGATCTCCCTATTTGAAGGCGGTTATACTGCCTCGGACGGGGAGACACTCCAACACATGCTCTCAGTCCATTTTTCGGGCAATAACACTGCAACACCCAATCCACAGCCAACTATACCGTCCAAAACAAAGGTTGTTCACAGGATGGCTGCCGGGAATGTAACTTACCATTGAGTCCTTTTCACCTTTCAAATCTAATACATGACATGTTTGATTTCATTCATTATATAAGAAATGTGCATACATTAGATAAGAAGCGTGTATCTTCCACACACCTGGCCTAGGAAATGAAACACTACCTAAAACTTTTTGCCAGGCCAGTGTATCGAAAAAGATACACATGAAAAAAAATGGGAAACAAATAAAAAAAGAAATGATTGTATTACTCTGAAAATAACTCAAACCCTTGAAATTACAGAAAAAAATAATTTTAAAAAATTACGAAAATTCCCCCTTTAGGGCTTGGCGCTGAACGTGTTTTAAATATGGCGACCAAACGACCATGATCTGGACATGTGGCCATTTTTTACACACAACTTCACACGTGACATTGCATAGCGTTTCGACTATATTCATCAAATATGTTCATTTGGAGGAGGAAATTGTCCTTTCCTAACAGGATACTGCTTTGATACCACCTTGGGAGAAAATCTTGTGGAAGTTGTGAACACCGATTAGTTGAATGAGGAAAAAGCTGATCAATAACGAATATCAACAACGAAAAACGATTCACAGAGGTTTTGTTATCAGCAAATGTCGAACAGACTTACAAAGGAATTTATAAAAACTGTATTGAGATACTATTCTTCGAATTTCAATACTTTCATTGTTTAGTGAAATAGTTCTGGAAGGGGGCGAACATGTTGGAGTAAATATATGGCTCCAGTTATCCGGATTATCCAAGACCATGCAGAAGAAAAATATTGTTAGGGGTTCAATCCACCTTCGTATTTCATTGGTATCATTATATGCAGCAGTTGAAAGACCTTCAAATGAAGGTTTGAAAAATATCAGACAAGTCATGAGGAAATTGAAGAATTCGTTCACACTATACTATCTAACAAATATGGTTTACGACGTTGGAGTGTTCATGTGCGGCTTCAAAAGAGGAGGGATATCGTTGTGTTCACACCAAAGACTGAGAGACGTCCAGCAGACGAACGTAACTCTTATCGTCCTTTAGTCTCACCTCATTTCTCCTGAAAACAATAGAAAGAAATATAGACTGTCATATGAGCAGTGAACTCCACTTGGACAGATCGCTCCACAAAACACAGTTCGCCTGTCAAGCAGTCGATTTGATTAATGCTCTACAATGATTCTACAATGATTCTAAAAATATTTCCCTAGAATCCAGGTACAATCAGATATCATGCCAGCTAGGCACGACTTCGAAGTACATTATGAAGTATATGCACAAGAACTCCTTGGCAAACAATCTTTCAAGTAGAAATATAGAAGAATGCCTTACAAGAGGCTCCAGGGGGTCAAAATCTATCAGACAGCAATGTCTGCGAAAAATCAGGTCACTCTGATGTGGGTGCCAGGTCACAAGGGAATCAAAAGCAATGATGAAGCGATGGTCTTGCCAACAAAGGTGCAAATACCCAATTTCCTGACCCAGAACCCTTCTGTGGTCTCTCCAAAGCCCACATTGAGGAAGATTTTTGGACAAAGACAAGCAAGAAGGCTCTTTAGCCCATCGCCAAAGAAAGCCAAACGGTTTTTCAAGTTGGACAAGAAAGACTTGAAACTTATAACGGGACTATGCACTGGACATTGTCCTCGTATCACCCAAAAAAAAATAGATAGATCAGACAGTGCACTGTGCCGCTACTGCGAAAACTTCTCTGATACTACAGAACACCTGCTTTACGACTGCCAAGCGCTTTTTGCAAAAGTTCCTCGAAGGGGTTTCATCAACGCCCTCAGATATTAGGATCTTAGCTCCCAGAAAACTGATACACTTAGCAAGTAGTGTTGGAATGCCGGATCTTGAATAGCTAAAGAGTAATTATAACACTGGAATTGTTAATGATCTACAGAGACCAAGAAGCAAAGTGTATATTTGGAGGCCAGAAAAGGTTGCCCCCATTTTCATCCAACTCTAAAAGCAAGGCAGCAACGAAGGTGGCGAACATATCGGGAGTGAAGTGAACAAGGGTAATTCATTTTAAACGGAAGATTTAAAATCGTAAATTAAAAAATCTGCTTAGTTATAGATTTTAAATATTAAATCAGAATGGTTTTATGAAAATATCAAAAATTGAATGAGACTGCAATGGCTAATGCGGACGGGGGTATATCAGAAGTTCAAGATTTTTTTGTTGTTTGGATATTTTACTAGTCCAAGTCAATAAATCACTGAAACAAAATAATGGCAAGATGTATCAAAAGACTTCAAGGGGAATATTAACAGGGTATACCTTTTCTATGTATTCTTGGTGTCCTCTGTATAAGACAATCCACTGGAAAATAGACCCAATTATCGTGTTGGATTTCATATCGAAAGTATTCATGGAAAATAATTTTATTTTTCGAATTAACTGCTTATTGAAAGACTCAAGACTCAATTGAGTGGCGATTGAATTAAATTGCGAATTTCACATGAGGTTTGGATAAGATACATATTCAGTCACAAGAAACAGAATCCAATGAAAAGGATTTGCCAAGATTTTCACATGGCTATTTTTGCGTTGGTCGAAATGAAGGCTGATATAAAAGAAAACAAGAGTTTTTGAGTAATGAAAATTCGAAACAATTAGAAGTTCATTGGGAATATTGTATGTGTATGGCCACGGCGGTCAAATATGAGAGGGAGCAAGTTGTGTGTGTGTTTATGGGTGGGTGTGAGGGTGTGTATGTGTGTGTGTATATATATATATATATATATATATATATATATATATATATATATATATATATATATATATCAGAACAAGAACTCTTGAAAACTGCACCCGAGTCTCGAGCACCAAGCACTTTTATTTATGAAATGCTCGCGAATACTAAACACTTTCAAAAATGAATTGTATTTAGCCAGCACTAGGCCCTCTTTAAACGGGTGAGACACTTAAGTTTTCTCTCGAACATGCATAATACATATAAGGACGCGGACTCTATGAGTAGTTCTTGGGGGTGCAGCCGCACAGTGATCTGGCTTGGCCAAAAAACGGCCAAAAGTTGATTTTTCGTTAATACAGAAATTTTAAGAGAAACTGTTTTTTGGTTTTGATAGGTATTGCCTTAGCCTAACTTCCAACATATAATTCTTTTTCGAATTCGAATTTCGCTAATAACTTAAGGATATTTCATATTTTGAGGATGAATACATGATTTTTTCAATTGCTTATATTTTCGAAACCAGTTATAGGATTTTGATGTTTTTTTGTGCATGAAAAGCTAATTAATTGTAAATTGAAAATCAGTACAGTTTTATGAAATTTTTTAAAGAGAATATGGCGGACAAGTTGAATTTTTTTACCAGTATTGGTATAATTTTTCTTCAATATCTTGAAACAAGTTATTATCGATGCGTTATCAACAAAAGTAATGCTCAAAAATTTGGCATCTCTTTTTTATGACGAATAGCGGTGTTTTTTAAGTTGAAGAATACGAAATTTACTCAATTCTGAAAATGCAAATTATTGTAATTTTTTTATTTTAAATTTATCAAAGACTTCTATAACTGAAATACACATGGATATAACAAACTTTCTGATAAACATTTCCCTATATATGATTTTTTTGGTTTCAGGTATTAATGAACTTTTATACTCGAGAGATTGAAATGTGAAAAATATCCTTTAATTTTTTAGGTGGATTTCAATAAAAATACTACTTATAGGTCCCGTCATCACACTACTTTAAAACAAATTTGATATATCTACGCCGAGCATGGTCCCCAGAACCCAAAAATACCATCAGTTCGAAAGTTCATATATATATATATATATATATATATATATATATATATATATATATATATATATATATATATATATATATATATATATATATATATATATATATATATATATATATATATATATATAATATATATATATATATATATATTTTATGATATTTGTTCAATGAAAAAAGAATAAAAAGTGATATGATGATACTTATATATCACATAAATACCTGCTATGTTTGTTTTGCTATTTTTCTGTACATTTTGCTTTTCTGAAACCTTGTACCATTTTCTATTCGACGCAGATGTCTCAAGAGTTTAGCAGTGGAGCTTTTCTATTGTCATAAGTATGTTGCCAGCAATTCATTTGATTTGCACAACCTCTAAAAAATATAGAAATTAAAATTCATGCATAAACTTTGGATCTCAATTAGACAAAATAATACTCAAGTTGGAACATTTTCTAAATTAGTTTTGTATTATATTATAAAACTCATCTTTTGTTTATATTACAGATCAGAAAGGAAAATTATGTATTACTATCTTACACTATAATGGAAACTTACACTATTAACGTTTACTATCAGAACTTCAGAGGACTGAGGACAAAGCTGAGGGAAATCAAATTGAATATTGAAGATGAGGATTTTGATATAATTATAGGAATAGAAACATGGTTGCACGAGGGGATATACGACTCAGAAGTTATAAATCTGGATAGATATAATCTGTTTAGAGCTGATGGCTTGACTAAAAAGGTAATGGGGGAAGGGGTTATGGTTATGATGGCGGCCAGAAGAAAGTTCAAAATTACTGAAGTATGTCGGGTTAACTATGTATACGATTTGGTGGTTATTAAAATGAGATTCAAAAAGCAGAACCTTTATATTCTATCAGTAGAAAGTAGTAGAAATAGATTTTCCTCCCAATTCAAACGCAGAAACTTGTCAGAATTTCTGCAATCACATTGAAGGTATTCAACGGAAACCTAGTCATCATGGGAGATTTCAATTTGCCATTTGTAGCTAACGAAAACGTTTGGCGGGGAGGGGTGGACGAAAGGTATGAAATATTTCGGGACTTCATTAATCTAAACGCACTCAGACAATTCAATTATATAACCAATAGTAATGATGGAATACTGGATCTGATCCTGACACAAGAAAGACATAATAATAATTCCGTAGAACTATCAAGACATGAATTTAGATTAGTACCCGAAGACGACCACCATCCTTCCCTTCATATGCAAATCAGTGTAGATACTCTGAGAAATTACGAACACCCAGAAATGACAGCTAACGGATTGAAGTACTATAATTTCAAAAAATGTAACTTTCCAGCCCTTACTCGCATGATTAGAGATTTAGATTGGACGCCACTGTATAAAATCAAAGAAGTCAACGAAGCTATAGCCTTCTTCCATGAGATACTATACAATATTTTAAATTTCACTCTTCCTTGTATCCGCGTGAGATATTCTAAGTACCCTGACTGGTTTGATAAAGAGATAAGACGTTACATAAAAAGGGAAAAACAAAAACACCTCTCTGAATACCATATTCAAAGCAATAAGGCCAATATTGAAAGCATTAATTGAAAAAAGTATTACGAATACACGGAAGCTATGGAAAACTCTATCAAAACGGATAGTAGAAACTTTTGGACTAATAATAGTAACGTCCCAAACTTGGAATTTGAAAATAAAAAAATTCCCCTCTGCGAGGTAGCTGACTGTATGGAAAATATTTCGAGTCCGCCTTCAAAATAGAGAAGGCCTCGTAATAGTAGAGCGGGAAATGAATACCGAAACTATGGCATTTAGTGAGGTGTTTATCAGTAAGTACTTACTATCAGGCGATGAAAAAACTCAAACCAAAAAAGTCGTCTGGCATGGACAGAATCCCACCATACCTAATCAAAGGACGCGCCAATTTGGTTCATTTTCAATCTTTCCATAAGAACAGAAATATGCAAGGAATCAGTTGTAAAACCAAGTCTGGAAAAACCTCTGATATTGAAAACTATTGACCAATTTCAGTATTATGTGCAATAGCTAAACTCTTCGAACACGTTATATATATATATATATATATATATATATATATATATATATATGAAAATGTGGGACTCTGTCAGAACCAATATATGCGAAGAACAACACGGGTTTACCCCAAAAAAGTCAACAGCTACAAACTTATTGGTTTTCTCACATGATATCTTCGAAGATATGGCGGATAATGCACAGGTTGACATTATATACACCGATTTCCAAAAAGCGTTCGATAAAGTAAACTACGACATTTTATTAAATAACCTAAAGAGCCATGGCACAAACTTACATAGCCTAAATTTTGTTGGGTCATATCTTGAAAATAGGACGTATAAAGCAAAATATCGCGCAATTCATCAGGAAAATACCAAGCAACCTGGGGTCACTACTCTTCTTGATATCCATTAATGACTCACCACAAAACCTGAAGTACTCCAAGAGTTTGATTTTCGCCGACGACCTGAAATTTTACCGAAAAGTTGAGACCGAACAAGACTGTCTTGGCCTCCATTCAGATATCGCCTCAGTATTCCGTTGGTCTGAAGAAAATGACCTCCCTTTCAACAAATCTGGGTGTGTAGTTTTGTCATGCACGAGAAAGAGGAAAGTGATGGGATACCCTTATAAAATGAATGAGACAATCTAGCGAAAGTCGACAATGTCAAAGATTTAGGCATTGAATATGACCATGCCCTGTCCTACAAATTACATATTGAACATTCAATCGCGAAGACACTCAGGACGTTGGGTTTCGTGTTGAGGTACTCTAAGAACTCCAGGGACTTTAACACAATAATAATATTATACATTACCTTTGTAAGACCTAAGCTTGAATATTGCTCTGTAGTTTGGAATCCTACTACATTGGTAGACACATATTATCTTGAAAAATTTCAGAACCGTCTCTTGAGGTTCCTCTACTGGAGGAAACATAATGTTTTACCCGACTATAATATAATTAGAACGACTGATCTTAGATCAGAATACCAAATCACAAGCCTGGAGACCAAGAGAAAGATAACAGTGGTAGGAATGTGCTATAAACTCTATAACAGACAGTACAACTGCCCTTACCTCTCGACCCTCTCGTGCAACAACTTTTTCGAAATACCTCTCACCTCATTTTCCAGCAGATGTTCACCAATCATCGCAATGTTAAAAACAACAAATGATGTACTGCATCTTTCTGAACTCAGCTTTGACCTAGCCCCCAGAATATTCTTTAGTGATCTGTATACATACTTTTCCTATAATCATGAACCGTAGTGTAGTGAACTTGATAGCTTCGACTAATAGTTAATATTTACTTTAAGAATGATTGTGCTTCTCAGGTAATAAGGTACTTGTGAGCTGTTTGAGAAATGAAATGAAATAAATATATATATATATATATATATATATATATATATATATATATATATATATATATATATATATATATATATATATATATATATATATATATATATATATATATATATATATATATATATATATATATATATATATATATAAAGCATCAAATTATAGATAGCGACACCTATAATCTGTGCGGGGAAGCTAAGACCTGTTATCGTGGAATTTTGATGACACGAAATTTCGTGCACATCAATAGGTCACCGACAGATGTCAGCATAGGCCAATCCGCACATATATGCTTTCTGAGTAACGCAACAAATATACGAATATGAAATGTTACGATCAAGAGTCACTCCGATTAAGCCTAGTTCAGTATTCAATCTAGATGGACGGTATCTTTCAAAGGACAGATATCTCTAGAGTTATACCTATGGAATACAATGTGAAAAACTCTTAGATACGACCCTCATATCTGTGCGTAGCTCAAGACACTAGGTTATCATGGATTTTGATGCACGAATATTCGGCATCAATGGTCACCGACAGATGTCAGCATAGGCCAAATTCCACGATAATAGTTCTGAGCTCAACCGCACAGATTATAGGTGTCGCTATCTATAATTTGATGCTTTTCACATGTTTGTACTTGCCGATAGGTAATAACTCTACGAGATATCTGATACGAATTTTAAAGAGACCACAGGCCGTCCTGATGATTGGGAAACCATGGAACAGGCTGTAGACGGATGGGATCTCTTGATTCGTAACAGATTTCTTATTCTCGTTATTTGTTTTGCGTTACTCAGAACGCACTAGGAGTTGACTATTGGTGTGTGGGTTGGCCTATGCTGACATCTGTCGGTGACCTATTGATGTGCACGAAATTTCGTGTCATCAAAATTCCACGATAACAGGTCTACACGCACAGATTATAGGTCTCGCTTTCTATAATTTGATGCTTTTCATATTTTTGTACTTGCCGATAGGTAATAACTCTACGAGATATCTGATACGAATTTGAAAGAGACCAATGCCGTCCTGATGATTGGGAAACCATGAAACAGCTGTGATCTCCCTTGGATTCGTAACAGATTTCTCATATTCTCGTTATTTGTTTTGCGTTACTCAGAACGCACTAGGAGTACGACTATTGGTGTCGTGGGATTGGCCTATGCTGACATCTTTCGGTGACCTATTGATGTGCACGAAATTTCGTGTCATCAAAATTCCACGCTAACAGGTCTAAGCTTCACCGCACAGATTATAGATGTCGCTATCTTTAATTTGATGCTTTTCACATTTTTGTACTTGCCGATAGGTAATAACTCTACGAGATATCTGATACGAATTTGAAAGAGACCACAGGCCGTCCTGATGATTGGGAAACCATGAAACAGGCTATAGACGGATGGTGATCTCTCTTGGATTCGTAACAGATTTCTCATATTCTATGTATATATATATATATATATATAATATATATATCTATAAATATATATATATAATATATATATCATAAATATATATATATATACAGGGTGTACCCAAAAATAATGCGTTTCTTATTTATAAATTATGCTCTTGTGTTTTTATTTTAATTGCATCCTGTTATGTAATTTTTTTTTCTCATTTCTTCTTGAAAATTTATTCAGGTATTTCAACGAAAATCTTTCATAGAGTCCATACGAAATTCGCCAAAGCTGGGTACCACAGGGTTGTTTCACAGAGCTGCTTTGATAAGTGGTAAACGTTTGAATGGCTGCTTTTTCATTTCATATATGGAGTTGTTTCAATAAAAAATAAAGAAAGGAATATGTTTTCCATCGCCTAAAATCAATATTGTTAAGAAAACTGAGATTTGCAATATTTAAAATACGGAAGTAATTATTGCCCGTTTATTTAGACTTCATAAAAAAAATACAATCTGACAGTTAAATGAATCTATTACAATTCACCACTAAAATATTGCGCACGACCACTGATCTGAATCAATCTTCCTTCAAAACTGTACCATACTTGAATGATTGAATCCAGGCGATGCGCGGCTGGTTGTATAGCCAACAGACAAGATTTGAATTAACTAGACTGTCGTTTACTAAATTATCTGGAACTTCTTGGAATTTGCGATGGTTTGATTGGAAAGTCCGTGGACATCAACCAATCGACATTCTTGAAATTGACCAGACGTAAACAACAGACAGTGGCGCAGTGAAATCGTAACAATATAAACTGTTGAGTAATTTTGGGTTCTGGATAATAATAAAACGTGTTTCCAATGAATAGTTTGACACTGTAACATTAGATTATCTGTTCCGGCATTCCCAATGTAATTACGAAGGTATTGAAGATAATACTCGTGAAGCGAACTATTAGTTGAAATCATTAATTTGCAGAAGTTAAGCAGTAATAATTTTCCACTCTGGAAGTATCAGATGGAAATTATCTTTCGGGCTGAAGGTTTGGGTGAACTCATCTGGGATGGATCATAAGCAAAAACGAAAAAAGAATCAATGTCGATGGAGTTCAAACAACTCCAACTGAAGTACCGCACTAGAAATGTGCGAATGGATATCATACATGAACAAAGGTCTGTAGTAGACAAAGCGATGCTCGAACAACAGGTCTGCAATTATCATCTTATGTCCGGAGTCATATCACAAGTATTAGCTGTTATAAACAAAAAAGTATGAGACATCGACAAAGTGGCCAAAATGTTGGTTAGTTTACCACACACATTTGTTTCTCAACTGCCTTAGATTCATATGACGAATGCAAATAAAACTTCAAAATTTTCACCGCCAGTTTGTTGAAAGAAGTGTTTCTGTCATAAAAAGGGTCATAGAAAGTTCGAGTGTAGAGACTTAATAAATATCCCATAATTATCAATGTTCCGAACTCAATTTCAATAATCAAGCTACACGCGCTGTATAGAAAAATATTTCTCCTTCTGGTTATGATACAGTATGACTAGATGACAGTGTATCATAGACAAATTAAAAATAAAGAGACTGTTTGAAACATTGGCGATCTTGACCACCAAGTTTTTGGTACGGCCAGTCGCGCATGGAGGCGCTGCCCGCAATCAACAGACGACTGACATGATAATTTTCCAATTTCGACATTTGTCAGAAAATGACAAACACGTAATAATTTCAGAATAATTCTACTGTTGTCATCGAAAAATTAATTATAGAAATTATACCATGGACTTGAATTATGAACCCAACGTCGAAAATGGAATGTTTTGTTATTCGAGTTGACGCTGAAATTCTTCGAAATATTCTCTAACAAGGTAAAATATAAAGCTGCTTTTCACAAACTGATACTTATTTCCATCCATCAGTTGCAGAAATTTTTTCACAAACTGGTACTTATTTCCATCCATCAGTTTCCATTTCCTATCACCATTTGAGGAAGTACGAAGTACATGGTCTCCTTTGTGCTAATAAATTAACGAAATGATTGAAGGTTTGTTGTAAATGTAATTTGTTTTTATTTGGGTTGATTTGATGATAAGCGACTGGAGAATATTTTTAATTTTGTTGTTTTTCGGAGTTTTAAAATTGTTTTGTCTGTAGTTGTACCTTGTCCTAGATACAATAAAATAAGTTTTTATAGTGTTCAACTTATTATTCTTGTTTAATAAGATGTTGAATTTTGTTCTTGATATCATGAAATCAAGATTTACTTTGATACTTTATTTTAACCACGAACGAACTAACAGATTCTACGAATCGATTACTGTATATATTTTATTAGTGATCGATTTGCCATTCCTGTATTTCATACGATACAACCATTCATATGGAATACAAGAATGGCAAATCGATCACTTATAAAATATATACCATATCAATCATATAAAAGTAACGCAATTTGAAAAACCCGCCTTATCTCAATCGGTCTTACCAACTGTACTTAGTTCGGCCAGTTGCGAGATATGTCGCCACTGTCTAAACGTGGTGCCAACTTTTACTGCAGTTTTGACAACTCTCTTTATTTTTAGTTTCTCTATGCAGTGTATCATCAATCAATGATATTTCAAACAAATTAGAGATAACTCATTCTCATCAGCCAAAGGAATTGATGTACAAGTTATGGTCATTCTCAATGAGAGGAAAGAAGTACTCACCATGGACAATATACTGTACGTGCAAAAACTCGGTAAAAGTCTATTCTCGTTGGGAGCGGTGACAAGCAGAAATTACAAGGTAATTTTCGGATAGAATCGCATAGAAGTCAGAAACATCGGTGGCTTGGTAGTTTCAGGTGTGCAGAAACCTAATCATTGTTACAGAATATTATTCAAAACACATGGAATTGAAGAAAGCAATCAAGCTGAAACAATATTGTTATGGCATGAAAGATTGGAACATGTGAACTTCCGTCCTTTGAAATAGATGGCTGATAACGGCTTGATCCGAGCAATGGACATGAAGGTAAGAAAAATATATTCTGAGAAAGTTGCTAGTTTGGAAAACAACAGAGATAATTCTCCAATACTAATTTATACTGAGCCGAAAAACCTGGATAATATATTAATTCCAATGTTTTTGGAAAAATTTCCAGTACATCACGGGAAGTGCTAACTTTTTGGCTTTCAAAGACTGACTGACTTCTTATCGTACTCTTTACCTCATAAAACAATATTTTTGAAAATTTCTCGATTTTCAAAGCAACCTAGAAATGGGAGTGGAAAATAGAAATGCAGATGGGAAATAAAAAAGCTCAAAACTGATAACGAAACAACGGATATGTGAATTAGAATTTCAAAAATCATCTGGAGAATTGTGGAATTATTCACGGAACGAGTGCTCCTTATACCACTGAACAGAACAAACGGACTGGAAAATCCATCAGGACTATCACTGAATGTACCAGAATGCTAGATGATGCCAAACTTCCAATCAATAGAGGGACTGAGCCAGTGAACACGGCAGTTTACCTATCGAACAGACGAACGTGCAAACCCGAAGAAAGTAGAACACTATATGAAAACATTACTGAAAAAGGTACTGATGCTTTAGCATACGCGTTAATTCCCAAGAATTTTCAGAAGAAATTTGTTATAAAATCTATATTATTACTGCATAAAATTGAAAATTGTTGGAAGCGGATAAATGCGTTTTATATGCAAAGTTCGAGAATGAAGACATTTCCCTAGGCATGTATGTGAATGACGGATTCATATTGAGTGGATCGAAAGAACTCACGGAAATTATTCTGGTGGATCTTTGGATATATAATTTTTCTCTAACCAAATTCCTCACGCGAAGTTATCTCTGCATTCAACTGAACAACAGGTAATGGGTCCAGAACGGTTTTCAATTTAGAAAAATCAGTCGTATAAAGTTTCGGGTCCTGAACAGAAACAATGGTGTCGTGCGGACATGGTGCTGTGAACATTCGTCCTTTTGATGGAAGGGGGTTTCAGAATTGGAGATTCCGTGTAGAAAGACATTTGGAGAGAAATAGTGTTCTGAATTTGCTTACTCAAGATGAACCAACAGAAGATGATGGAGTATTGAGAAAATTCGAGATGGATGATGCGAAAGCGCGAGACTTGATGTGCCATTTGTTGCTGACTCGGTGCTCGAGTTGATCAAGACAAAGAAAATGGCTAAAACATTCATGGACACGCTCCTGACAACATACGTGAGAGTTGGTCTAACATCACGTATTTCTCTTTGGAAATGTCTGAGAAACATGACGTTTGGGGGGTGTAGCTCGTTGAATAGTTACATAATTGAGTTTGATAAATTGGTATCAGAGCTCAAAAACGTTGGTGGCTCTTTGGACAGACAAGAGTATGTTCCACAACTGCTTGCGTCGATGCCGGATGGGAGTTGTGACTGAGGACTTTGTGAAAAGCAAAATTCTTCCTGAAGAGGAAAGGGTGAAGAAATCGAAGGAGGTAGAATCAAATGATCAAGGCAAGTGGAGAGGAATTCTTCAAAAAAAAGTAGATTTCTCACGGTAGACAGATTGGAAGTCAGAATCAGAAAACTAGTAGATATAATATGAAAAATCAGTTGGATTTGTGAGGCTGTTGGACATCTCCGCTCTCAGTGCCCTAAACGTTAACAATCGCAAGCCAATGTAGCGTCTGATGGTTTATATAATCCGTGTGAACATCACATTACTTTCATGTCTGTCATCGATTTTCATTGTGACATTGTAATTGAAGAATCTGTGCAATGTTTAAATTTCGCGGGACAGTAATTACTGCTAATAACATTTCGATCACCCTACGTGATGTTTTCACTTGTGAAAAGTTGTATCATAACTTATTTTCGGTTCGTCGGATGGTCGAATCGAGAATGAAAGTTGCATTTCATGACAAAGTTGCCAATGTTTTGATGGACAATAAAATTGTACTGCAAGATAATCGTGTTGGAAACTTATTCGTATTCAAACTTCGCATCCGTCAAAGACATGAAGTAAATCTCGTTAGTGAGTTATCTGAGATGTGGCACAAAAGAATGGGACATTCGTCTAAATTTCCTGTTAATGGTGTTTGCGAAATTTGCTTGCGAGGAAAGCAGTCTAGTCATAGATGTTTAAAGTCCCTGCCTCTAGAAAAGAAGGCAAAGAGGGTTCTCGATTGTGTTTCGTCAGATGTCTGCGGTAAGATAAGTCCTCCAACGCATGATGGTCACAGATACGTTGTTCCTTTTATTGATAACAGCAGAAATTTTGGTGTCGTATATTTGATGAAAAATAAAAATTATGTTGGAGCATGCTTGAGAAAATATGTAGCCATGACTGAGGCTAACTACAGTACGAAAGGAGAGTATGTTTCCACAAAACTTTGTTAATTCTGTACTGATGAGGGAATCGAATTGGTTTATACTGTTCCTCGAAATCCTCAACGAAATGTTATCGCTGAACGAATAAATAGGACAATTATGGATAAATCAAGATGGATGAATCAAGATGTTTCTGGTTCGATTTTGGAAAAGAGATGTGAGGCGAAGCTGTTTTGACCGCCGTTTATTTCTACAATCGTACACCATTAACTGTGTTTCCTGATGGAATAACTCCTGCAGAACCATGGTATGGATACAAGCCTGAAATGGACAAAATATATCTTTTTGGTTGTAATGTTCACGCTCTAGTCCCTCGAGAAGATCGAAATGGAAAGTTGTCTTTTCATTCGAAAAAGCTATCACACGTTGGGTACTGTAACAATGGTTATCGCCTTTGAGATGTTGATCAGCGTGAGGTTGTTATTGCTCGTTCAGTAGTGTTTGATGGATCTGTGAACCCAGTCACTCCTGTTGAAACTTGTGGTCAAGATAATGGATTAATTTATGACAAACATATTCCATTAACACCAGTCAACGAATGAAAGCGGTTCTATAAACAACCTGATGATCAACCTAAGGTACGAGAACTGCCTGCTCATTTCGAATTTACTTCCAGAGATTCCGTCTTCCTACCATGAGGCGATGAAGAGTGATGAAGGCTGGAGAGCAGCAAAGATAATGAACTGAAATCTATGAAAATTAACAAAACATCAATTATTGATGCCCCTGCCGTTGCCAGGGGCGGGTTCCGAGCGAGATTTACCAAGTAACTCTTGAAATATCAGCTTGCCGGTCCAAGGTGGACTTTATCTAGCCTCAGAAACTTTAACATTTTTTCAGAACTTCTTTTAAAATGAAGTTATTTTAGATTCTTTAGTGCAAAAAGCAAATCGGCCTTAACATTTTTTCTGTATTGAGTAAAAGTATAGTCCTTACCCTACATGCATATGTTTTTGTTTCCTTCCACAAACGATTTTTGTTTTAGTTATAGCTCCAAAATTATGCAAATTCAACCCTTTGTTACTCAAAGCGGCGTATCCTTGGGGTCATTTGAAAAGTCAATTAGCATATCTTGAGGATGATATAACCACTCATGACCGCTTTTTGGCTGAGCCAGATTACTGTGCACCGGCCGCGTTTTCATGTTTCGACATTCATAGATTCATAGGTAGGGGATGTCTTGGTGCTTAGCAATCCCGAAAAGTGCCCCGGAGTACTGCAGCACTATTCGGAAATACTAAGCATGGAATTCTCGAAGCACTAAGCACTGGTTCAAAAAAGCACTCGGGATCACAGTGCTTACGAGCGCAGAGGTGCTATGAGCTCTTCCACGAGCACTAAGAACAGTGTTTTGGCACAGCTCTGTATGGTTTTGTATGTCTTTATAAAATATTTTCGTTGAAATAACCAAATACATTTTCAAGAATAAATTAACAAACCAAATGATATATATATATATATATTGTTATGATGGGTTGATTATATGATTTTAAACTTTCTATATATGTTTTTGTGAATTCATTTCACAGATTATTATTTCTGAATCCCTATCATAACAAATGAAAACTCCGGCTATGTTTTGTTACCTTTCTTTTTTTCAACCTCTTTTACCTTATCCCAGCTCAGTCAGGTTTGCCTATGAACATGAGTCACCCCTTCTCAGCAGTCGATTCCTGTGATCTGTATTGCCGACTTGGCATTTACAATTCGATAAGGAGATTATATAATTGAAAAAAAAAACATAGGTTGCAGAGAATAATCAAATTGGTTGGTTTTTATTCAAATCAAATCAAATCAAAACTTATAAATACCCTACTCTGCGATAGCTACCTTATACTAGCAAAACAATGATATAAAATGGTGCAGTTTGGATGTTTGTGACAATGAAAAATTGATGAAGAAAGTTTGAACTTATTATCAGTCTTTTGGCATGGAATTTCATGAAAGTTCAACCCAAAACGAAGTAACCAGTGGTTTAGATACGTAAAGTTATTGGTTTGATGTGAAAGTTGCACTTTGATGAGTTCGGATATTAGTATACCTTGTTGCTGCCTTTCTATTGAAGTTTCCAGTCTGGTGGACGTATTTCTGGGATCTCAATGACAGCTCACATGCACTCCTTCCAAGATTTATCCTCTAGACCAGGTAGGTGGAATTTTCCTTCGGTATGTTCTTCTTCTGTTCAGCTTTTCAAGAATTTTTCCCCATTCGGGAATTTTATAGCAGGTTTTCTTATATTATCTATGGAAGCTTCTTTCAAAATCATGTACGTGGCTTCACTCTTTGAACTTTTTTCCAATCTTTCTCAAAATTGTTATTCTCCTCCATAGCAACACTCACAAATTTTTATTTTTCCACAGATTTCCGAATTTGTATCACTTCCTACCAAATTATTTGCTGTTCTCATTAATATTAATGATTTTATGAATGACATCTAATTCTAACTCTCACATACTATTTACAATTTCCTATAAAATTATATTTTTTCAATTTCTGCCATTACATTTAATTATATATCATCACTTTTCCCACACAAACCCTTTCGAATCTCATTGGTGGGTTCTCTGTTGATGTGAAATGTCATACAGGATGTTCAAAACTTATCTATACGTTGATCTTATTTCAATTCAATGTTTGCTATGAATTTCAATTTTGATATGGTTTAATCGTGGATTTCAATTAGATATATCGTTGGATATATATTTTTGATACTAGAGCTACTTCAGGAATGCCCTCTTGATACATATGCATCGACTGGAGCATAGTATAAGTATTAAAAAGGTGAAGAAAATTGTAAAATAATATAGCATCACCGACGATAATGAAGATAACTAATGATAATGATGATAATTTAATTATTTAACAACATTTTCTAACATAACAAATTCCCTAAACTCATATTCAATATTTCAATACTCGCTAGTAAAATTTGAATATTAATTTATTATTTACAACTACTAGTATTTCGAAAAACCTGATTTCGGACTTCCCTCCAAATCAAGAGAGAAAAATTTTCAAGATGACATCATTCAAAACATTTGATATATTCCATGTTTATTTATGATATACATATATATATATTTATTTTTATTTTTTAATATTTTTCATTTTTTTATATATATTTTTTTTTTTTTTTTTTTTTTTTTTTTTTTTTCCTTTTTTTTTTATAAATCTGATCTCACTTTACTTTTATTTTGTGTACATACTCTTTCGCTTTTTCATTATTCACACATAATTAACTTATTATATTCATTTATAATTCATTAATATACCTTTATTTTATTCATTAATATACCTTCATTATAATCATCATTATATTTCTCATAATATACTTCTTTTGTATTATTATTATTATCATTTCCACTTTATTTCTCACATGCATTCTTTTCATACAAATTATTTTTATCTTCATGTTTTTTCATTTTATTTTTCTTCAAAATTCACATTCTTTATTATCCATTTCTATATTTTTCCCTCTCAATATATTTTGGTCTTTACTTTTTTTATCTGATCTGTACCAATAATTGTATCAAATTTCATTTTATTTCAATATTTTGAACTATTTATTTTTTCATAATTTCAAATTTTTCCAGCTTTTGATATTCAAAGTTATTCAAATTCTTTCCCATTTTTATTTTTGACATTTTACTATCCTTTATAATTATTTCATTATTTGTATTACTTTCTTTCATTTCAAAAATTCTATTCGCCCTGTAGATGTCATTGATTTTTTTTTTTCATTTTTGTTCCCTTTTTGCAACTAACATTTCTTGTTGGCCACGTACATGTCATTGATTTTTATTATAATTATTTTTATCATTTTGATTAATTTTCTTTTTTTTTTTTTTTTTTCCCTTTTATCTGAATTTTTTTATTGTTCAATTGTATCGCTTGACAGGTATTAATTATCCTATTTTCTATTTATTATCTAATCTCCATTGTTCCACAGCTTTCATCCACTCTTCTAAAATTTTTAATTTTTCCTGATTTTTATTTTCGTTTCGACTTAAGTTACTATTTTCTTTTATATTGAAAATTTTATTTTCTACTGTGATAAATTTTATATTTGTGTCCTTTTGTTGAGTATCAATTTTTTATTAATCATATTTATATCTTTCTTAACTTTTTCATTATTATTACTTATATTTACTGTGATATCTTTCATTCGTTAATTTAATTAAAGAATATAGAATATAAAAGGTAAATAAGTAAAATGCTCTTCTCAAAGATGTGATTTGGTGTCCTCTTGATCATAGAAGAGGATGTATGCTTCTCCACTCACGATAGATGTTGGTGATAGCGGTGATACTCTCGAGTCATTGTACTCGTGCCATGTGCCTGCGTAAGGGTGCCTACAGTAAGCCGTGTAGTGTCCGTTAAAAGTTGTTCCGCTATGGTTGGATACAGCATACAAGTTGTAGCGACACGGAGCTGCGTTATCTACTGCATAAATATTCATATCGAATCCATCGAGAGGAAAGTCAATGAAGACATTTAGTTTTCCTTTGAACCTATCCTTTTGCGAAAATATTTTCAAGTGAATTACTAAAATTTTGGGGAATTTAAGTATAGATAATTCCTTACATTCAGAACAAGTGGGTTTTTCGTCATCATCCAAAATTTCTTCCCTAGTAAACGAGTCTAAACATTGTGACAGACTGAGCTTGCCAGTACTCTGTGGAATAGGGTGTGGAAGGACCCAGAATGGGTCAAAATTGACAGAACAATGGCCACAGAAAGTACATATCAACGATGATTTCAGTTGACCAACAAAGTTATCGACAATTTTTGAGTTGTCCATTCTGAGATATCTTGACCAAGACTCTTTTGCCTTTTCATTATTGCTCAAATTTTCATCGATTTCTATGAACATAGGCTTAGGCCTTTCTCTTACTCTGTTTAAATCTTCATGAAGACCTTCCAATAAATATCTGAAAAATTCCTTGGCATCCTGTTGAGCGTTACCCATAAAACGAGGTGCGAATCTCTGTATCTGGCTTTTCAAAGAAACAGTGTTAACCACCACATCAGACGAATCTTCTGACCATTGTTCTTTTACCACTTCTTCAAATGCTTTTATCAAAGCACCCTTCATACTTGATATGCTTGTGTTGATATCCTTCAAATGTTCGTTTTTTCTCAGATACTCGAGCAACCATCTGGTATTCGCTAAACATTGTATTGCGCTATTCATAAAGCAGGTATTGCCAATGTTTTTCAAACCATTAAGACCGAGGGGTTTGGAGCTTCCAAGCACAAGTGGTTTTATGGAATTATAACTGAGGGAGATACGCTCACCGCTACTGCTATCTTCAAAGGAATAGTCTCTTATGCGATGATTTTCTCTATCATTGGAGCGCCGCAATAAGGAACTCGATTGGAGGCTGCTTGAAATCGAGTTGGGTAAAGATGTGGCAGATCGCGTTATTTTTCTGGAAGTGGATGAATCGAATTTATACTTTTTAGGTATTTGGCTCCAAATATTAGACTCCTCATCCAAACGTTGAGTAGAACCCAGTATTGACGAACTTTCACTATTGGATATCGAGCTACATTGAGATATGTTCTTTTTAGAATGGGGATTGTAGAAAAATTCATCCAATTGACGTCCAATTGGAATGGTTCCCAACACTGAAGCTGCATTACCTCTTTGAATGACGATGCTGATGCGTTGAAGGAGAAAGCTGGTGGATCTTCTATCATTGGTCACTTGGAAAATCTTTCTACCAATCTCTTCAATAAATTCCGTTGCTTGGAGGCCAAATACTCCGTAGGTTTCAATAGCTACAGGGTAGAAAATGTAGATATTTTCCCAGGTTTTGTTATTTTTTTATCTCAACTTTCTCTCCATTTTCTGCAGCTGCGCCCTTGCGAATGGAGGTTGAGTTCAAATGTGATGTGGCCATAGTGTCCATACAAGTAAAATCCCATACCACTGGTTTACCAAATTTCCAAGGAATTAATGTCATTCCATCTGGTCGTTTTCCATCATCACGACTGACACCTGAAGGCTCTAAGATGCTGGAATTTTGGCAGTTATCAAAGCTCTCTTTATCAAGTCATTAACTGCATCATGACGGGATCTACGACCAGCGCTAAATTTGCAACTCAAACCATGAACCCCAGATTCATCTACTTCAGCACCACATTTGCATTTATGACGGACACAAATTGAAGAACCCAGCCGAAGTCCTACAGAAATTCTGAATATTTCATCGTCAAGAAGATTACCCAAAGAAGAAACTGGTAATGCATCGAGCCACGCACCCGATTCCTTTGAAGTCACTGCATTGAGACGAGCCTTCTGAGATGTAGATACAGCTGTTTCAAACAGATTATTCAAATTCAATTTCAAGAGTGGACGATCCCATGCACTTTGCATTTTCTTATCCGTACCTTGCAGAGGGAGATTGACTTTATAAATCCACAATCTTCCGCCTTCTTCATAGAAAGAATCTATTAATCCAAAAACTCTGATGGGAGTATCGAGTTCACCAAATGAGAAACACTGTTTAAGGAAGATAAAAATGCAGGTAAGGTGAGTGATGATGCCAAACGAATACCCAATCCCCCCATTTTCACAGGAAGAGTTGCTTGAAGCCAATTCTCGTTACGAAATTGATTATTTGTTATCGATTCGAGAGTACTTTTTATCAATTCATCGAATTTCTCTAACTCTAAATTACCATGCCATTTTGGAGAACATCTAAGTATATACATAAGTTTGGGTAATGCCAAACAGTTTTTTAGTAGGAAAAAAGCAGCATGAGCTGGAATTTCTTTGAGCCGGGAAGATATTAGTGAGAAAGAGTCTGTTTTATATTTGATACATGTAGAAAGAGCCTCAAGAGTAACAGGTGCACCAAGAAGTACAAAATCAGATTCTATTAATAATTTCAAACCAGGAATGAAATAGACGAACTCATCGAAAACTTTTTGATTTGGAGCATCAAGAAAGAAGATTTCACATTTATTGGTATACCAATTTCGCTCAAATTGGAAATTATGTATTTCAAATCCTCCAAAATAACATTTTTCTCTCCTCCTATGGAACCATTATCGAGATACCAACCGTTGAACTCGCTCTTGATCGACTTGGTCAAATCATCGATTGCAAGACAGAAAAGAGCTGGACCTAATGGGTCTCCTTGTTGGATTCCTCTCTCTGAGATGATGATTTCTTCACCAAAATTTAAAGAAGAGGGAAAATTATAACATTGATTTAGGAATGGAAAGATATTTGGTATTGAATCCTTCACCTTCTTCAACAAGAAATTTATGTCAACCATGTTGAATGCATTTTTAAAATCTAGCTTGAGAAACACTCTTGATTTAGGGTTTGGGTGTTGATTAATATACTGTCGTGCAGCATGGGCAACAGCTTCGCACCCTCCAGGAGTTCCAAAACCAAACTGAGTTGGACGAAAAACTTCTCCTAGCTTTTCTTTTATACTAAAACACGCTAATTTTGCCACTAGTCGACGATAAAACATTCCAACTGCTATGGATCGAATTCCACCGTCTTTTTTTTCAAAGCACAAAGTGAAGCTCCATATAAAACTGTACAAATTTCAGGATTCACTCTGCCTGCCAGCATGAAGTTGCATAATGCTGTCAATGAATTTAGAAGTTTTTCGCTCGCAAAACCTGAACTCTCACTGAGCATATCTTGAATATGAGATGGTCTGAGCGAGTCTATGCCACCAGCAGAACTTGTTTTGAAAGATTTCACTGCCTCATTAACAATGATTTTATTGACTTCCAGTGGTTCACTTTCCTGACGGCCGTATTGGAGAGGTTCAGATCTGATAGCAGCTGGATGTTTTGACTTCAGTTGTGAAAATGTTGAATAGTCAAAACTTGCAATCGTATCGTTTGAGCTGAGAATTCTTATAGCCGATGAGAGGTCTCCATCCGAAATCTTATTCATAACACTTCTCGTCAAGTTTGGGGGAAATTTTGATGAACATTGTTTGGTTTGGACATTCGGATTGGTCGAGTCTGAATCATTGATATTCTTTTTAATCAAAGATGACACCTTTCGTTCTTCACTACTTTGAGGAATTTGAAGATTTTTGTTACTGAAGAGTAATAATTTTTCCCAAGATTCTATGAAATTATACTTGATACATTCATCTATAGCATCGCTAAGAGCGAATGCACAACAGATTCTTGCCGATTTTGGGATTCTTTTTATTACGAATGTGCTTCTTTTGAATTTGGCCAGGCGTTTATGAAGTTGATTACTCCTTTCTTGATTGCGTTTTTCTTGGGAATCATAGGTTGACTTGCTTTGCAAATATATTGGCAGTGAATGGTGAATGCGAGTATTGTGAATTCTCAGTCCTTTTTCAGTTTTGAAGGATTTGAAACAGATCTCACAAGATGGCATACGACGAGAGATACACTCCTTACCATTGAGTTCATCATTTTGGGACCTCATCTGGTAGATCGTATTGAGTAATTCTTATAACTGATATCCAAAATATTAGGATAATCCTGTAGGTAAATTCTGTTAATGATGTCAAATTGGCAGCTGACAAATTAATCACCGTCAAATGATCACAAATGTAGAAAAATACCAAACCAAGGCAGAATTTCATCGATCTTCTTGTCCTCTCGGTTCTTGGGTACGACAAATGGAAATTGGGACAGCCTCCAAAATTTATAAGGTGAAATTTTCGATATATAATCTTCAAAACTTGGAGATGTATAGTGACAATGGTATGTTCTTGTCGATTTTTTCGTTTGTCATTTTGTTCTACTTGATTATTGATAGTAGATATTTCTTGAGTTATAGCTACATAAAATTCTTCATTATTTTGTACTATTTTTGTTTCTAATTGTTTGTGCACTTGTAAAAATTCTTCTTTATTTTCTTCAGATTTTGATTGCATTTTATTTTCCATCCTTCCATATTCCCTTTCATATCTTAAATTTTTCCTCTTAATCCATTCTGCATACTTCCCATATTTTCTTTCACACCCTTCATATTTTCTTTCGCATTTCCGCTCAATCTTTTTTCTATACTTCCCATTTTCTCTTCCATCCTTTCCTCCATTCTTCCCATACTTCCTCTCATTCCATCATTCATTCTCTTTGCTCTTTCACTACATTTTTCATACTTGCCATATTTTCATTCATTTCATTTTTCATACTTTCCTTTTTTTCTGAGTTTTTATTATTCATTATTTCCAATTTTTATGAGTTTTCATTCTTCCCATTTTTTCCTGAGTTTTCTTTCCTTTCATCTTTCATTTCATTTTTCATTTCTTTCATTTCATCTTTCATCCTTGCCATCTGTTCATTCGTTTTTGCTGAATTTTCTATCAACATTTTTAAATAACTCCATTTGTATACTCTCACTTTTTATTTTACTCCCTCTCACATTACTACTCTCTCCTTGTTCCTGATCACCCCTCTCTCTACCTTCTGCACCATCTTCCACAACAACTTTCTTACCATCTCTCAAATCCATTTCCTCCATATCGATGCTTGGTATTACTATCAGCAATAACCTTTCCTGGGAAAATCACGTGAGGTCCATTGCCAAAAGTGCATCCCAAAAACTTGGTTTTTTGTTTCGTGCCAAGAGCTATTTCACCTCCAGTCAGCTCCTCATGATCTATAAGGCACAGATCCGACCTGTCCTGGAATACTGTTCCCATATTTGGAGTGCGGCACCTAAACATATCCTGAAGCTATTGGATTCTGTCCAAAAAAGGGCAATTCGTCTCGTCGGTGATGCCTCGCTTACAAACTCGCTCACTTGTCTGGAACACCGTAGAAAAGTTGTCGATTTGTCTCTATTTTATAGATATTTTCATGGGCGATGCTCTTCTGAAATATCAACAATCGTTCCTCCTTTGGCAGTCTCTTCGAGATTAACCCGTCAAGTTCAGTCTTCACACCCTTCGTGGTCACTTTGGAGACCTGCAGAACATCACTTTCCAAAGACTCATTCATCCAACGAACTGCGAGGCTTTGGAACTCATTGCCTAGGGAGGTGTTTCCCGAGGCATACAACCTCCAGAAATTTAAGAAGAACACCAACTCCTACCTTCTTTCCCTTGGTTCCCACGATGTTCTCTGAACATTACAGGATATCCCTTTTCGTGGGAACCAGAACATATAAAAAAAAAAAAAAGAGGCAAATAAAGTTATAAAATAACATAACATCACCGACGATAATAAAAATATCTAATAATAATGATAATTATAAATTTAATTATTTAACAACATTTCCTAACATAACAAATTCCCTGAATTCTTATTCAATATTTTAATACTTGCTAGTAAAATTTGAATATTAATTTATTATTTACAACTACTAATATTTCGTTCGTTTGTTTCAGAAAAGCGTGATTTCGGACTTCCCTTCAAATCAAGAGAGACAAATTTTCAAGATGACATCATTCAAAACATTTGATATAATTCATGTTTATTTACTTTATACTGATATATTTTCAATTATCTATTAGATTTTTATCATTATTGGTTCTGCTTTCAATTATACTTTGTTCTATTATTTTTCCTATCTTTTCTTTTGATGTTCTTTACATTCATATTGAATTGGATATTTTGTTAATCTGAATCTCTCACTTTATTTACTTTTATTTTGTGTACATACTCTTTCGCTTTTTCATTATTTACACATAATTAACTTATTATATCCATTTAGAATTCATTAATATACCTTTATTTTATTTTTAATATTTATTTTATTCTATTTCTTAATATTCTTTTTTTCTTTTTATAAACAAAATATTTTTATCTTCATTTCTTTTAATTTTTCTACAAAATTCACATTATTTAATATCCATTTCTATATTTTTCCTTCTCAATATATTTTGGTTTTTACTTTTTTTATCTGATCTGTACCAATAATTGTATCAAATTTTATGTTTTTTAGTATAAATAATCATTAAGTGTTGTTCAATATTATTATTTTCTTTCTACACTTCTTCATTCATTTGTTATTTGTTTCCTCTAGTATTTTCTCTCATTGATGTATTTTTTTTTCAAGTTTATTTTCCATTTTATTTTATTTTATTCAAATGTTACTGAAACAGTACCTATCTATAAATTTTTTATTTTTTTAACTTCTTTACTTTTTTATTCCCTAACTTACGTATTAAATTAGTTAACCCATAATTTATTATTACCTAATTTTTATTTTTGTTATTTATCTCTCCTTCTATGGAATCTTGCTTGTTTTATTACTGCAAGCATATATTTTATTTCAAAATTTTTCAATGGAAATTTCTTCCAATATTTTATAATTTCAAATTTTTCCTGTTTTTTCATTTTTTGTTTTTCCCTTTTTTTTTTTATTATTTCATTATTTGTATTACTTTCTTTCATTTCAAAAATTCTATTCGCCCTGTAGATGTCATTGATTTGCATTACCATTATTTTTTCATTTATGTTCCCTTTTTGCAACTCACATTTTTAGTTAGCCACCTACATGTCATTAATTTTTATTAAAATTATTTTATGATTTTTGTCACTTTTTGCATTTCAAGATTCATTTTCTCCATGTTTCTGTCATATATTTTCATTGTTTTTACTTTATTATTTATTTTGCCCTTTTGCATCTGAATTTTTGTATTGTTTATTTGTATCCTTCGACAAGTATTAATTATCCTATTTTCTATGTTATTGTCTGATCTCCTTTGTTCCATAGCTTCCATCCTCTCTTCTAAAATTTTAAATTTTTCCTGATTTTTATTATCGTTTTGACTCAAGTTACGTTTTTCTTTTATTTCGAAAATTCCATTCTCTACTGTAATAAACTTTATATTTGTGTCTGTTTGTTGAGTATCTTATTTTTATCAATCATATTAATATATTTCCTCACTTTTTCATTATAATTACTTATATTTACTGTGATATCTTTTATTCGTTTGTCATTTTGTTCTACTTGATTATTGATAGTAGATATTTCTTGAGTTAGAGCTACATAAAATTCTTCATTATTTTGTACTATTATCGTTTCTAATTGTTTGTGCATTTGTAAACATTTTTCTTTATTTTCTTCAGTTTTTGATTGCATTTTATTTTCCATCCTTTCCATATTCTCTTTTACATCTTCAATTTTTCCTCTTAATTCATTCTGCATACTTCCCATATTTTATTTCACACCCTTTACATTGTCTTTCACATTTTCTCTCAAACTTTCTTCCATCCTTCCCATTTTCTCTTCCATCCTTTCCTCCATTTTCCCATATTTTTCATTCCTTTTATTCCATTTTTTCTGAGTTTTTTTTTTTCATTCTTTCCATTTTTTCTGAGTTTTCTTTCCTTTCATCTTCCATTTCATTTTTCATTTCTTTTATTTCATCTTTCATACTTGCCATCTGTTCATTCGTTTTTGCTGGATTTTCTATCAAAATTTTTAAATAACTCTCATTTGTATACTCTCACTTTTCATTTCACTCCCTCTCACATTACTACTCTCTCCTTATTCCTGATCACCCCTCTCTCTACCTTCTGCACCTTCTTCCACACCAACTTTCTTACCATCTCCCGAATCCATTTCCTCCACACTTATAGAAATATGTCAATGCAAAATTCCCAAAATGTCAATTTTATATTTTCCCTGTATAAATATTTTGATTTCGAACAAATGTTTTTGTTTTCAATTTTAATTTGCTTCTGATTCTTATTTTAACAATTCAGCTCCGCGTTGGGCGCCAATATTAATGATTATTTTGCTATTTCGCTCACAAATTGCCTTATTGCCTTATTCGCCTTATTCACCTCATTCGCCCCGCGTTGGGCGCCAATTGTTATGATGGGTTGATTATATGATTTTAAATTTTTTATATATGTTTTTGTGAATTTATTTCACAGATTATGATTTCTGAATCCTTATCATAACAAATAAAAACTCCGGCTATGTTACCGGTTACCTTTTTTTCCAACCTCTTTTACCTTATCACAGCTCAGTCAGGTACGCCTATGAACATGATTCACCCCTTCTCAGCAGTCGATTCCTGTGATCTGTATTGCCGACTTGGTATTTACGATTCGATAAGAAATGCTGTTTATTGGGGAGAAAAGTGAGGTTATATAATTGAAAAATAAACACAGGTTGCAGAGAATAATCAAATTGTTTGGTTTTATTCAGATCAAAACTTATAAATACCCTACTCTGCGATAGCTACCTCATACTAGCAATACAATGATATAAATTGGTGCAGTTTGGATGTTTGTGACAATGAAAAATTGATGAAGAAAGTTTGAACTTATTATCAGTCTTTTGGCATGGAATTTTATGGAAGTTCAACCCAAAACAAAGTAACCAGTGGTTTAGACACGTAAAGTTATGGGTTTAATGTGAAAGTTGCACTTTGATGAGTTCGGATATTAGTATACCTTGTTTCTGCCTTTCTATTGAAGTTTCCAGTCTGGTGGACGTATTTCTGGGATCTCAAATACAGCTCACATGCACTCCTTACAAGATTTATCCTCTAGACCAGGTAGGTGGAATTTTTCTTCACTATGTACTTCTTCTGTTCAGCCTTTCAAGAATTTTTTCTCGTTCGGGAATTTTATAGCAGTTTTTCTTATATTATCTATGGAAGGTTCTTTTAAATTTTTTTACGTGGCTTCACTCTTTGAACTTTTTTCCAATCTTCCCCAAAATTGTTATTCTCCTCCATAGCAACACTCACAAATTTTTATTTTTTCACAGATTTCCGAGTTTGTATCACTTCCTACCGAATTATTTGCTGTTTGAATCAATATTAATGATTTTATGAATGACATCCTATTCTTACTCTTACATACTATTTACAAATTCCTATAAAATTATATTTTTTCAATTTCTGCCATTACATTTAATTATATATCATCACTTTTCCCACACAAACTCTTTCGAATCTCATTAGTGGGTTTTCTGTTGTTGTGAATTGTCATACAGGATGTTCAAAACTTATCTATACGTTGATCTTACTTTTATTCAATGTAGGCTATAAATTTCAATTTTGATATGGTTTAATCGTGGATTTCAATTAGATATATCGTTGAATATATATTTTTGATATCAGAACTACTTCAGGAATGCCCTCTTGATACATATGCATCGACTGGAGCATAGTATAAGTAGCAAAAAGGTAAAGAATATTTTAAAATAACATAGCATCACCGACGATAATAAAAACATCTAATAATGATAATGATAATTATGAATTTAATTATTAAACAACATTTCCTAACATAATATATATATATATATATATATATATATATATATATATATATATAAATATATTTTCATATGTATATATATATATAATATATATATATATATATATATATATATATATATATATATATATATAAATATATATATACAGGGTGTACCCGAAAATAAAGCCTTTCTTATTTATAAATTATACTCTTGTGTTTTGATTTTGATTGCATCCTGTTATATAATATTTCTTCTCATTTCTTCTTGGAAATTCCTTTGGTTATTTCAACGGAAAGGTTTCATAAAGACCATAAAAAATTCGCCAAGGATGGAATTTTGTTTATTTGGACAACAGGGTTGCAATTGGTGACATGGTGATTGTAAAATTATTGAAAATATATTTTAGATTCAGTTATTTGGTCACGGAACTTTCTGGTAATTCTTCAGATGCCATCGTGTTATTCCACAGAGCTGCTTTGATAGGTGGTAGACGTTTGAATCGTTGATTTTTGATTTCATATATGGAGTTGTTTTAATAAAAAATAAAGAAAGGAATATTTCCATTGCCTAAAATCAATAGTGTTGAGGAAACTGAGATTCGCGCTATATAAAAAACGGAAGTAATTATTGTCCGTTAATTCAGACCTCACAAATAATAATAAAAACATCTAATAATGATAATGATAATTATGAATTTAATTATTTAACAACATTTCCTAACATAATATATATATATATATATATATATATATATATATATATATATATATATATATATATATATATATATATATATATAACATATATATATATATATATATATATATATATATATATATATATATATATATATATATATATATATATATAAGAGAGTAATATCGAGGGGACTGTTAAAAGCAAAATGGAAGAATGTAAAGGACATAGCCCTCAGAGAAAAGTGATAACCGTAGACACGCGTTTCGAGCTCTCGGCCCTCATCAGTACGGTGGAGAAGTGCAAGGATGAACAACACTTGGTAGAAAACGAAAAATCAACGGTCAACAAACAGAAGCCAGCCGCTCATTTGTGATTTCAGTCAGCAGACCCTGAATTCCAGGGCAACAACCAACGTCACCTTGCACTTCTCCACCGTACTGATGAGGGTCGAGAGCCCGGAACACGTGTCTACGGTTAGCACTTTTCTCTGAGGGCTATGTCCATTAAATTACTTCCATTTTGTTTTTAACAGTCCCCTCGATATTACTCTCTTTCATATTTATATTCCTGGACTCGGATGTCACGCAGGTGGCTATAGCTGCCTCCGTGGTGACGTTGGTTGTTGCCGTGGAATTCAGGGACTGCTGACTGAAATCACAAATGAGCGGCTGGCTTCTGTTTGTTGACTCCGTTGATTTGTCGTTTTCTACCAAGTGTTGTTCATCCTTGCACTTCTCCACCGTACTGATGAGGGCCGAGAGCCCGAAACACGTGTCTACGGTTAGCACTTTTCTCTGAGGGCTATGTCCATTAAATTCCTTCCATTATATATATATATATATATATATATATATATATATATATATATATACAGGGTGTGAAATAATGCCTTCTATTTTAAATTATATTGTTTGATTTTGATTGCATCCTGTTATATAATATTATCTCATTTCTTCTTGAAATTTTTGGTTATTTCAACGGAAAGTTTCATAAGACCATAAATTCGCGGATGGAATTTTGTTTTATTTGACAACAAGGTTGCAATTGGACATTGATTGTAAAATATTGAAATATATTTTGTTATTTACAACTTTCAATTGTGCATGTGTTAAAATCTTTGAATAGATATATTGTTGAGATTATTTCCATTGCCTAAAATCAATAGTGTTGAGGAAACTGAGATTCGCGCTATATAAAAAACGGAAGTAATTATTGTCCGTTAATTCAGACCCCACAAAAAAAAATAATACTGTACTCTGACAGTTAAATAAATCTATCACACTTCACCACTAGAATATTGGGCACGACCACTGATCTGAATCCATCTTCCTTCAAAACTCTACCATACTCGAATGATTGAATCCACGCGATGCGCGGCTGTTTGTATAGTCAACAGACAAGTTGAGAATTCACTAGAATGTCGTTTCATAAATAATCTAGAACTTCTTGGAATTTGCCATGGTTCGATTGGAAAGTCCGGTGACGTCAACCAGTCGACATTCTTGAAATTCACCAGACCTAAACAACATATAGTGGCGTAGTGAAGTCGAAACAATATAAACTATTGAGTAACTCTGCGTTCTGTATGATATTAAAACGTGTTTTCAGTATTATTATATCCTTTTAAAAGGTTGACACTGTAGATTGTAGGGGGTCGATATGGCTCTTCAGCCTCTCCGTACCTCGACCTGTTAGATCTTTTCTAAATTATCCTTAATCTATTCAAGGCCCGGGATTCCGAGGCTTCTTGCGAAGCGTATCAGTTTCCTGGGAGCTTAGTTCCTGATGTCTGAGGGCGTTAGTGAAACCCCTTCGAGGAACTTAAGCCTTTCGCAAAACAGCGCTCGGCAGTCGCAAAGCAGGTGTTATGCAGTTTCCGCAAAGTTCTGGCAGTAACGGCACAGTTCTTCGTCTGATCTATCCATTGTTTTGAGGTGATATCCAGAGGACAATCTCCAGTGAGCATTCTCGTTACCAGTTTCAAGTCTTTCTTGTCCAACTCTAGAAGGTGTTCGGCTTTCTTTGGCGATGGGCTTAGGAGCCTTTTCGTTTGTCTTTGCCCTGGAACCTTGTTCCAGTGGGTTTTAATTTGGTCAGCTTCCCAGCGCCGAAACTCTTCGTTGATGTGGGTTCGGGAAAGACCACAAAGGGTTCCGGTACAGAAAATTGAGTGTTTGCGCCTTCCTTGGCAAGGCTGTCTGCTTCTTCATTGCCTTTGATTCTCTTGTGACCTGGCACCCACATCAAAGTAACCTGATTGTTCGTAGCCAGTGTCTGACTTCAGAGCTTCTAGAGCTGCTTGGCTGTTTGATAGGATATAGATCTTTGCCCCCCTGAAGCCTCTTTTAAGGCAATCTTGGGTGCAAATTTCTGCTAGAAAAATTGCTGGGGATTTGCCCAGGAATTTTGAGAGCCTAAAATCAGGATCCGTTACTAGCACTCCAGCCCTTTCGTCTATTTTGGAACCATCAGTATACCATACTGATGCATTCCTTTCTAGTTGAGGCCCGTTCGTGGTGAATGGTGGTTGTTCATAACCACTTCATAATTCACTTCAAAGTCGTGCCTAGCTGGCATAATATCCGATGACTTGTATTCTTCCATTACACACAAGTACAATGGCGGAAGATTCTGCATTACCTCTAGTGCTGCAGTGGGGTACGTGAATATTGCTCCTGTGATTCCTAGACAGGCTAACCGCTGCATTTTCTGCAGCTTGATTTGTACCGAGTGCTGTTCGGTTTTTGGCCACCATACTAATGAGGCATAGGTGGCCATCATTTACGGTTTCAAACCCCATGTATTGCCAAAAAGTTTGCGGCCCGTCCAGGTTGCCGCTGTAGCCTTGGAAAGAATATTTTTAATATGACTGTTTCATGTTAGTCTCTGGTCGATTATGACGCCCAGGTATTTGACTTCATTGGAAAAAGTTAGCTGAGTTCCATTCACCGTTGGGGCTTTCAGTTCGTACTTACGCCTCTTTGAAATAGAACTAGCACTGTTTCTGATTATATTTAGGGCTGTCTCATGCGATTGGAAATTATCCCGTCATGTTCGCCCCTAATAATGACGACCAGGTCATCGGCATTACCTTGAGTTGTAATTCCAGATTCATGTAGCTTCACTATCAGATTATCCACGATCAGTGACCACAGGGCGATAGAACCCCACCTTGAGGGAAACCTTTTTCTGCTGTCATTCTGACCGTTTCTTCTCCGAAAGCAGCTACAATGATTCTGCTTTTCAGCATTGCATGTATCCATCATATCAGTTAGGTATTCCTTTCCTCTAGCGATCTGATGATGGAGTCATGTGAGGTGTTATCGAAAGCACCCTCTATATCTATGAATGCAAATAGAGCCATTTCTTTGGCCAAGTATGTCTTCTCAACGCTTTCAACTAAGCATTAATAGGCGAACTGTTTTTTGTGAGGCGGTCTGTCCAAAAGGATTTCACTTCTCTGTTATTTCAAGGCCATTTTGTTATAAGACGAGAAATATTCCGTCCTTTCCGGTCGATTTAAAAGGTTTGAGCTCTTGATGGCCCATTTGATCTTTTGGTTGGTGAAGATTTTCCCCGCTAGGCTCCTGCTGGTTTTGTTGGGGTTGGTGACAACCCCTTCCAGCTGAGCACTTTGCAGTTCGTCTTCAACAACCTTGGACCCAGGAAGGTGTGTCTGGATGAGAACACTTATGCTTTC
The DNA here is from genome assembly GCA_018342105.1 of Gonioctena quinquepunctata. NCBI lineage: Eukaryota > Metazoa > Arthropoda > Insecta > Coleoptera > Chrysomelidae > Gonioctena > Gonioctena quinquepunctata. Next base: position 60,637 of record JAFIRS010000680.1, read on the forward strand.
CTTCTGTTTTCCTGCATATCCACGTTCAACTTTTTGATGAGACCGTTGCCGTTGGTATGTTCTTCAGAAAGAACTTTCATGAGGCATTGGGCTGGGGCTAATTCCGTCTCTCACACATTTGTCTCCATGTTCTTCTTTTGTATTTTCTGAGTTTCTTGTTGTACTCAGAAAGAACCGCTTTGTATTCTTCCAAGTACCAGACTCTTAGCTCTATTGAAGAGTTCCCTAATTTTTTTCCTAAGTTTGGCTAGCTCTTCATTCCACCAAGGCAAGTCTCTATTGACTGCCTTTTGTTTTTCTGGGCAGCTGATTTCATATACTTTCATTATAGCATTTTGAAGCTACTTGGAGGCTGTATCTAGTTCCTTAGCTGGATCCAACTGCCTCTCGAGATGCTCTTTATGAGCATCCCAGTTGGTTAGTTTGGGTATCCTATATCCTTCGAAGCATATTTCCGATGACTCCAAGTCTAATCTTATGTGTTGATGATCCCACATCGAGGAGTTATCAAATAGGGGCCAGTTGTGAATGTAGTTTGTTATAAATGGATCAGCAGAGGTTATGTCAAGAACTTCATTTCCGATCGCATTTATAAAGGTGGATTTGTTACCTTTATTGACAATATCTATATTAGTCGCAGACAAATATTTTAAAATGTACTCACCATGTGAGATAATGCGCGTTTGCGTCGCAGCACATGATGAAATGCCTGTTTCCTCTTTGACACCATCTGATGAGGCTATGGACTTCCTCTGGTGGTGGGTGTGACGGTGAGTCCTTTGGGAAGTAGGCCGAGACCATAATAATCTACTTCTTGCATGTTTCAGTTGGCACTTCCACGATGGCGGTTGCCAAATCTCCAGTGATGAACTCGGGAACAGGAGTAAATATAGCTGCTCGTTGTGTTGCAAAAAAGTAACTTACATGATTTAATTGCGAGTTCTCTATTGATCCAGGGTTCTTGAAGCAACCCTATACTAAGGTTTCCTTCAATAAACTTCCTTCTGAGCACACTCGTGGCTGCTTTTGAATGTTGGAGGTTTATTTGAAGAGCCTTGAGCTTTTGGCTCATCTGGGTGGAATTTTCACCAATATTCCGTTGTGATGCACTGCTGCCTCTCCAACGGCCCCCAGTTCCGCATTCTCCTATGGTTTTTGGGGAGTTTTCCTTGCCCCGTTTGTCGTTTTTTTTCAACCATAAAAGTTCCCACGAGACCTGGGTTCCGGCCTTTCCAATGTAATTACGAAGGTATTGAAGATAATACCCGTAAAGTGAACTAATAGTTGAAATCGTTAATGTGCAGAAGTTTGGCAGTAATAATTTTCCACTCCGGAAGTATCAGATGGAAATTATCTTTCGGAAGGTTTGAGTGAACTCATCAGGGATGAATCAATGCAAAAACAGAGAAAGAATAGGAAGACTCCAATTTTAAAGCAAAATTCGTCATATCAATGCCGATGGAGTTCAAACAACTCCAACTGAAGTACCGCACTAGAAATGTGCGATTGGATATCATACATGAACAAAGGTCTGTAGTGAACAAAGCGATGCTCAAACAACAGGTCTGCAATTATCATCTTATGTCCGGAGTCATGTCACAAGTATTAGCTGTTATGAACAAAAAAGTATGAGACATCGACAAAGTGGCCAAAATGTTGGTTAGTTTACCACACATATTTGTTTCTCAACTGCCTTGGATTCATATGACGAATATAAATAAAACTTCGAAATTTTCACCGCCAGTTTGTTGGAGGAAGAGTTTCTATAAAAAGGATCATGGAAAGTTCGAGTGTAGAGACTCAATAAATATGGTGCATCATCTCATAATTATCAATGTTCCGAACTTAATTTCAATAATCAAGCTACACGCGCTGTAGATAAAAATATTTCTCTTTCTGGTTGTGATACAGTATGGCTAGCTGATAGTGTATCATCGGAGCATATGGCAACCAAGAAACATTGGTAACCTTTAATCAATCAATGATATTTCAAACTCATTCTTACCAGCTTAAGGAATTGATGTACAAGTTATGGCCATTCTCAACGGAAGGAAAGATTCACCATGGAAAATATAGTATTCGTGCAAAGCTCTGTAGAAGTCCATTCTCGTTGGGAGCGGTGACAAGCAGAAACTACAAAGTAATTTTCGAATAGAATCGCATAGAAGTCAGAAACATCGGTAGCTTGGTAGTTTCAGGTGTGCAGAAACCTAATCATTGTTATAGAAGGTTATTCGAAACACATGACAAATGTCGATCCATGCAATCGCTTCTGCATCAAAAGAAACCCCAAAAGATGTTGTACAGTGCCGTTCGTCTTTTCTTGTTTGGCGGGAAATTTAAAAAAATTAAAAATTATGTCCCAAAACACACTTATTTGGGAAAATATTGAAAAATGTTATTCGGAAAAGTTGTTAAGAACGACATTTTATAGCTATGTACAAGTTTGGAAAAAAATCTGAGATGAAAAAACAAAGATCAATTTTTGCCATAAAAAAATTTCAATTTGGAAAAATACATTTCTGACAAAGAAACTCATTAGTAAAGCCCAAGAGTAATATTTTGAATAATATTTTGTAAAGATTCACCAGCTACTTCTATTTCATTCGAAGAACATTTTAAATCTGTGGATTTGCCATGTGTTCAGCTGCTTCATAAGAGGTCACAGAAATATCTTCAGGAGATTATAATCCCGATACTATTTATTATTGACAAAGAACCATGTATCTACAGAATTTTCATATTAATTTTTTATTAGAACAAAAAATTGATTCAATTCTTTACATAATTACATTATATAATAAAATTAGAAGCTGAAATAATTATAAACAAAACAATTCAATGCATACTCGAAAGTTTGTAAATGTCCATTACTCGACGTGTCTACCCTGACGTTCAATACATGTAGTGGTTCGGGATTTCATTTCTCTGGACACATTTCGCAGCATTTGTGGTGTAATGTTATTGATCGTATTACCTCTTCTAATATATTATATTACGAAATGGCCGATGTTTATAAACCCTACTTTTGAGGTACCCCCATAAAAAGAAATCCAAGGGCAGCAAATCTGGGGATCTTGCAGGCCACGGGTTTTCTGAATATCGCCCTATCTATTTATGAGGAAAGTGTTCGTTAAGCCACGCTCTGACTTCAAGAGTACTATGTACTGACACTCCGTCTTGTTGAAAAAAAATATCATTCCTTCTTTGCAGCGGTAATTCATGTAAGAAATCAAAAAACACATTATTTAAAAACACCAAATAATTTCGTGAATTAAGGTTGCCCCTAAAAAAGTAAGGCCCAACGATCTGTGTATCTAATATGCCGCACCAAACATTAATTTTGAAATAAAATTGACTTTTTGCCTCTATCTTCCAATTTGGGTTCTCATCAGCCCACCATCTACAATTCTGGGAACTGAGAGTACCTTTTGATGTAAAAGTCGCCTCATCAGTAAATAAAATGTTTGTAGGAAAATGTTGGCATTCTTCAATCATGCCTTGGAACCAAAATTAAAAATCTAAGCGTGCATCAAAATCTCTATCGAGTAAGGTGTGGATGAATTTTGGTTTGTATGCACGAAATTTATTATTTTTCAAAATTCTTCTTATGGAGTTTTCAGATATACCGGTTCGTTCCTGCCTCTCCGATAGTGCCATCCGTGGATTTTCTGTGACCGATAACAAAACATTAAAGGTACCTTCCTCATTAGTGACGGGCTTACTATGTGGAATTTTGTAACGATTTTCTACACTGCCTGTAGCTTTAAATTTGTTTAAAATACGCAACACAGTAGATCCATGGATATTCTTATTTGGATATCTATGCATTGAATATATCTGCTGCTTCTCTGGAACCATGAAAACGCTCACCACATATTAAGACAAGCTCAATTTTTCCTTGCAAACTCAGCTTTTCTTGGGGCATCTCTAATTATTGTTAACACACAATAGAATGTAACTTTTACAATGAAAAAAACTATAGAATAAAGAAGATAAAAACACCTGGATAAATAATAACACTACTTAATCGTTAGACAACTCTTAATAACACATTGTCATTATTAGTCAATTGTTTCATGGCCTCTTTGATCATGAGGAAATCTGTCGATGCACGCATCAACAATGATAATATTGTATGATTCCAACAATTTGCCAAAAATCAATTTATTTTTTGTTTGAATAGAAAATTCAATTTGAAATCATGTAGATACAAAGACCTTTATTAATAATGAACAGTATCGGGACTATAATGTCCTGGAGATATTTCAGTGACCTCTTATGAAGCAGCTGAATACATGGCAAATCCATAGATTTCAATTCTTTCCGAATAAAATAGAAGTAGCTTGCGAATATTCACAAAATATGATTTGAAATATTACTGTTGGCCTTACTAATGAGTTTTCTTGTCTAAAATGTATTTTTCCAATTTGAAATTTTGGCAAAAAATTGATTTTTATTTTATTATCTCAGATTTTTTTTCAAAACTTGTACATAACTATAAAATAACGTTCTGAACAACTTTTTCGAATAACATTTTTCGATATTTTCCCAACTAAGTGTGTTTTGAAACATAATTTTTAATTTTTTTAAATTTCCCTCCAAACACGAAAAGACGAACGGCACTGTACAACGTCTTTTGGGGTTGCTTTTGATGCAGAAGCGATTGCGCATATCGATATTCGTCAAAATTTATTAATAAAAGAATTTCCCATATGATGCGTACTTTCTGCCGGTCACTGTATAATATTTTTTCTCATTTCGTCTTGAAAATTCATTTGGTTATTTCAACGGAAAGGTTTCATACAGACCATACAAAATTCGCCAAGGCTGGAATTGTGTTTATTTGAAAACAGGGCTGCAATTGGTGACATGGTGATGGTAAAATATTTGAAAATATATTTTAGATTCAGTTATTTGGTCGCGGAACTTTCTGGTAAGTCTTCAGATGCCATTGTGTTATTTCACATAGCTGCTTTGATGGGTGGTAGACGTTTGAATCGTTGATTTTTTATTTCATTTATGGAGTTGTTTTAATAAAAAATAAAGAAAGGAATATTTCCATTGCCTAAAATCAATATTGTTGAGGAAACTGAGATTCGCGCTATATAAAATACGGAAGTAATTATTATCCGTTAATTTAGACCTCACAAAAAAAATAATATTGTACTCTGACAGTTAAATAAATCTATTACACTTCACCACTAAAATATTGGGCACGACCACTGATCTGAATCAATCTTTCTTCAAAACTCTACCATACTCGAATGATTGAATCCACGCGATGCGTGGCTGTTTGTATAGTCAACAGACAAGTTAAGAATTCACTAGACTGTCGTTTCATAAATAATCTAGAACTTCTTGGAATTCGCAATGCTTCGATTGTCGACATTCTTGAAATTTACCAGACCTAAACAACATATAGTGGCGTAGTGAATTCGTAACAATATAAACTATTGAGTAACTCTGCAATCTGTATAATATTAAAACGTGTTTCCAGTATTATTATTTCCTTTTAAAAGGTTGACACTGTAGATTGTAGGGGGTCGATATGGCTCTTCAGCCTCTCCGTACCTCGACCTGTAAGATCTTTTCTAAATTATCCTTAATCTATTCAAGGCCCGGGATTCCGAGGCTTCTTGCGAAGCGTATCAGTTTCCTGGGAGCTGAGTTCCTGATGTCTGAGGGCGTTAGTGAAACCCCTTCGAAGAAATTAAGCATTTTGCAAAACAGCGCTTGGCAGTCGTAAAGCAGGTGTTCTGCAGTTTACACAAAGTTCTCGCAGTAACGGCACAGTTCATTGTCTGATATATCCAATTTTTTGAGGTGATAACTCAGAGGACAATGTCCAGTGAGCAGTCCCGTTACCAAGTTTCAAGTCTTTCTTGTCCAACTCGAGAAGGAGTTCAGCTTTCTTTGGCGATGGGCTTAGAAGCCTTCTCGTTTGTCTTTGCCCTGCAACCATATTCCAGTGGGTTTTAATTTGGTCAGCTTCCCAGCGCCGAAACTCTTCGTTGATGTGGGCTTTGGAGAGACCACAAAGGGTTTTGTGTTTGCGCCTTCCTTGGTAAGGCTGTCTGCTTCTTCATTGCCTTTGATTCCCTTGTGAACTGACACCCACATCAGAGTAACATGATTGTTCGTAGGCAGTGTATGACTTCAGAGCTTCTGGTGCTGCTTGGCTGTTTGATAGGATATAGATCTTTGCCCCCCTGAAGCCTCTTTCAAGGCAATTTTGGGTGCAAATGTCTGCTAAAAAAATTGTTGGGGCTTTGCCTAGGGATTTTGAGAGCCCAAAATTAGGATCCTTTACTAGCACTCCAGCTCTTTCGTCTATTTTGGAACCATCATACTGATGCATTCCTTCCTAGTTGAGGCCCGTTCGTTGTGAATATATGGTGGTTGTTCATAATTCACTTCATAGTCGTGCCTAGCTAGCATAATATCTGATGGCTTGTAACTGTATTTTTTCATAACACACAAGTGCAGTGGCGGAAGATTCTGCATTACCTCTAGTGCTGCAGTGGGGTACGTGAATATTGTTCGTGTGATTCCCAGACAGGCTAACCGCTGCACTTTCTGCAGCTTGATTTGTACCGAGTGCTGTTGAGTTTTTGGCCACCATACTAATGAGGCATAGGTGACCATCATTTTCCCGTCCAGGTTGCCGCTGTAGCCTTGGAAATAATATTTTTAATATGACTGTTTCATGTTAGTCTCTGGTCGATTATGACGCCCAGGTATTTGACTTCATTGGAAAAAGTTAGCTGAGTTCCATTCACGGTTGGGGCTTTCAGTTCGTACCTACGCCTCTTTGTAAATAGAACTAGCACTGTTTCTGATTATATTTAGGGCTGTCTGCATGCGATTGGAAATTATCCCGCCATGTTCGCCCCTAATAATGGCGACCAGGTCATCGGCGTAACCTTGAATCGTAATTCCAGATTCATGTAGCTTCACTATCAGATTATCCACGGTCAGTGACCACAGGGCGATAGATCCCCACCTTGCGGACAACCTTTTTCTGCTGTCATTCTGACCGTTTCTTCTCCGGAAGCAACTAAAATGATCTGCTTTTCAGCATTGCATGTATCCATCATATCAGTTAGGTATACCTTTCCTCTAGCGATCTGATGATGGAGTCATGTGAGGTGTTATCGAAAGCACCCTCTATATCTATGAATGCAAATAGAGCCATTTCTTTGGCCAAGTATGTCTTCTCAACGCTTTCAACTAAGCATTGTTGATTTGACTACTCAATAGGCGATCTGTTTTTTGTGAAGCGGTCTGTCCAAAAGGATTCCACTTCTCTGTTATTTCAAGGCCATTTTGTTATGAGACGGGAAATATTCCGCCTTTCCGGTCGATTTAAAAGGTTTGAGCTCTTAATGGCCCATTTGATATTTTGGTTGGTGAAGATTTTCCCCGCTAGGCTCCTGCTGGTTTTGTCGGGGTTGGTGACAACCCCTTCCAGCTGAGCACTTTGCAGTTCGTCTTCAACAACCTTGGACCCAGGAAGGTGTGTCTGGATGAGAACACTTATGCTTTCCTTCTGTTTTCCTGCATATACACGTTCGACTTTTTGATGAGACCGTTGCCGTTGGTATGTTCTTTAGAAAAAACTTTCATGAGGCATTGGCTAATTCCGTCCCTCACACACATGTTTTTCTTTTGGATTTCTTGTTGTACTCAGAAAGAACCGCTTTGTAGTCTTCCACGTACTAGACTTTTAGCTCTATTGAAGAGTTTCCCTAAATTTTTTCCTAAGTTTGGCTAGCTCTTTATTCCACCAAAGCATGCGACTGCCTTTTGTTTTTCTGGGCAGCTGATTTCATATACTTTCATTATAGTATTTTGAAGCTACTTGGAGGATGTATCTAGTTCCTTAGCTGGATCCAACTGCCTCTCGAGATGCTCTTTATGCGCATCCCAGTTGGTCAGTTTGGGTATCCTATATCCTTCGAAGCATGTTTCCGATGACTCCAAGTCGAATCTTATGTGTTGATGATCCCACATCGAGGAGTTATCAAATAGGGGCCAGTTGTGAATGTAGTTTGTTATAAATGGATCAGCAAAGGTTATGTCAAGAACCTCTTTTCTGATCGCATTTATAAAGGTGGATTTGTTACCTTTATTGACAATATCTATATTAGTCGCAGACAAATATTCTAAAATGTACTCACCATGTGAGATGGTGCGCGTTTGCGCACAGCACATGATAAAATGCTTGTTTCCTCTTTGACACCATCTGATGAGGCTATGGACTTCCTCTGGTGGTGGGTGTGACGGTGAGTCCTTTGGGAAGTAGGCCGAGACCATAATAATCTACTGCTAATAACATCACCCTACGTGATGTTTTCACGTGTGATAAGTTGTATCATAATGTAACGTAAATAATTTATTTCACACTTAAATCTACAACTTAATTTATATTACGCCACTGTATAGCTCGATCGTATGGGCTCGTTCAGACTGTCCGACTCCACTTGAGGGTTGCCTATTTATCTCCGATACAGCATTATCGATGTTTCGAATTCGGGTAGTTGGCGACCGGCATGTTCCAATTGTTTCCAATATCGACCGTTGCTCTCCACGGCAGAGCGACTGGACTGTTCTCGAACATCTCCGGGGATGACCTCATCGCTGTCGACGGCAACGCGCGGGGCGACAGGTCCGGCCTAGGTTCGTTACATTGCCCCCTTCTTAAAGACATTTCGTCCCGAAATTTCATCCTTGGAGTGTGACGATATCTGCATGACTCCTCATATCTGCACCGTGAAGTTCGATGGAAGTAACACTCCACGGTCTTCATGATCGGTCGTGGAAGAGGGTTACAGCAAACCAAAATCTTGACGCCGCTGGATCTGAATATCGCCTCCAGCATACTTCTTATGACTCTCCAGTCCAACCCATCAATACCACAGGACAATTTTGGAATTGCTAGATCCACCAGATTCTGGCCCACCATAGTATCTCTTAGTTTGGTGAGACTCTTCCAGACATCTTCATAGGACGGTTTATCTTGGGAATGCCTCTTGGTAACTAGGTAGTATATGTTTCTCTGGCCTTTCTTCAACTGTAGCACCCCACCAACTTCTGGATTCTGCCCCCGCAGTGTTTGGAGTTGACCAAATTTCTTGGAGAACACTACGGCGATGCCCCTGGACATTCGAAGATGATCTTCTGCCACACAGTGCGCTAGTGCGTAGTCAGCAGGCACCTCGAAAAGGTCTCGTGACTCCTCTCTAGTAACCCCATGTAGAACTTTCTGCCCGTTTGAATACAAGGACATAAACTTCTCGAACGTCATATCATCCTCCGGTGGCTTGAGGGTGCGAACTTGGTCATGGTTTCCAGCGTAAGGGGCCAACCTGTTGAAATGGACGACCCTTGGTTTCCCTCGGGTGGCTTATGGATTCGGTACACAAGGTCGTTTATCCTTTTCACGATTTTATACGGGCCTTCCCACGAGTTCCGCAACTTTGGTGATAGTCCACGACGACGTTTGGGGTTGTACAGCCAAACCAGGTCATCAACCTTAAATCCTCCAGCGTCGGCCTTGATGTCATAGGTCTTCTTCATTTTATCGCTGGCACTCTGGATGTTCAACCGGACTCGTTCGTGGATGTCGTCCATTCTCTGCCGAAGTTTGCTGACGTAGTCCTCTCCCGCAGTGTCTTGTCCTGGCGGTATCCCAAACTTCAGGTCACAAGGCAGTCGCAGTTCTCGGCCCATTATAATACTAGCAGGAGTTTGACCGGTTGACTCGTGTACTGCGGATCGATAGGCCATCAGGAACAAATGAAGATACTGGTCCCAGTCTCTTTGATGGTCAGAGACAACCTTGGACAAGTGGCGGTTGATCGTCCTGTTCATCCGTTCCACCATTCCATCGGACTGCGGATGTAGGGCCGTGGTTCTTGTCTTGCGGATGTTCAGCAGTAGATATATTTCTTGGAAAAGGCTGGATTCGAAATTTCTGCCTTGATCCGAGTGCAGCTCCATTGGAATACCGAATCGACATATCCATTCTTTCACCAAGACGTCGGCGACGGTGATGGCTTCCTGGTTGGGCAGGGCATAGGCTTCCGCCCACTTACTGAAGTAGTCCATTGCCACAAGGATGTATTTATTCCCGTGGTCGGATACGGGAAACGGGCCGGCGATGTCAATGGCGATTATCTCGAACGGGCTGCCTACGTTGTACTGACGCATCGGGGCCTTGGGTCGTATTCGAGGTCCATTGCTAGCAGCGCATACAGCGCACTTTCTGCACCAGTCCTGGACGTCAGCTTGACAATTGGCTAAGTAAAACCGTTGCCTCACTTTCTGCAGGGTCTTCGTCACTCCCAGATGTCCTCCGGCGACTCCATCATGGATTTCCCGCAGCACTTCCTCTCTTCTGTTCCTGGGAACAATTATTTGGCGTCTGTCTTCCCCACCAATATCGGCCTCCAACACACGTTTCAGGATCCCATTGTCCAGAATAAGAGAGTTCCATTGTGCCCAATAGGACTTAACAGCCGGCGAGTAACCTGCGACTTCCTGCCATGATGGTCTTCGATGGCCCTTCTTCCAGCTGACGACTAAGCCAAGGTCTCTCTCTTGGTCTTTCTGGATCTTGCTGTCATTCCAGTTGTCATCCATTGCCGCGGTTCTACAAAGTGTTGCTTCTTTCTCTTCTGCTCGTCGGCAATGTGAGCAATCATCTGGACATGGTCTTCGCGACAAGGCATCTGCATTCTTATGGCTAGTTCCGGCTCGATGTTCGATCTCGGAATCGAATTCTTGGAGTCTCTCGATCCAACGTGCTACTTGACCCTCAGGATTTTTGAACTGTAAGAGCCATTTGAGAGCTGCATGGTCAGTTCTCAACAGGAATCTTCTTCCATACACGTACTTGTAGAAGTGTTCCACACCCTTTACAACAGCTAACAGCTCTCGCCTGGTGACACAGTAATTGCGCTCTGGTTTGCTAAGCGTCTTGCTGAAATAACCAATGACCTTCTCCTGTCCCTCCTGGATCTGAGATAGGACAGCACGTTGCTGGCGTCCGTATCCAAAATGAATTTCCCTTTGGGTAGGGGATAGCTCAGTATAGGTGCGTTGATCAAAGCTCCTTTTAGCTTCCTGAATGAGTCTTGACATTCTTCGGACCACTTGAACTTTGTTTGGCCTTCCGTGAGCTTGGTCAGTGGTTTAGCGATGTTGGCGAATCCCAGCACATATCGGCGATAGTATGTGCATAAACCCAGGAAACTTCGAAGTTGGTGAATGTCTTTTGGGATGGGCCAATCCTTAACAGCTTTGATCTTCTGGTCGTCCACTGCTACTCCTTCCCCAGAGACAATGTGGCCGAGGTATCGTACTTCTTTTTGGAACAGATGGCATTTCTTAGGGCTCAGCTTCAATCCGGAGTTCCTCAGTCGCAGGAATACTTCCTCCAAGTTTTTCACGTGGTCCTCAAACGATCTGCCGACCACAATTATGTCGTCGAGATACACTAGACACGTGTTCCATGAGAGTCCCTTCAGTACTGTTTCCATCAATCTTTCGAATGTGGCGGGAGCATTACAGAGCCCGAATGGCATAACGGTGAACTGCCACAATCCTGAGCCGATGGTAAAAGCAGTCTTTTCTCGATCTTCCTGAGCCAGTTCTACTTGCCAGTATCCACTCTTCAGATCAAGGGTCGAGAAAATCGTGGAACCAGCCAACGTGTCTAGGGTGTCATCTATTCTCGGGAGAGGTAACTGTCCTTCTTCGTGACATTATTAAGTTGGCGATAGTCTACACAAAAGCGTGTCGATCCATCCTTTTTCTTCACCAGGACGACTGGAGAGGACCAGGGACTGTCAGATGGTTCGATAACTTCTTCTTTTCCCATATCGCTGACTATTTTGTCAGCCTCTTCCTTCTTGGCAAGAGGAAGTCTTCTTGCTGATTGCCGGATAGATCGGGCACCCCCAGGATCAATCTTGTGCTGGACCACATTAGTTCGACCTCCTTTTCCTTGTCCGGTATCGAAGATGTCTTGGTACTTCTTAACTAAATCTCTTAGTTTGGGCTGTTGAGCTGGTTTTATATCTTTGGAAGAGATGGCAACTAATTTTTCTAGTTCTGTGGGCAAGTTGTTGGGTTGGCTAATCGTACCTCGTACACTCCGGATCACTGAGGAAACTGACGAGCAGTGCCCCAATATTGTTCCTTTCTTCAAGGTCACTGGAAAATAATTGACATTCATGACCCTCACGGGCACAAATTTGTCAGCACGCAACAAGGTCTTTCCTAGTGCAATCCCTCGTCCAATTTTCTCATCATGAAGTTTGGGCTCGAACATCACCACGTTTCCACTGCTCGTACTCCCGTCCAGGCGAGCCTCCAGAATGGTTTCAGCCCTCTCAGGTACGCTTACATCTTCAGCCAACAACACACGGATCAACCCTCACTTCTCCCATGAAGCACCAGCTCTTCTCCGTTGACACGTAGGACGCCGTCTTTGAAATCCAATTCAAACCCTCTGGAATTCATGATGTCCATTCCGATGATTACATCGTCTTCGATGTCCGCTACAAGTGCCTGATGTTTCACTTTAGTGCTGCCCAAAATTATTTCAATCGGTAGCTCGCCATATACAGTAGCTGGCTCCCCTGTTGCTGTGCGTAGCTTCCAAGTTGTCGGTTCAATCCGTTCCGGTGTTCTGGCAAAGGAAGGCCCGAGAATTGTCCTAGTCGCACCTGTATCTAGCAGCATGGTGCAAGGCTCGTTATTGATGAGACCGTCTACGAAGACACCTTTGTTCTGTCGTTGAAGGATAGCGACATATGCGTTGTTAACCGGGGCTTGCCGGACACATGCCGACGATTGCCCCTTCTCGTCGACCTTTTTTAGTTTTCCTGCATCGGAGTCGATGAATGTTGGACATTTGCTACGCACATGTCCAATTTTGCCACAATTCCGGCATCTTATTTTGAACTTTACTTTGGCTTTTGCAGCATTGTTTTGCTGCTTCGAATTCCAAAGCGCGTGCCAGTGCGTCTACGAGATGTGTTGGACGAGCTAATATCAACGCTTGTCTGGTTTCTTGGTCACGGAGTCCATCCAGGAATGCTTGAACCGCTAATCGCTCCATTACATTTTCCGCTGTGGCTGGATATGCGAGACGAACCAAGCGTGCAATGTCAGCTTCGAATTCTTGTAAGGATTCGCCCGATTTCTGGCAGCGATTTTTCAGTTGGGAGTGGTATACGTGTTCCAAATGGGCGTGGCCATATCGTAATTCTAGATGTTTAATCAGCTAATCATAGTCCTCCTGATCTTGGGCGGTGAGAGTTTGTAGAATATTTGTCGCTTCTCCACGTAATGCAAGTGTCAGTGCGACAGCTCTTTCCCCTGCATTCCATCCGTTTGCTTTGGCCGCTGCTTCAAACTGCCGGCGGTAATTTGCCCATGGAGTTTTTCCTTCGAACTGAGGCGGCTTCATGGAAAGCTTCCCTATTTCAGAAATGACCTTGACATCTTGTATACCCTCTTGAACTTCATCTAAGTTCAAACTCAAGTCCAGCATTGCATTTTTGTTAACCATCTCTGTGGAGGGCGCACTATCAATTCGTTTTTCCAGCTCACTGATCGTTTCCTTTATTTTGTCCATTTCTGCCTCGATTCCGTCTTTGATTTTATCGCTGATTATTTCCTTCATCTTGTCCATCTCTGCCTCGACGGTTCCTATTCTTTTTTCTAGACGATTCGCCACACCACAGAGTTCTTTTTTTAGGCCTTCTGTGTTTTCAAGGAGCTTATCTTCCAGGCTTCTTGAATTTTCTTGAAGCTTCTCTTCCAGATTTCTAGAATGCTTCTCTTCCAGATTTATAGAATTTTCCTGAAGCTTCTCTTCCAGATTTATAGAATTTTGTTGCAGTTCTTCTTTCACGGATTTAGTAGTTTCTTCGAGTTTATTCATTACCAAACTTAAATCACCTCCGGGAACTTCGAATAAAAATGTTTCGGGGTCCTCACCTTCTTGTATAAGTCCTTCTGCAAGTCTTTCCTGGAGTACTTGCTTTTTACCCGTTGTTTCCAGTTCCCTTTCCTCCAATTCCTGTTTCAATTCCGCTACCTTCAAGTCCGCAAGGCGCACTTTTCTTGAACACATTTTGTCTTTGACGAGGTATCAGTCTGTTTCACACGAAAAAGTTTATCAGTTTGTTAAAAATTCACTTCGCGAATTCTTTTCCACGGGCCACCAGTCTATTGTCTGTTTCACGCGAAGAGTGTATCAGTTTATATTCCCACGCACAATTGTCCACTTCGCGAACCGGGCCACTGTCTATTTTCTGGTTCACGCGAACAGTGTATCAGTTTATATTCCCACGCACAATTGTCCACTTCGCGAAAACCGGGCCACTGTCTATTTTGGGCGTACAAAAAGGTCTATCAATTTATTTTTCTGACTATCCACTCCACGATCACTTGTTTATTTTCAAAATCTCACTTCCGACACCAATTGTAACGTAAATAAACTTAACTTGGTTTTAATAATTTATTTCACACTTAAATCTACAACTTAATTTATATTACGCCACTGTATAGCTCGATCGTATGGGCTCGTTCAGACTGTCCGACTCCACTTGAGGGTTGCCTATTTATCTCCGATACAGCATTCTCGATGTTTCGAATTCGGGTAGTTGGCGACCGGCATGTTCCAATTGTTTCCAATATCGACCGTTGCTCTCCACGGCAGAGCGACTGGACTGTTCTCGAACATCTCCGGGGATGACCTCATCGCTGTCGACGGCAACGCGCGAGGCGACAGGTCCGGCCTAGGTTCGTTACAATAACTTATTGTCGGTTCGTTGGATGGTCGAATCGGGCATTTTATTTGAATTTCATGACAAAGTTGTCAATGTTTTGATGGACAATGAAATTGTACTACCAGGTAATCGTGTTGTGAATAAGATGTCTAAAAACCCTGGTGCTTGCACTTATACCTGTAAGAATTTGGGATCGACGTGACGACACTTGGCCTACTTGATGATAGAGATTACTAGCGTGTCAGATGGCGCCAATTTCAGGGTATATTTATTTCCTCAATTTCCTTTTGAGGAGGACTGTTCGCGGGTTCTAATTCTAGCTTTGCTAGTGGTTGAAAGGAGACATCTGTCAAACTTCACCAATAGCAAAACTAAAATTAGAAGCCTCCGAACATTGCACAAAGAAAGCACAGTCGTGTTGTTTTTCGTATTTTGTACCATTTGAATTTGAGGTTAACTGCATTTTGACAGACGGAGAATTGGAAATGAAATTGTCATTGAATTGCAGAAAATATGAAATTCAATGCATACAATATGATGAACTATGGAAATATCATTATTAGTCAATTCATCAAGATTTGTACTTGCTTTTGGTACTGAATATAGGCGAATATTCGAATCTGCGGCTTTATACTGTCTACATAAAATACAAATGTGGCCCATTCTACGGAAAGTATCCATACACACCACATTACCTGAAAATAAACAATTCCTCACGCACTAATGAACTAATAAACGAGTGATTTTTTAAAGAACAATCTCAGGAATAAGCTGAGCAAGATTTCAATCAAAGAGATGGAAAACGCATAGATACCGACAAAGCACTGAAAATAATTCCATATAAGATGCTGCTGATGTCAGAAATTAAGTTCTGACATTAAGCGAGAATATAGACAAACATTTTTGGACGGCGCCATCTACCACAGAGAGAGAGAAGCTCTGTTGAAGTAACAGGTGGTGTCCCCTCGATAATCTAACCAATATCGAAACAATTCATTCACCAGGGTTTTTCATCTTAGTTGTGAACTTGTTGTAGTCAAACTTCGCATCATGAAGAAAATCTTGTTAGTAAGTCATCTGAGATGTGGCACAGAAGAATGGGACATTCGTCTAAATTTCCTGTGAATGGTGTTTGCGTAATTTTCCTTCGAGGAAAGCAATCTAGTCATAGATGTCTAAAGTCCCTGCCTGTAGGAAAGAAGACAAAGAGGGTTGTCGAATGTGTTTCGTCAGATGTCTGCGGTAGGATAAGTCGTCCAACGCATGATGGTCACAGATACTTTGTGTCTTTTATTGATAACAACAGTCATTTTGGTGTCGTATATTCGATGAAAAATAAAAATTATGTTGAAGCATGCTCGAGCAAATTTGTAGCCATGACTGAGGCTAAGTTTAGTACAGAAGGAGAGTATATTTTCGCAAAAATTCGTGGATTCTGTACTGAAAAGGGAATCGAATTGGTTTATACAGTTTCTCGAATTCCCCAACAAAATGGTATCGCTGAATGATTCAATAGGACAATTATAGATAAATCAAGATGTTTGATTTCTTTATTCGAATTTTGGAAAAGAGATATAGGACGAAGCTGTTTGGACTGCCATTTATCTCTACGATCGTAGACCATTAACTGTGTTACCTGATGGAATAACTGCTGCTGAACGATGGTATGAATACAAGCCTGAAATGGACAAAATACATCTTTTTGGTTGTAACGGTAACGCTCTAGTCCCTCGAGAAGATCGAAATGGAAAGTTGTCTTCTCATTTGAAAAAGCTGTCACGTTGGGTACTCTAACAATGGTTATCGTCTTTGAGATGTTGATCAGCGTAAGGTTGTTATTGCTCGTTCAGTGGTGTTTGATGAAACTGTGAATCCAGTCACTGATTGTGAAACTTGTGGTCAAGATAATGGATTAATGTATGACAATCATATTCCATCAACACCAGAACGAATGAAAGCGGTTTCAAACAAGCTGAATATCAACTAAATATTTTGAAATGATAATAGCATTGAATACTGGAAATTTACCTTCAGATATTCCGTCTTCCTACCATGAGGCGATGGAGAGTGATGGAGGCTGGAAAGCTGCTATAGATAATGAACTGAACTCTATGAAAATTAACAAAACTTGTGAGATTGGGAATCGACCGCCCGATGCAAATGTCATTGACGCAAAGTAGGTTTTCACAGAAAAACTGGTGGATGGACTAGTGGTGAAGAAAGCTCGTTTGGTAGCACGAGGTTACCAATAGTGATATCATTAAAGAGACCTCCGAGATATTGTTGCAGCCTCTTTCTGAATTGATAAATTTATTATTCACAAGTGGTATTTTTCCTGATGCATTTAAGCTATCAAAAGTTATTCCCTTATTTAAAAACGGTGACATTTCTCTTGTTAACAATTATCGTCCCATTTCAATAATATCCATTTTTAGCAGAATAATCGAGATGATCATTAAAAAACGTCTTTACGCATATTTTGAAAAATATAAATTATTCAACGAATCCCAGTTTGGTTTTTGCAAGGACCGCTCTACGGCAGAGGCAGTTCTCAATGTGGTGAGTGAAGTTGTCGACAATTCGAGCAAGGTAATCACACAGCTATTACGCTCTGCGACCTGGAGAAACTATATTATCATGGCATCAGGGGAGTATCTCTATCCCTCATAAAATCATATTTGTCGAATAGATATCAAGCAGTCAGTAGCAATAATTACATTTCGTATTTTAAACTTGTTGAGCATGGTGTTCCCCAAGGATCAGTATTGGGACCACTTCTGTTCTTAATTTACGTGAATGACATCGGTAACTTCATGCATCCATATAAATCTGTTTTGTTTGCCGATGACACCACATTTATTTACTCTGATAAAAATGCGATTAAACTATCTAGAATATCAAATGAAGTCGATGAGAAGGCAGAAAGTTGGTTCGTGACAAATCGACTCAAACTAAATACTGATAAAACGCAACAGTTACAGTTTTCAACAAGCTCTGCCACTACATCAAGTGTAGACAGCGTTAAATTACTTGGGATTGTTGTCGATAGTACTCTCACTTGGACCTATCATATTAACCAATTGAGCAAAAAACTATCAAGAACACTTTTTTTATTGCGTCAGCTGAAAAATGTAACTAGTTTCGATACATTGAGAATAACATATTTCTCCCTCTTCCATTCTTACATTAGCTATGGTGTTATACTCTGGGGCAACTCAACTGGGGCTTTAAAAAAATTTAAATTGCAGAAAAAAGCTATCAGAATAATAACAAATTCTGGTTATAGAGATCATTGTCAACCTCTGATTTTGAAATTGAGAATAATGCCGTTACCCACATTATTTTTGTACAACGTTCTCATAGAAATTCATAAAATATCAACTCCATTTATTAAGCAATCAGACTTCATGACTATGATACCAGACATTGTAACAAAATTCGAACAAACCGTTATCGTTTGGGTAAATCACAAAAGAATACTCTGGATTTCAACCTCTACAACTATCTTCCCGATAATTTTAAAATTCTCAGTGTGTCCAAATTCAAAAAAACAATAAAAGAATATTTTTTGAGTTTTTGCTTCTATTCTGTCAAAGAATACGTGAATAATTTTGAATGTTTATAATGTCATCTTTGTTTTTATATTTTTGTATTTGTGTTTCCTGCTTGTTTTTATACAATTTTAATTGTTAATCTGATCATTTTATACTATTTTAATTGTTTAATATGATCATTACTTTTATGCTATTTTTTGACTTGCTACAAACATTTTATTATGTAACGTGGTGAAATAAACTATCTATCTATCTATAACAGCCAGAGTTGGATAATGAAAATTTCTACTCGCCTGTTGCTCAAATGTTTACCCTGAGAACTCCACTGTCATGTAATTGAAGTTATGAAGTTTTATCAACTTGACGTGAAGTCTGCATTCCTTGCCAGTTCCGCGAGGGATGTTGTCTACATGAAACCACCTCATGGTTTTGACGTCACTGATACAAAAGTTTGTAAGTTAGGAAAAGCGTTATATGGTCTGATGCAGAGTTCTAGATGTTTCAATGATCTGTTGAATGAAAAACTTTTGAATTTGAATTTAAAACGATCTGTTATTATCTGTTTGTATTTTAATGGATGTTCATTCATTTCAATTTGGGTTGACGATATGTTGATTGCATCTAGTGCTGACAATGAAGTAGCATGTATAAAACAAAATTTGATGAAACGTTTGGAAGTGATTTTTTTCTAAATAATGATAAGTTCGTTTTCCTTGGAATTGAAATAGAATGAAAAAGAAATTGTGTGAAAATGAGTCAAAAGCCACTGAAAGTTACTGAAACATTTTCAAATGGAAGATTCAAAAGTTGCCAAGGTGCCTATCCAACCAAAGTTAACCTTGACAAAAGTTGAAAATACCTATTCGAGTCATGAGTTCCAGTATAGGGAATTAGTTGCAAGTTTGATGTATTTAATGTTGGGTACGAGGCCTGATATTTGTTTCTGTAGGTACTGCATATTTCGAAATATTTCAAAGTTGTTATAATATTTCCCAGTGGAAAGCTCTGAGAAATGTTTCAGGAACAAAAAAATGTGTTTGTGTTTTGAAAAAAGTGGAAAACCAAATATCGAGATTTTAGCCTATGCTGACTCCGATTTCGCATCAGATGTTAATGATCGAAAAGTGTGTCTGGATTTCTCATCAAAATGAACAATAATACTGTTTATTGGAATTTATTGCTTTAGCATCATGTATGTGCAAATGTTGTTTTTGGACCAGCTACTTGAAGAAATTATGAATTAATCTTTGTTTCCAATAACTGTTAGGGAAGATAATCACTCTTGCATTCATATGGCAGAAACCCTGGAGACAAAAAAAACCAAACATGTGGATGTTAAATATCACTTTGTCAAGGACTTGGTTACTCAAGGTAAATTCAAATTGATTTATGTTTCAACTGAGGATCAGATTGCTGATACACTAACCAAGGGTTTGAGTGTTATTAAATTTGAAAGATTCAGGGGGGGAATGGGATTACAGCATTTCTAAATTTCAGAACTTTGTAATTTGAAAAATGAATGAATGTTCTGTAATATAGCCGATGAATTCTTCAAATTCTTATATGATAAAATTTGGTTTTGATATGAGGTTTTGAAATATTTTGTGATTTTCAATTTTTGAAAGAATTGTGTAGCTATATCTATGGTAGAAAAAAGTATGCAATGCAGAATTGAGAGAGGGTGTTGAAGTAACAATTCTATATAACACTCTGTGTGTGTAAGCGTAGTGTCAGTCTTTCAACATTATATTTACCAATAAATATTTTTTCTTTAAATAAATTCCTCAAGCGAAGTAGGTACCTGCACCGAGAAAGACGGTCCAAAGGCACTAGTGCAGTTGACACTATTTGGATAACAGCAATACAGCAATACATTTTTCACTTACGAGCACTAAAGTGAAGTATTTGCTGTATGTAATAAAAAAATAACCATTATCAAAGTTTTCAAGCTGCAATCAATGGTCGCACTAAGATCAAATAACTTCCTCCTTGTCCCCAGATAACACATGGACTTTCAATGGATATCCATTGGACATCCTTCATGAATTTTATGGATATACTATGGACATCCAATTATATCCAAAATATATCTTATGGACATCCGATGGATTCCAAAGTGGAACAACCTTACATCCGAATATTCTTCAAGGATATCCATAAGATATCCTCCAGAGATGTCCATACGATATCTTTCAAAGATATCCATAAGATATCTTTCAGGAATATCCATGAGATATCCTTCAGGGATATTCAAAAGCTATCTGAAAGATTCCTTGAGAGATATTCTAAAGGTATCCTTCGGGGATATCCATCGAAGATAAAATATAGTAATAGCAATCTGGAGGGAAATGAAATGATGGTATTGAACAAAAAAAATATATTAATAAACTCTGGTAACAAAAAAATTCTCATAAACTTCGGAGTTATCAACAAATAAAATGTATATGTAAACTCTAAAATAAAAACAGAATATTAAATGCAGAATAATTAAAAAAATTAAGTTGAAGAAAAAATATAATGCTATTTTCTTCGTCCATCCAGGTGTTTCCTTTATTCTAGAAGATGACAGATGCAATTCTTTGGCCCTTCTCAGCCAAGCCTAGATGGCTTCTTCAGTAGCTTTTTTATTTTCCGTCGAATCACTGAGGTCAGCCGCTTCTGAAATGATATATTCACGGGTATAATTTAATGTTGAAATTTACAAAAAAATACTGAGAAATAGTATGCTTTCTTTTGAATTCGAATACTGATGATGATAATATATATACCACTGCCATAGTTTTTTTCTGTCTCTTTATTGGTATACTATGATATATATATATGTATATATATATATATATATATATATATATATATATATATATTTATATATATATATATATATATATATATTTATATATATATATATATATATATATAAGCATGTTTACATAAATTGGAAATTTTGATTCTACACAATACAAATAACAAATTATCAAATAAATTGAACAACTGAATGGGCTTTTCACCTAGTGATAATTCAGCCGGTTTTAGTTGTCCACTTTATTTTTTTTGCTCCATACCAGCTATATTTGGAGGCATCATAATAGTGAGCACGGAAGAAAGGCATCGTTCCACAAAGTCATATTTTTGAGATTTCATTTAGGTACCTACCTAAAAAAAGAGTTCTAGAATAGAAAAACATACAACTTACCTACATAAGCTTTGAACTTCGATCCAGTTCCCAAATATTCTTCCGAAAGATTCATTTTTTCAGTGCAATCAATAGGAATAAGGAAAATCTTCGAATCTACTGATGAATCATCTTCATCACATGTCCACTGTTGTAGGCATTCACACCATTTTTAATCTGGGCACTGTGACATTTGAAAAACTCGTGTTTTGTGGCAAATGTAACGAGGTAATTTTCAGCATTTCTGAAAATATCGAAACTCAAACAGCAAACACATAAATGCATTGGAAATAATGGATTTTTATAGGTTATGTCCTGCTCGATTGATATTTACCTGTATTCGGCCAATATATAATTCCCTTTGGAAACAATCAATTGCTACAGATGAAAACCATTATGTCCAGACCAACAGGGTATCAAAAACGAAGGAAAATAGAAAAAAAACACGACTTTTGTTTGGATTCAGTGCTATGACTATGACCTTCGACCTTCCTCAACAAAATGACAGACGTCGCCAGTAATTATGGGTATAGTATGGCCAGGCTGTCGCAGACACATGCATATCTGTTCTGTGGTCGCAGAGGGTCCCCTCGACAACATATTTTTGAAAAGGTACAATTTTTGTATCTACGAGGATATTTACATTCATTAATGATTGCTTTGGATATCTCATGGCTATCCCTAGGATATCTTCTGAAGGATATCCATTTCAAATCAAGTAGAAAAACGAAACATGAGATTTTTCCAAAAAAATTAATCTATATGTACGAGCATGAAAGAAGCTCAGAAATTGACACAATAAAAATCAATCTTGCAATTTAAACATATTTGCTCCGGATATCTTATGGCCATCCATATGATATCTTCTGAAGGATATCCATTTCAAATCCGTCGACGGATATCTTATGGATGTCCATTTCAAATCCAGGGATATCCCGACCAGAATTGGACATGAAATGGATATCCATAGGATATCCTGTGTCATCTGGGTCATAATTAAAGTTATATAATTGGAGTGTCATTGATAGTCATAAACACACAGAGTGTTAGTTAATATCAGCCTTCATTTTATAATAGGCCTACTTTGATCTTTTCATAAATTTCAGTGTCATCAGGAATATCATGGGCATGCGCAAGTGTATCACCAACGGCCAATAGTATCGATTGCATTTTGCATTTCGTCCACGAAGTGATGCATGTGAATATCGTGAACTGTATGATGGAATTTCCGAAATTACTGGCAGCTTGGAGATTATCAACATTTATCGATAGTTTCGAAGGAATAGAGAATTTAAAAAAAATGTGACTTTTGAAAAACATGCTAGTAGGTACCCAACGTGTATGTAATGTTATACCAGAGATAAAAGAAATATGATCGTCTACTGTTCTGCGAAAGTTTAAAACTGCAATTTTTCCAAAAAATGTTTGCATTGAGAATGTTTCTTATGAATTGAATAAAATAATCAAAATCGACAACATGGGTGTACCAATTGTAAGTATCGTTCGTTTCATCATAGTTTATTCGATTAATGAGGATTTGTTTTTGAAGAAATGAAAATAATATATTTGAACAGACATTTATTTGCTTATGAAGTAGAATTCACTCTCAAAAAGAGATATGTTTCGCAAACACAACTTGAATACACTAGACACAGTGAGAATATATTTTTATCCCCATTCAAATGGTAAAAAGTACATTACATGTTTTTGATTCGAAATTCCCATAGTAGATTATTTCAAAAAGTTATTAACAAGTAGCATATTCAAATGAAAATTCATACTCATCTGGCATTTTAGTTATTTGTATTAAGTACTTGATTGTACACTTCCTAGTTTATTTTTTCCAATAATTCGATATTATTTATATCATCTCATTTAACTTTCAGTCTTATTATCTGGACTAGTGTACGAATGATCATATTCCATGTATATTTCTGTTAAAAATATAAATGCAGTTAAGTGACTGACAAATATTGTTTTATATTTTATATATTCTAATAACACATTCTGTTAAAAAAATAATTTCAAGTTTGTGGAATTGTTGGTGCAACCAAATAAAAAAAATATATAAAATTTTGTATTATTTCATCATATTTCAACTTGGGTCATCCTTGACTCTCAAGTTAGTTTTCAATTAAATTGTTCGAACTCTAGACTAGATATTTTTTCTTTGGAAATAGTTGAGGCAAAGTTAATGCATTTGAGCAATAAATTATCCACGACAATAGTGAAAGTGATAGTGCAATCGGAAATGGTTGTTTTATCATCAAACATTTATTACAATTTATTGCTTATTCCATCATTGATGCCTGCTTTTTGCGGGCACTATAGAAGTCTAAAATGATATCCTTGCTGACTGGGTGCATTATGAAAATCATTTTGATATTTGAAACATTTTATTATAAGTTTACATTTGGAAAAATCTACAGGATATTTCACAACCATGGTGTCAATTTGAAACTGATTCAGATTTCTCTTGATGAATGAATGGGACTGCTATCTTATCTCAATGGTTTTGCAGATATTTGAGCATGTTGGAGTTAAGAATATTGAATTTGGAAGTGTTTGATAAAAGGTTTTTCAAACACTTCACTAAATTCAATACTCTCGCTCTGCATGCATCTTAACACCTTTGGGATGAAATAATGAGTCCTACTAATTTTTTTCACATGAAATCTCCAGTTTCAATTTGACACCACAGTTTTGGAAAACCCTCTATTTGGCATTTTCCAAGCAAAATAATTAATTGAGGTGAGCAATTAATTTCATTGCTATAAGGGGTAAAGTTATTGACTGTAAGTTTATTTTTTTACTGTAACAATGTGTTTGTCATAAATGTATGGTTGAATAATAGCGAATAGCTATTTTCATTACCACAATGACGGTCTCGAATAACAATAAGTGAAATCAATTGATAACCAAATGTACACTTTAATAATGACAGATAGTTACCTTTTTCCTTATATCAAATAAAACCGACAATAACAAGAACCAAAATATATATTTGGGGCAAAAACTTTGTGTCATTACTGTAAGTACCTAATTTCATACTAGGTAGCACTACTCTATATATTTGAATTTCAGTTTGATAATGGCAATTAATCACTGCCAGAGTCTTTTTTTCTCTAGTGACAATTGAAGTGAGACCCAGTTCCCAATACAGGTCCTTTTTTTGATTGCCAATACTAAAGTTTTAATAGTGGTTATTAAAGATTTTTCTCGGTGTGTGTATTATCTCTGCATTCACCTTAACAACGAAATATAATTAAAATATATTGTTTTTAGATTTTAGAAGTCAAAATTTCGTTTTCTTAAAGAATCATCAAGTTGATAGATGATGTATTTTCGCATCACAAAGCACAGGTTCCCTAAGTAAGTATGCCAAATGTAGAATTCGCGGGCCTATCGTTAGTAGTGGCTTATTTATTATCTTCTGTGCTTTTGCTAGGATGCATCATTAATTCTCTTCTGCCAGTCGAGTGACGATGTTGGTGTGGGTAACATCGGCAAGCCTGCGGGCGTCTCTCGTGCTTTTCGTGCTTTGTATCAACAGTATAGGAGGCGAATCTTTGACTCCGCCTTACTTCAATCTTGCCGAAGGGAAGAATATTTCGGCTTCGGCTACTTGCGGAGAAGATATTGAAGGACCCGAGTTATTTTGCAAGCTCATTGGAGCCAATTCCGAGAACGATCTTACCGTAAATGTTATACAGGGCCAGGTAGGTGGATTAATGGATGGTTTTTTAATAGGAAAATGAATTCCCTACCGTACCATTTCAAAATAATTGAAGATATTGAAATGTTTATGTACAAGCATTAAACCACGATGTTTCTACAATTGTTATTAATTGCTCAATAAGATGCACTTACATATAGATTGAGATATTTTCTGGCCATTTACCCAGGTCTATAGCCTCCTTATTTTGCTCAATGACAGGGGCTAATAGAGGAAATATGTCATTGAATTTTCACTTGAACATGCAGTTTCTTTATATTTTTTACTTTACGAGAGAAGGGAGTATGCGATTTTTGCATTTTTTTCTTTTTTGTTGATTTTTTTTCCTCTTGATATGTTTTTTGAATATAACAATTTTCCAGGACCTGGATAAATTAAATTTATTCAGGAAATCCATAAAAGTGTAAAAGGGGTAAAATTAGATTAGCTTGCCAGAAAAATGTGTACCCAATTTTTACCATAAAAAGAAAAAATGTTCTAGTGGCCAATAACTTGTATTCTTAATTTTACAAAAAGGCTTTATTTCAAATATATGAATAAGTTATACTTTCAGCATGCATTCTATACTTCACTGTCATAATTAGCCACCCAATTTTCTGGAATGCAGAACCCTTTGAAAGTTCAGTAGTAGTTAACGTATAATTTCAAATGATTTTTTGTGGTTTTTCGAATTCTTCTTCAATCTGTTTTTACTTTTCCTAAATATGAATTCAACAATCCATTGACTTTCATTTGATGCATTACGAGCTAATATTGATTAATATTTTTTTGGTGGCTTATCAATTAGTCCCCCAGTTTTGTGTGACTATAAACTGAATGAAGTCGCCTATAACTTTCCTTAAATGATGATCAACCCGATTTTATTGATTGATACGGCAGGAAATGTAGGTGGAACAATTAATGTTCTTAGTATTTTCTTGAACAAATATTTTTTGCAATACTTTTGGTCATCAAACTCGAAACTCGATAACTGCAACAAACTCCTTAGGTAAACGCTACACCTATAATTCCGAAGACATTTAATGCATACATTTATTCGGTAAGAGCCCTAATCTAACAAACAAAGGAAATCGAATCAAAATCGTTTATTCTAAAAACTTGTTCTTGTTTCTTATCAGATATACCATACGCTCTGTATCAATAATCTATCCAAAACGGACAAACTAACTACCCAGAGTTTTCGCCTTTCATCACTGCGATCCCGGAAACATGATTGATTCGGAAGTGACATACGATGCTGTTTAAAAAATAATGATGAGTACACCTCAGCAAGTGTCAGCCGCCACATATATTTTTAACAAAAAATAAAACCGACGAAAAAAGAAACTGAAAAGCAAAAAATAACCCTTTTCAGTCTCAATAACCAAGCTCCTAAACTAATTACTAATTTTGAGTCGGCACCAAACAAACTAGCAATTGAATTAGGTAAAGCGTAAAATGATGGCAGCGGGATGCGCGGTAGCGTTTTGATAATTTTTTCTAAGGAAATTTTATGATCTTCGACTTAAAATTAGTTACTTACATTAGTTTAGGAGCTTAGTTATTAAGACTAAGTAGGGTTATCTTTGCTTTTAAGGTATCCATATGTTGTAGTGTTATGTGTACCAAGTTTCAAGAGAATCGGTTCACACGTTAAAAATCAATCTTCCCCCATTTTTCTACCCTTAAGGGTCGATAATTCTCCTTCAAATTCAAATATGACCAACTTCAAGGTATACCCTATACAATAAAAAAAGAATCATCTAAATCGGATAACCCAGTACAAAGTTATGCCTGATAGAATCGGTTAACGGGCCAAAATTCAGAGGGTGAACGATCAATATCCTTCATTTCAATTTCAAATGGGACCAACTTCGAAGTACACCCTATCCAATGAAAAAAGAATCATCGAAATCGGAGTACTCTGTGAAAAGTTATGCGTGGTCACACATAAAAAAAAATACGCGTCCACTAGAGAACCTCCTCCTTTTTTATTTCGTGGGTTAAAAAATGTCCGACCACCGACCTTTGTGATGGTTTTGCAACTTTGTGCCATGCATCTTGTAAGTACTCCTGATGTTTAGGATCCCACATGATTCGACATCCTGTCCGTCCGTATGTTGCATATATTTTCTCTCATCTTGAAACGGAGTGTTGCAAGTTTCTTTGAATAAATTGATATGGAACTGGAATACGATACGCTGATTTTCACTTATTTATGACAAACAATTATATTTATGTTTCTCGTAAATATACGAATTATACATAACTTCCATAACTGAATTACTATTTCGAAACAAAATATTTGTATCCCCAAAATAATTTTTGATTTTCAATAACATCCTAAATTTTTAGATTACACAGTTTTACATTTCAGAAAGCTGTAAAAATAGAACTTTCGATCATCATTGCTTATTGATTCTTCATGGTTTGTGACATGTAACGCAAAGTGCTGTAATACGTGCTTATGCATTAATAAATCGAATTACTTACCTGCTTGAATAAAAATTTTCATTAATCGACATAAATTATCATTACCTACCTACTTCAATTTTTATTAGAAAGGTATGCACATTTTTTTCGCTAGCTTCGGGATTTGAATTTATTTCTGTATGCGAAACCAAACCACATATACTTTTTTATCATACTAAAAACCATCAATATACCGAGAAATGACTAATCAATTCACTGAATAAATATCAAGTTCTCTTAATCAATAAATAAGTTAAGTACATGGACTCCGAAGAGCCATACCTTAAAACAGTGGTAATGAAACAAAATTATCAACTTTGGAAATTATCCATAAGGTCCTCATTACAAGCTTTTATTTAACGTGCTTTGTTCGTATGTCATTCGTTCTGTCATTCTTTCCGGTTCAAATTTTGTAATCCATTTTTGGAGCACTGCCGAAATCTGATTAAGCTGAAATTGGGCAGGTGTTCATAATTCCGGTGACAATGCATTATGAAATTGTTAGAGAAAAAAACAAAATGGCGATTTGTTTCAAAATTGGTGGGGGTTTTCGGGGACGGAAACTGTGAATTTTTTGTCAAAATTAAAAAATTAATGATGGCGGATAAGTGGTAATACGATATAATATATCATATCATTTCAACCTTGAAGTTCACAGAAATTGTTTTCAATTATAGCGTTTGGGTTCTTTTCAACCGATCGTGATTATTATGGAAATTCATTATTGCATCACGGGAAAAACATGTCTGATCAGTAAACAACACATTATAACCTCGTATTCCTTTTATCATTTTTATTATCGTTTACAGAATGTATCATTGAGTTATTTCACAAAAGAGACAAAAACAAATTACAATCATAGGTTTTTTAAGAAACGAGCCGATTTTTGTATGAAACTGAATAACTTGAACCTGGAACAACGAACACTCCTAATAAAAATAACACAGAATAATGTCATGCAATATTCACATGTAAATCTGGAAAATAAACTCACAAATATATTTTTCTGAAAAATTTTTAGGGGTATTTAACAAGTCGTGATCCTAAACATAATTTCCAAAGTTGATGTTTAGCAAAACATATAACAAAATACCTGATTATTTCTTATGGGGTTATCAAAAATCAAAAGTATATTTCAATAGACCAGACAATAATGCAGATTTGAAAGTTAGGATAACGGAAGAAATTAACAACATAACCCCTGACGTCCTACAAAATGTTGTAGGAGAATTCCAAGATCGACTTGCTTATTGTCAAGAAGTGTATGGTGGTCATTTTGAACATTTATTTTAATTGTAAAATAAATTGAAAAATACTTCCTATGTGGCATTATTTCCTTCATTTTACGTAAAGTATCAAAATTTTAATTCTCAATCACCTGAAGAATCACTACTCGGAGTTTGTCCACGCCTTTAATCAACATTGATGTATATTTAGTTCTGAAATAAAACAATTCCATTGAATAATACTAATTGTTGGTTTTAGTATTGCGATGTTTGTGATCCTACCAGGCCAGATAAACGACACCCTCCGGAATTCGCCGTAGATGGAATGGAGAACTGGTGGCAAAGTCCTCCCTTGTCCAGAGGAATGAAATACAATGAAGTGAACTTGACAATAGATTTTGGTCAGGTAAGGTTTTTAAAATCTTCGATTACTAGAATTCGAATGGAATTTCCAGTTGTTAAATAGATCAGTAAAATAATTAATTGTCATCCCCCTATGCTAATTGAAAAAAAATCAGGAATATGTATATATATATATATATATATATATTTATACAGGGTCGCTGAAATGTATGGAAACGGTCGATTATCTCCTAAAGTAAGATATCTAGCAAAAAATGTTAGGACACAAAAGTTTTAGGGTTTTTTAAAATCTATCACAACAAAGAAAAGAAAACTATGCAGGATCAGTCACAAAGTCATGACGAAACAGAGTTGCTTTTTCTTTAACGGAACACCCTGTATATTATTCCATATTTCAATTCTTCTCAAAATTTTAAATAAAGTTGATATAGAACATCATATACTAAAATTATTCGAACTGCAAGGAAACTCATAAAATAGTTGTAGATTTTTTAATGTATAAAAGTTTGTTACTGAACCGAAATACAAAAATTATTTGTAATTTTTTTCATTAATGTATATTCTAGATAGACAGGTAGGTGGCCCATAGGGGTTCCATTTGAAAAAAAATAATTTTTGATCAAAATTTGATGTGACTGAATTGATTAACCAGTAAGTGACACAAAAAATAATTTTTCAGAAGAAATTAAGTTTTTCTGTTATGTGCGACTCATTGTGAATAGCATTGACCAAATCTCATTTATTGACAAGGTAAAATAAAAAAGCAATATTAATTTCGATTGTTTCAAAAAAATTACATTCGACATGAGGTTATTTGGACTTGACTTGACCTGTTGAACTTGAATATGTAAAAATATACAGGGTGTTCCATTTGAAAAAACAACGTTGCTGGCATTTCCAAAAAACCGGAAGTCCACCATATTTGATTGTAATGTGATCAATTCCGAAATGGTTGCTTATATAACTGTACCAAATTTTAGGAAAATCCATTCACGAATGCAGAAGTTACAGGGGTGGCCCGATATCCTGTGTCACCCGGTTTATATATATATATATATATATATATATATATATATATATATATATATATATATATATATATATATATATATATATATATATATTGAGCCACATTTTTCAGTTGGAATGAAATGAAGTTTTTCAATTAATTCTGTTTTTTTATGCTCCTTTTATTTGAGGTTCTGTCCTTCCGATACAACTTTTTTAGTTTAGATGTCATTTTCTTGAGTTTTATTTGACTTATTTATTGCTGTTTTCATTCACTGTTATCTTCCACTGGTTTTCTGTTTGTAGATAACTGGGGTGGAATTCTCTCACATAAAAGTCGTCAGTGAATCCTGGTGCATACAGAGTATTGAATAAACAAGAGTTTGGATTTGAATTTATGATTGAATAACATTATTACATCAATTTATTCACTTCAAACTCAGAAAACTTCTTAAAATTTAACAAATCAATAGGTACTTACTATAAAACTTGAACTTTCGAATCGCAGTCTTCAAGTTTATAATGATTACAACGTATGAATGAAAACTTATTATTGGGTGTTTCCACTATCATGGATAACTACATTTTCAATATTACAGTAAAAGGAAACAAAAGTGGGGTAGAAACTGAAAACTAATGCGAATAGTTCGTGAAGATAGATTTATAATCAAATGTGTCTCTCAACACCAGCCTTGTTATTTTTCACAATGTATGCCCATGTCCTATTGTTTGTGGTTTTCTGTTTTTCCGTATTTGAAATTATACTCTAAATTTTTTTCCATTCGATATTCCACACGTCAAGATTGAAACTTCACAGCATATAGTTTTCCTTCAATATTTTTCCTATTTTACAAGAAATCCATTTGTCTAGTGGAATTGTTATTCGGGAAGGAAGCAGCAAACTTAATCATATTAAAAAACTTGGATCAAGCACAAAAAATTGATTTGAAGTAGAAAATAATTCTCCAGATTTATTTCTCAACCTTGTTGCCATTTGGCAATAGCCACTCGAACCCGTTGGGCTCTCGTGTCTTGGAACAAGTTTTCGAAAATCTGTCGAATTATTTTTACTGTATTCTCAATCTCTTATGATATTACAACTGAAAATGAAACATAGAGAAAAAATACACCTAAATGATTCCTCTCATAAAAACAAACTTTATTTTTCAACATCCCACTGTTACACAAAATCTCATGGAAATTGACTGAAAAATACTTGAAACGATACGTTTTTTTGATCACACAAAAACAAAATCATATCTCTATGAATCATCGACTTAACCGTGTAATCCCCACTGAAGTGGAATACATTATCAGTTTAAATTCATATAGAAATGAATAAAAATATTAATCACCAATTCTGAAAAACAAATATGAACCTGAACGAATACAGCTTTTCCTAACCTACCTTGATATATTTGACAGAAAAAGGCTGTATCAATATTATTATCCAACTTCAAGATATTTTTAAAAGCTAAGAATTTTACGTAGTTTGTTTTGTTGCAGTCAATAAAATATCATAAAAGAGAATTTCTCCCAAAATGAAAAATGCTGAACGAAATAAAATTGGAACAGTTATCCAAATCAAGTAATGTCCCACTACACTTATTCCTTATGAGTAATAATAAGTTGAAGAAAAACTTTATTTGAGAAATATAATCAATTAATGAAAAAAACTGAAATCTAGTGATAGTGCTCGAACAATATCTAATAGAATTTTTTGTGAAATTAGGTTATTCCACTTTTTTGTCAGGTCTAATAGAAACGTTTTATTTTTCATATGAAACAATGTCAGTTATTAAAAAATCCTACTGACCAAATCTGAAGTCTTCTTTAGTTCATAACCCTAATAATAAATATATGCTCCAGAAGACTAAACATTTACCAGACACGCTATAAGAGGGATGTTTTCTCATGTTGAGAGGAAACGAAAGCAGTATCTTGCCTGATGTTTCCAATCTGTCCACTCCTACCTCAAGGGTTTCGGACACAATTCAGCGGAACTTTCTAAAAATATAATGGATATATTCACATGGCTTGCATTTAATTGTAAATTTGTTTTGTGGGATATAATTGTTGAAACTTGTGATTGAGTGTACTTTCTAAAAATAACTCGTAAATTTGATCACAATGAAACTTTGTTTTTGATATTCCTAATACAATCTGTTCATATTTTGATATTTATTCACATATTCTGTAAATATTCATTAACAAAATAACTTTCAGGATCTATATAAATATATATATATATATATATATATATATATATATATATTTTTCTTTAGTTTCTTGACCACAATACATCCACAATAACGTCCGTACGATGCGTACGTACAATTCAAATAATATAATTTGTTAACCTGAAGATGACAAATACCATGTCGAAACGTTAAGAGAAATTATATGAATAGACTGAATCAGACCTTTATTCCAAGAAATTGAAGAATATATATATATATATATTATATAAATATGTTGAGATAGTTTCTCGGGTTTCTGTCCTCGTTCTGTGTTCTTGGTCCTCAAATGGTCCGATTTCACGACGTTTTGGCTAATTGACATTTGCTATCTTCATACTCGACAGTCGAGTTAGAAACAATCGAATTTCTAGACATCACCTGAAGATGGCAAATGAGAATTTGCCTAAACGTCCAAGGATCAAGAACACAGAACGCGGACAGAAACCCGATAAACTATCTCAACACATTATACCCGCGAAAATCTACGAAGAAATATATATATATATATATATATATATATATATATATATATATAGGGTGTCCCAAACTCGATGGCCTATTGGATATTTCCGGAAAACGGGACATAGGATTATTTTGAAAATTTGGTTTCTTAGGTAATCAATTCTGTTCTATCGATCTGAAATATTTTCAGCGCTGCGACGTTGCCGCTTATATTGAAAAGTAGCAACAACTTTGATATTTTGAATAGGACACCCTATATATTATTGCATTTCTCGCTTTGCTATTGCTTTTCTATAATTTTTGTAAGATACTTCCCTATACCTATCTCCAGTGGTTTTCGAGAAATTCATTGATTTCCTTATTTTTTGTGCGAAACATAGCTTTAATCAAATGTTAATTACTGCGGTATTTGGATTCCAAGACAGCTGAAATTTTGTATGTAGTTTGACAATGTCCTGTGTATTAGTTGTGTCCAAGGAAATTCTTTCTCCATTATACAAGGTCGTTCAAAATTTGTGATGTTACCGATACATACAAAAGTGGTGAAAAGTGCTTTTTTCAAATGGAACATCCTGTATATTATCGGAAATCCTGAAAAACAATTGAGGTTCCTTTCAAATGATGGTTCATGTTCCTATACCTAAATAGTCAAGTTTCCGAAATAAAAGCAAGTTTCTATAAAAATTGGATTATTTTGCCATATTTTGTATTAGGTAGCTATGAAATGTCATCAATAATAAAATGTTTGCGCGTTCATTAACGTAAATTTGATTAGAAAAAAATCAAAATGGAAATTGTTTGTTCTTCATGGTCAATGTGATCAAATTATAGCAAGAACATGCAAAATGTTCTGTAGTATATTGAAGTGTGTGACTCTTAAGATGACGAACTGATGGTACAAAGAATGATTAATATACAGGGTATTATAAACTCGATGGCCTATTAGACGTTTTTGGAGATCTGGGACATAAATACTTGAAATCTTGTATTCCACGATAAGTGATTGCGATCTACCTCTTGAAAATATTTTCACGGTTGCAGTGTTGCCACATCTGCTTGTAACTGATATCGACTTTCTAATTTCAAATGGGGAACACCCAGTATTTCATTCCGTATTTGAATTCTACTGATAAATACAAATAACTTTTACTGAACATGTCGTATACCTATCTCTACCTTTTATCGAATATTGATTATTTTGTAATTGTTTTGCTACCAAGATGGGACCAACTTCAATTCAAATATCTTTTTTTTACTTGAGTTTTTTTGGGTTTGTAACCTTCCACAACCTAAAAAATAATAGAATTAATATAGAAAATCTATACAAGTTTGCCCTTCTACACTCTTCAAAGGTTGTAGTCAGTTCTCTGCTCACTTCTTGTGTACAGTGAGGGGGGGCACCGTCCAACTGATACCAACAACTCCGATATACATGAAGCGGCAAATTGTCCAAAAAGTCGCAACTGTTCTCAAAATATTCAAATATTTTCCAGAATTCATCATAAATACAATATGATAATTTATCATTCATTAGTAAACAAAACACATTTAAACTGTATTTTTTTCGAAATCCCCTTCCTTTTATAAAATGGGGATTTTCTGCAGCCCAGAAATGATTGTTTTTACGATTGAATATTCCCTCTCTCGAAAATTTAGATTCATCCGTCCATATAATTTTCTGAAGGAAATTTGAATCTTCATAAGTCCATGTTAAAATCCATTCACGTTTTGGAGGATCACCTCTATGTAGGGCATGAGCTTTGATGAATTTATAATCATGCATTTTATGTTTTTTTAAAATTCTCCATGTCGAAGTGCGGGTCATACATAAATCCACAGCGGCTCTTCTTAATGATACATGAAATACCCCAAGACGTTAATTTCATTTACTTCGTCTCCAGTTATCGGCTTGATTTGATTTCTTGGTGCTTCAACATTCCCAAAGACAGCATAATTCCGTTCAATTCTGCTTAATTTTTTTCTATTCATATGCGGTAAATTTGGATAAAGATCATTGAATTTTCTGCATGTTCTCGAAACAATTCTTTGGCACTCACCGTGAATATAAAACAAATTTAAAATATCTGCATTTGAATATGCATTATAATCCATTTTTAATACGTTCTTCTGACAGAAACTCTATGAAAATCACTGCTTGTCAAACTTGAAGTTTGTTTTGCTCTTTTCTGGTCACGGCACACTCCGATCATTTCAATTGGGAAATATGACCTATTTTGATTCGTTATACTGGGAATTGAAAATGATAGTCACAAACTTCAATATACTACAGAACATTTTGCATGTTCTTGCTATAATTTGATCACATTGACCATGAAGAATAAACAATTTTCATTTTGATTCTTTTCTCATCAAATTGACGATAATGAACGTTTTATTATTGATGACATTCCATAGCTACCTAATACAAAATATGGCAAAATAAACCAATGTTTATAGAAACTTGCTTTTATTTCGGAAACTTGACTATTTAGGTATAGGAACATGAACCATCATTTGAAAGGAACTTCAATTGTCTTTCAAGATTTTGATAATATACAGGATGTTCCATTTGAAAAAATTCACTCTTCACCACTTTTGTATGTATCGGTAATATGACAAATTTTGAACGACCCTGTATAATGGAGAAATAATTTCCTCAGACAAAACTAATACACAGGACATTGTCAAACTACATCTAAAATTTCAGCTGTCTACGAATCCAAATACCGCAGTAATAAACATTTGATTAAAGCTATGTTTCGCACAAAAAATAAGGAAATCAATGAATTTTTCGAAAACCACTGGAGATAGGTATAGGGAAGTATCATGCAATAGGGTGTCCTATTCAAAATATCAAAGTTGTTGCTACTTTTCAATATAAGCGGCAACGTCGCAGCGCTGAAAATATTTCAGATCGATGAAACAGAACTAATTACCTAAGAAACCAAATTTTCAAAATAATCCTATGTCCCGTTTTCCAGAAATGTCTAATAGGCCATCGAGTTTGGGACACCCTGTATATATATATATATATATATATATATATATATATATATATATATATATATATATATATGTGTATATATATTTATATATTTATATATAATATATATATATATATATATATATATATATATGTATATATATATATTTATATATATATATATATATATAAATTTTAAAAGACTAAAAACCCACAAAAAAATAATTACTAGATAGTTTTGGTTTAATTTGTTTGTGAATAACTTTTGAAATTCTATGTATATTGTGTGTAGGTATAATATGGATAGATAAAAATGTCAAAGTACTATAAAACAAACAATTCCATACACTGTCAAAATTATTATAACCCATAATTGCTCAAAAGACAACAAAAAGTCTAAATTTACAAAAATTTCATGAATAAAAAGTAATCAACACATTTATAAATTTGAAACATACAGTATATGAAATTGTAGCTTACTAAAAGTAGCCAATGATAGAACAGCAAACGTCTTTATGAAAATAGCCAATCAGGGAATAGATGGTCAGGTGTAAAATTGGAAATTGTGGGAGAATAGCAATGAGATGATATCAAAAGCAATTATTATTCAAATTTGTAAATAATGATAAGAGTGGAAAAATAATTGTATATATAAATTATGCAATATAATATAACAGTGAAAAGTAACAATTAGTGCGAGAATTCAAATATTCAAATGGAGAAACAGGAGAAAAGGATGTATCTAGGCAATAAAAAAACAAAGCTTCGAGGAGATCGAAAATAAATTTCCAAGCGGATGCCACGCAGAATTTTTACAAAAAGAAAATTGGAATAATCCCATCATTTGGTAAACTAAACCAATATTACCTTAATGATAACATATCCACGGATCCAAATGCTGATTTCCGCATATATATAGTTCCTGATTCATGGTATTGCAGTTCCTTGACAGCGATTGGTGAGAGGAGACATCCAGTTTCATGGTATAGTTAGAACACCAACAGTTCCAACCAGGTATAAAACTTTAATAGTGCTTTTCCGGTCCTGAACTATTTCACCAATAACGAATTTCACATTCGAAGAACTTTATGTCACTCTATTTCGAACAATAACAGAAAACTTCACACTCACGGAAAAAGTGAGGTTCTGTTTATCTATCCATGATCTGATTATTATTATTATCTGTGAATATCTGTTTGATTCACCTAGTATAAGTTATTTCTCGTAGGCCAAGTATTTTAAATCTTCCTGAATAAAGGAGATAATTGTTTTATGATATTTTGTTGTTTATTTTCTTACAATGATCAATAACATTCCAAAGATCAGGCAATAAACTGAAGTTAGCAGCAGTGGCTGTGTCTCTATTGCCTTGAACCGGCACTTTGAGATAAAAGGGCGTACCAACTGTAGCTAAGCCGTGGTGAGAAAAATAATAATTGTTGGTAGCGTGACGAGAGAACAGTGACGTTCGCTGGCAATTATTATTACAGGGGCAGAAATATCTATTTGTATCATATCAATTTGGCTCATAAAGAATACAAAAATAATTATCAATTTCAATATACAAAAACAATTCAAATATTTCTCAATTCATCAAACCATAACAATTGGCACCCCAAAAGATAGGGGTGAAACAAAAAAACAATATATATTATTAATTTATCAAACCCTATCAAGTGGCGCCCAACGTGGGGCGAAATAAGAACAAAATAATTTGTCAAATTATCAATTCATAACAAGTGGCGCACAAAACGTGGGGTTCGAAAAAGGCAAGTAAGGAAAATATAGTATTTCTTAGTATTTATCAGGGCTCGAAAAAGGCAAGTAAGGGAAATATAGTATTTCTTAGTATTTATCAGGGCGAGAAAAGGCAAAGTAAGGGCAATATATCATTTCAAGGCAGAGTAAGGGCAAGTAAAGGAAAAATATTATTTCTTAATAACACTGGGTGAATATTAGTAATTGGCATTTTAACGTGTGAGGCTAGATATTGTTGAATAAAAAATGGATTTGAGAGATGGTAAGAAAGTTGGTTTGGAAGAAGGTGCAGAAGGTAGAGATAGGGGTGATCAGGAACAAGGAGAAGTAGTAATGTGAGAGAGATAGAAATAAAAAGTGAAAGTACAGAATGGAAAAAAAAAGAAGGGATGAAAAAATGAATGAAAATATGGCAAATATGAGAAATGATATGAAAAATGATATGAATGAAAATATGGCAAATATGAGAAATGATATGAAAAATGATATGAATGAAAATATGGCAGGTATGGAAAGTAGAATGAATGAAAAGTCAGAAAAAAACTCAGAACAAATAGAAAAAATGAATGAAAATATAGCAGGTATGAAAAATGATATGAATGAAAATTCAGTAAGAATGAATGAAAATATAGGAAGTATAAAAGATGAAATAAAACAAATGAAAGGAAATTCAGGAAATATGAAAAATGAAATAAAAAGAAAGTATGAAACAGGATTTAAAAGAAAATTCAGCAAGAATGGAAGAGAAAATAGAAAGAATGAATGATGGAATGAGAGAAAGTATGGGAAGAATGGAGGAAAGAATGGAAGAAAAAATGGGAAATATGAAGAATGAAATGAAAGAAAGTTTGTCAAATGAAATGAAAGAGTTGAAAGAAAACACAGCGAGTATGGAAAAAAAATGAGAGAAAATGTGAAAGAAAATATAAAGGATATGAAAAAAAATATGGAAAGTATAGAAAACAAAATTCAAACCAAATCTGAACAAAATAAAGAAGAATTTTTAGAATTGCACAAACAATTAGAGACAAAAATAGGACAACAAAATGAGGAATTTTATGTGGCAATGACACAAGAAGTATCCTCTATAAATAATCATGTAGAAAGGCAGGATGAAAAACTAAAAGACATGAAATTAGACATGAATAGTAAACAAGGAGTTAAAAATGAAATAAGCACTCTTGATAAAAAAGTAGAAGAAAAAATAAAATTATTAGAATCAAGAAGAATAGAAAATAGTTAGATAGTAGAATCATTAATAATTGTTATGGAATACAAATGAATAATAAATTTGAGGGTGACATAAAAAAATTACATCCTATCACATTTATTAAAATAATAAAAAATAAAACTAGACATATAAATGATATAGAGGAACTGAAAGAAATTATTAGACAGTATTTGTTTAATCAACCTTGTATATGGTTCAATAGCCAGGAAAAGAATATCAATTCTTTTCAAGATTTTGAAAATTTATTTTTGAAACAATATTGGGGGGAAAATGCACAATTAAGCATTAGAGACAAATTACAATTTGGGAAATTTGATGAAAAAAGGAGTATGAACTACAATAACTATGCAATCCAAATGTTTGCAATGGCACAGTATTTAGATCCGGTTATGAGAGAGGAAGAAATAGTGGGAAATATCAGTAGGCATTTTAAACAGGCAATTTTTGAAGTCATAAATATGCATGAGATCAAAAGTATGGAGAGACTTAGTCAATATTTACTGAGGTTAGAGAGGACGTTATCGTATAGAAGTTGGGATAATAATAACCAACAAAGGAATTTACAAAACAATAGCAATGATTATCAAAGAAGTAATCAAAATAACAATAGGAATAATTACAATAATAATAATCATCAAAATAATAGGTATATGAACCAATATAATAATAGAAATAATAGACAGTTTAATAATAATAACTATGATAGAAATAGAAATAATGATAGGCAATATAACCAAAATCAAGGTTATCAAAGAAATCAAAATTACAATAACAATTATAGCCATAATAGGAATAATTTCAATAATAACAATCAGAATTACTCTCAACAATTTCAAGGACAAAGGACATATTACAACAGACAACCACAAAATAATAATGTTGAAAGAAACAATAATCAAACAAATGATAATACAAGAAGGGTATATTTAAATAGGAGGTGTCAAAGTGCAGAAAATTTGCACGAGAGAGAGGGACAAGTATTGTCAAGTGGGGAAAACACTCAAATAAATGTTCCCACAAGTAGTCAGGCAGAACAAAATTTTTGTTAGGAAAACCATATGTTAGGCTGGAAAACACAAATTACCAACACCCGATAGAATTTATTATGAAAGATGAAAATATGGAAAATGAACGAAATATAGGATTAATAATTTTGAAAGGAAAAATAGGAGATAAAATAATAAAAATATCAATAGATACAGGGTCTGAAGCATCTTTAATAAAAGAAATTTGTCTAGAAGATTTCATGAAAGTTAAAAATATTCTAGTAAAGATGCCAAAAACAAATTTAGTGGGTATAAATGGGAAAAAACTAGCTGAATCAAATCAATATGAATTTAAAAGGGATGAGAGGAATATTGAACTACAACTATTAGTAGTTAAAGATATGGAGTTTGATGTAATTATAGGTACTGATCAATTGGAAAAAGTAAAAGCCAAGATTGACTATCATAACAAAAATTTGGAAATGGATGGAAAATGTTTTGAATTTTATGAAGAAAAAACTGAAATAAGTGAAAATAAGACAATGTTGTGTACAAAGGGTATGGATGAGAGATATGAAAATGATTTTGATGAAGATAAAGATGAAATAAATGAAATGAAATATAAATGTAATGATAAATATAAAAGGTATATTGATGAACTATTAAATAAATATAATAAGTTGATTGAGTATGAATCAAGAGTTGCAAAAGAGTATGTGCACAATATAGAAGTAAAAGAAAAAGAAAAATTCAAATAAAAAAACTATCCAATTCCTTATAAGTACCGAGAACAAGTTGAAGATGAATTAGAGAAAATGGTAAAACAAGGTATCATAGAAAGAAGTAACAGTAATTACATCAACCCTATCGTAGTGGTTGTAAAAAAGAATGGTGAGCTTAGATTATGCTTAGATGCTAGAGAACTAAATAAAATAACAATTCCACAATATGAATCTCCTTTAAATATAGAAACTATTTTTGGTAAAATCACAAATGCAAAAATATTTTCTAAAATAGATTTGAAACACAGTTTTTGGTTAATACCACTACATGAAAATTCTAGAAATTATACGGGTTTTTCTATAGAAGGTGTTGTATATAGATTTTGTGTTGTTCCATATGGTTTACAATCGGCTTGTCCAGCTTTAGAACGAGTATTACATAAAATACTTGACAAGTATGAAAATTTTGCTTTACATTACATTGATGACATATTAATATATTCTGAAAATGAAACAATGCATAGAGAACATTTGGAAAAAATATTTCAAATATTAGATGAAGCAGGGCTCAAAATAAATATAGATAAATGTGAATTTTTTCAACAGGAAATTAGTTATCTAGGTTACAAAATAAATGAGAAAGGTGTAGAAATGGATCCTGAAAGAATTAAAACAATAAGAGAGTATGTCAGGCCATATAATTTAAGAACTCTTAGAGGATTTTTAGGAATATTGAATTATTTTAAAAAATTAATTCCAGACTTAAGCAAATTTATCGTCTGAACTGTTTGAAATTACTACTCCAGATCTTCTAAGATGAGCGAGATTCATTATAGAGTTTGTTGGTGGCTAGCAACGCCGAGTATTGATCCTTTCTCTGCCTTTTTGTGACCGGGAGATGTTCGTTAGTTCTATAACCTTTTTATTTTTGCTAAAACTACCCAGTTCGTTGGTTCTATAATCTTTTTTTTATTTTTTCGGAACTACCCAGCAACTTACAAAGCATAGTTCTCTCTTGTTCCGTCTTCCCGGGAGACTCTCTGGCCAAGTACCTTTTTCCCGTACATTTTACGTCAGAAACGTTCCGCTTCAAAAACGTTAAATTCAAATTCGACCCTTAAATGTTACTCTCATCGCGGCCAAAAAAGTTTCACTTCAAAAATGCTTAAGTTTTATTCTGTTTTTCCTTTCAACATTACCTATTCTGCATTATGAAATGGTTAAATTTCTTAGAACCCTTTACACAATATTGAAATTTCTTTGAATGACTTATTCCTCAATAATTCACAACGGATCACATTCCCAGAAAATTTGCCTTTAACACAGGTGGTGTAATGAAATCGATGGAGCGTATAGATTTCGTGCCACGGGGAAATTGGCGGCATAGGAAATCGACTGTATTCCAAACCACACTCAACGAACGTCATTCGACCATTATCGTTCTCAAATTATCATAAATCGACTGTGATTCAAACAGACAAGTAAGAAATTCTGTGATGAAATGTACAATCAAGTATGCCTTGGAATACAGTCCGTCATCTCCTTCGATTCTTTGAATCAGAAAGATACTAATTACTAATGTGTAACATCTACAAATTAAAACTTATAAACTCAGCTGCTTCCATAATCACTTTTTTAAATACTCGATACTCTGCATTAGATCATCATATAAATAATAATTTCAAAGACAAGTTACTGACCCCTCAATATCATATCTCCTGAACTTTAGTCTCAGATATACACTTCTCTATTCACAGCTAAGATCTGTCGGATTATCATGAAGAATAACTTCTGCTGAACACATGTTCTCGTAAAAATAGAGAGCATTTTAACAGCCTAATTTGAACGGTTTGTAATATGGGATTCCGGTCTGGAAATAGAATCTGTTTTGTGTTTTCGTAATCTTAAATATACGAGAAGGCGCATTCTCATCATTTTCGACGTTAGTGAAAATATAATACTGCTTAGCATCAAGTTATTTGATATAAAAATGACTCAGAATTTTCCGCCGAACACCCTTCTATTCTATTTTTCAGTAATACGATTTTTTCAAGTACGTGGTGGCCCTTCCCCCCTCCATAGCGAAGCGCTTGCATCGTAAATATGTTATATCAAATATTAAAAAATATCTAATCTGTTCCAAAAAGTTGCAACAAATGTATTTTTTTAAATATTTGGTTGGGGTTAGGATGAATAAATACCAATACATGATATGAAAAAGAACTATTGATGTCTCACCAATGTTTCGAATTCAAATACATTCGTCAACAATGGATTTTTATATTTCAAGACTGTTCAACTTAATAAATATATCCAACTGGCCAAAAATAATTTTGAGTTATAAACGTTGAAATTAGAAATGAGTGAATAAGAAATTAGACATAAGTGGCACAATATGCAAACGAACGTTGCGGCACGAAAGTTCTAGTTATAGGTAGAACAGAGAAATAAATACTGAGATCAAAATGACCACCGATAACATTTTAAAGTTTGTTTTTCTTTAATATCGAGATGTTTGTGATCAGAGTGAAAAAAGCAGTATAGAATAGTGAAATAGTTATTTATTGTATGAGTGTGTTCATGTTTTCAAACAAATCAATATTTTCAAACAAAATTTTTCTTATTCTTTACTCCCGTTATCCCAGTTCTATGAAGGGATAAGTTATGCTATATAATGATAGAGTTTTATATCAAAAGACTTTTGCTTGCTCTCGGTTCTAAAATTATTTACATTAGAATAGGTTCAAATTAGATAAGATAGCTCATTTATAATTGTAACTATCTGTACTAAATTTTGTATTTATGTTTGTTTTCGTGATCAATTGATGATTATTATTATGTCAGGTCAGATTGGAATATATTTTGACACAACCATTCACATCAATTCAATGATATTATTTATACAAAGTAAAAGAGTACTGAACAAATAATGCGGCCAGGAACTTTAAAAGAGTTCGAGTCGCTGTGGATCAGCATACAAAACAATCAAATCGGTTAAAAGATATTTTGTGTAGAGAAATATGGTTTTCTGAGTTTTTTACCTTCCGCAA
The DNA here is from genome assembly GCA_018342105.1 of Gonioctena quinquepunctata. Lineage (NCBI taxonomy): Eukaryota > Metazoa > Arthropoda > Insecta > Coleoptera > Chrysomelidae > Gonioctena > Gonioctena quinquepunctata. Next base: position 104,389 of record JAFIRS010000680.1, read on the forward strand.
TCTAAAAAGAAATGTATATCAAGAAACTCTATACAAGTGTAGAAGGGCAAATTAATTGAAGGGTATTGGTACACGAGAATATCGGTGTTTTTTTATATATATATATATATATATATATAATATATATATATATATATATATATATATATATATATATATATATATATATATATATATATATATATATATATATATCTATATATATATATATATATACTAAGGTTGAAAAATATGTTTTTTTCCGAATAGATGTTCAAATTCAAAAATATATAATTTTTAAGAAATAGGAAATTAGGTTATTGTCTCACAGGGAAAAATTTTTGAAATTGCAAAACAAAAATAAAAAACGGAAACATTCTCAATTTAATATTGACTGGAAATATTTTTGTTGAAACTGGAAAATCTACGATAAAAATGAAGTTATTTTCTGTGAATATGTAACAGAAAACAACTACTTCCCCGGCTACAGCAATGCTGGACATTTAAGTACATCTTATAGATATTGTGAGAAAATCCATAAAAATGCAAATTTCAACTTTCAGATTTTTCTTTCGAGTCAGGGTTCTTTCAAAATATCTATCAGATATAGTTCGATGTCCAGCGTGGCTTTACCCGGGAAAGTTGTTGATTTCTGTTAGATATTCACAAAAAACAACAATTTATCATGGATTTTTCAATTTTCAGAAAAATCTTTCCATTCAATATTCGGCTGAGAATGTTTCCCTTCACAACATGAATGCCCCCCGAGAGGTTTTCTTAAACGATGGAAGATAGCGACTAAAGTTTATCTTTGAGTCGCAGATGATTCCACATCTGATTTTATGAACACCCTTCTTATATTTCCAAACAAATCAAAAATTATAGAAAGTTGCATTATAATTAAAAATGAATTATAAATTATTATATGAAAAAATACGAAACTCATAAAAAACACCACTCATTTCCTACCTACCTTGAATATTGCTAATGGTTATATTACAAAACTACCTACATATGTCTATAATACAAGTAAATCTACATACAGTATCGGAAAGTATTTATCTTGGGTATGATGGTTTCATGAGAGCGTAAAGAATAGCTTGCTATATGTTGAGAGAGCATTACAATTTCTCCTCGACTCGCTCGAGGAAGGGATATCGACGTCACGACACAGAGGTAGGAGAGTCAGGGGCGGTCAGCTCAGGACGTCAGTATCATACCAGCAGCAGTCGGGAGAATGTGTGCGCTGCAATGAAGAAGAATTATTGACGATAATTTCACATCAGATAATTTTAACAAATTAAACTGAATCATTGATTCAATTTAATCTGTCGGACGACAGGTAGATCAAAATATCTTTGGTGCCGTGGTGGCCGCGAAAACAAAAGAAAATTCTCAAACATAAACAAAAGCAAACGATATTTCTGTAAGACAATAAAAACAAAAAACTTATTTCTAACAGAAAAACAATTATTTCTGCCACACACTCAAAATTCTGAAATTTATTAATAATTGAAAGGTCAGTCGCTTCCGTAGGTACAGGTCTATCTGCAAAAGCCACTATGAATAGATTTCTAGTATCTTGTACAGAATTACCCCCAAAGTACCACTTAACGTTCTGTACTTTCTCTGCGGTTGTGTAAATAGGCGGCATGTTTCAGGAGGTGATAATTGTCACGGTCTTTTGTTTTCGCAACTACGGCTCGGCAAGAATGGGTCGAGTAGCTGTGCGCTGTGTCGCATTGCCACGTGGTCAGTTAATGCGTCGGTTGGGGTAACAGGAGGGGCGCACAGCAGTGCGTCTCTCTTGTTTATGTGGTATTATCATATCATTGCGTTCCTTGTTGCTCGTGTAGATTTCTGTCTATACCCCAGATAAATTGTTTCCGATACTGTATACATATTCGGAAATGGAATTGTGGAATATATAATTTAGAGTGGGTTGGAACTGAATGTACTCAAGCCGGTGGACCAGCATAAAATATAACAGATATACGCGATAGATAATCAAATATTCTTTCCTACTGTTTTGCCTCTAGCGATATCGCGTTCAGCGGTCTCCGTCTCTTTTCACCTCGAACGATATTCGAAGTTGCGAATGTAAGGTGAAGCCCATAACGATTGATAGAAACGTTTCAACAAAAAATGAAACCGACGAGAAAATAAACTGAAAAGCAAGAAATAAAATAAACCTTCTCAGACTCAATGAGATAACCCAGTACAAAGTTATGAGTGGTAGAATCGGTTAACGGGTAGAAATTCAATGGAAGAACGATGAATATCCCCTATTTTTCTATGCTTTATAACGCTTTCTTGGAAAACTATCCACTTCCAGTGAAACATACCTGCCTGACATCTCCTTTCTTTGATGAGGTAAAAGCCGGCCGAGGGTTTTATTTTGTTTCTTTTTCTTGTGTTTTCAAGTGTTCAAACTCAAGCTGTTTCTTTTTGGGCGCCAGTCGAATAATTTCAACGGGGAGGGGAATATGGAATACAGAACAGTTCAGAATGGAAAATACCAATAATAATATAAAGTGTATTACACAAATTGCATATAGGAACAATATAAAAAATGAATATTTTACACACGGGTATAAAATTTAGATTTGTACAATCTCGACTTACGACTCGGAAGGAATCGATATAAATCAAAATAATTCATATATTTTTGTGCCCTACCTAGTGACTGGGCTGATAAATAAACGTACGAGCTACCGCATGAAAAATACAAGGTACCCTTGGAATTATCTAGAAACAGCTGTTTTTACATCACACTGAGTTCTTAAGAATGACTGAATTTATATAAAACATATACTTTCTGACAACTTGGTGAAGAGTTGAGCTGATTTTTCCGGGTTTGGCCCCCTTTTCTTTCTTTCACGCTCTGAGGGAGAAAAATCAAACGTGTACTCACTGAGAGTCCCAGAATAATCTAGTATTGTACTTATCCCACTGCCGGGTGAAGTGTCATGCCGTTTTTCCTAATGATATGGTGTTTTCTTAGTGCTCTGCCGACAAACGAAAATTGAGGCTGCGGCTTCTGTGTTGAGGTACAGCTATTTCTCTATTTTGCACAAGATGTATGCCCTGGTTTGTCAAAATATCTCGTTGTAAAAAAACAACTGCTCAGGTGGTGCCTTGTAAACGGCACGTAACGGGGTGGTACAAAAAAACCTTTGGATATCAGTGTCAGCTATCGCTAACTCAAAAATGTTGATATTACTGACCTTAGATGTTATGAGGTTTTTTCGAAAACAAAATCATCCCATATGGAACATAAAAAGATGCAAAGACGTCGTACCGTATTGCCACTGTTTACCAGAATTTCTTCCGAACTCTCACGTTCATACGACACCCAAAACGATAAAAGGTTCTCGAGCGAAGTCTCGAGACCGGTCAGAAAGGGAATTTCCAATGCCATTGCCTACGGTGTACAGGGCGGCGCAAATAAACCGTTACAGCTTAAGAGTGACATTTTTTCAACTTCGAAGTATACCCTATCCAATGAAAAAAGAATCATCGAAATCGAACTACTCTGTGGAAAGTTATGCGTGATCATATATAACATTAAAAAATATAAGTCGACTAGAGAACCTTCTCCTTTTTTTTTCGTCGGTTAAAAAAACGCTGAACGTGACATCGCTAGATGCAAAATAGTAGGAAGGGGAAACATTCTACAGTGGTCTTGTGGAATACTTGATTATCCATCGACTGGATCTGTTATATTTTGTGCTGGTCCACTGGCTCGAGTATATTTCGTTCTATCCCATTGTAAATCCTATATTCCACAATTTCATTTCCGAATCTGTATACTATATATCTGAAGAAGTAGAATCTTTTCAGAATAAATATTCACGTAACTAGCTAATTTACAACTATTTACTCAGAAATAGGAAGGAAGTGGCACTTTTGCGTCAACACGATAATTTTTTAAAATGCTTGTCATTAAAAGTGGTCGCACCAATCAATGTTATTTCGTAAAATATTTTCCTTTCGGTATTTTGCAGACATTAAATTTGCAATTTCAATCGGCAAGTATCCAAATTTACAGTTATGTTATGCATGTTATGTAGGTAGTAGGTTTTTATATTATAACAATTAGCATAAATACAATTATAGTGACGGTTGTAGGTAAACGCCGCGACAAAAAATATTGTGAACTTATTCGATTTTCTTGAGTCGGTTTCTGATTCTTTTGAAATATAATAATTTTCAAAGTTTGTAGCTCTTTGTATCAAGTCGACACTCGACCCAGCGAGCACACAAGCATCTCAGAGATGTTAAAAGTACGAGATTTTGAGACATTGAAAATCCACTGCGATGTTTTGTAATTTATTTGGACGTTTGAAGGTATCACTCACGAAAATGGAAAAAAACATGTTTTGTTCTTTGTAAAATTCGACAAAATTTTGGGTAGCGCCTCCCGCCTAATTTCAGGTGACCTGTTCAGAGGAAAACTTCGGTGATTTCCGAATGCAATAAACATTTAACTCGACATTTGAATAGAGTAGATGTTGAACTGATTGTATGGTAAATGTACTGCAGGCTTCCTGAGATAGATATTCAATTTCAAAGTGAAGAAAACAACTTACCTTGTTATTCCATCTCCAGTACAACTTTTGTATGGACGCACTCTCGAAGTTCATGTACCTGTAACAACATATTTTGAAACCTAGATATCATCTTAGAGATATCAATAACATTTTCGTGAATAATAATATTATATGATAGAAATGTAAAAAACTTACCTGATTTAAAAACTGGAGACCATGTGATGGTACAGTTTGGTAGAGTTTGGGAACCTGCAACAGTTAGTAAAGTTGACCGAAATAGGCCTCGATCGTTCGTTGTTAAATTAAATAGAAATGGTAGAATTTACCTGAGAAATGGAAGATTAAAAAAACTCGATTTTTTTCCGCGTCACATCTGTTATAGAGAATGATTCGCCATTGACTAGTCATGGATATCAAAATGATGAGAATGATGAAATGAGTACAAATATAAATAATGATATTTCTGAAAATGAACTAAGTGAAACACCAAATGTTGAGGAGGAAGGTGGTGCATATATAACTCGTTTTGGTTGTATTACAAGAAAACCTTGCCACCTTCAGGATTATATTTTGTTTCAGTCTTTCACTGCCGATGTTGTCAACTTATTTCAAATGTGTTGCAATTTTGTTTATTGGGAAAGGGGATATCATTCTGTATATGATTTGGAGGGGTAACGGGAAAGTCAGATTTGACATTGTTATATTTGTACTGATCAAGAAATATATATATTCATCCAGTTCTAAGTTTCAAGTATTTACCTCATCGGAAAGTTAGTTTAAAATAGATTCCAATATTTGTACAGAACACGAAAGCGAGCTAATATAAACATTTGAATCGGTTATATAATTTTTGAGTAAATCACGGACATACATACATACATAAACATGTACATATCCTTTTTTCGAATTCAAATTACAACAATCGCATAATTGCCCACCCTATATTTAAAATTATACATGTTTTGAGGACAACGGATAACCTTACAAAACATACTGTGAAATCCTCATTTAGTTTTAGAAATACTTGGCGACTGACAAATGAAAGCACGAAAATACCAACACAGACTTATATTTTTACAGTTATATAAGTGTATCAAAAGTGAATAGCCAAAAAATTATCTTTTCCTGCATGTTTGGTTGTTTGATAACTTCACTTGAAACTGAAACAAAGCATAAAAATAGATAAGAAAGGTCAGTGAATGGGCATAATTTTCAAACTCCATGATAAGAAGTACCGACCGAAACGATAATATAAAACTCAATCCAAAATTGTTTAACAACAAAATTCAACAGTTTTATTAAATTCCGATATATTAATCAATATTCTCTTATTTTGTTTTGGGAAATAATATCATGTTAAATTTTTGAATGTTAAACAATTCCCCAATTCTTTTTTTTGAAATTTCATCAAACTTCCATTTTGCTGGGTTCTTTATCTTACCATGCAGTTTTAAAAATGTATTTTTCCAGTAATCACGTCTCCAATGATTCACCTAAGATGTTTTGCAACAGATGGTCTTTTCGTTTTTTTATTCCTTCTTCGGTAGGTTTAATTTGAGATAGAATGGAAACATGATCATACAATGTATTTAGTAATCATTTTTATATTCAACATCCTGAATTTGATAATAAAAGGAAGCTGACGCCTACTAGCGATAGCCCATTTCGTTAACAAGATAATATGAATCCTTATCGCATGACCAGTTCAAAACGTTAAGGATCGGTGACGATGGCCTTTCACATATTATTGTCTCATTTCAATATTTGAAAATTACATTATTTTATTATATATTGAGCTTGGGAAAATCATATGGTGAATAACTCAAAAATGTATCTTGAGGGTTATATAGTGTGAGACAACTGTTCCTTCATTTATAACATTTAGCTTTTTGTCCGAACGTGGAAACATTTCTTCTACCTACTACGGGAGTGATATATGATTTATGAGTCTCTTTTGCATAATCTTTTGTAGAAATAGTTAGTCCCATTGGAAATCACGTTTCATATAATCGAGCGTGCGATCTATCATAATCGATATCGAAGTACCTCAAATTATTGAGGCGTCCTCTTATACGGGAGTAAAAATTATTCGGAACCATAAGAATATTTCTTTTCGGCGCGAAGTAACACATCAGGAAGCTTTTTACTTTTGCTTTTCAGCAATTTGCAAACAAGATTGGCATTCGTAAAGAACAGGGTTGACCTCTTTTCCGGCAAAAGCAGAGTTGAACTCGCCTTTTGAGACCGAAGAAAAATTCGCATTCAAGAAGTTTGTTGGAATTATCAGTGATCGAGATTGGAGGTTCTTCTTGAGAGTTTCTGTCAATCAATTATGGAAGTAGAAACATATTCCCATATAGCACAAGTATGCCCCCAGAACATATGGAGAACGTCCAGCCAAGACGTACCGTATGTACTGAGGATGTCCAGATTAGGTACGCGCATTCGTATATCCCCAGTATGTCCGTTTTGAGTCCTCGAATACCTAAACAGGACGTTTTGAGTACGTAACTAAAACGTCCAGTTTAGGTAATTGAGGACCCAAAATGGGCTTACTGGGGATGTATGAATGAGTGAAACCTGAATGTGCCCAGAACTGAAAGTATTGTTGTAATTTGGAGTTGGTTAGGAAAAGGTCACAAGGACTGAAAACACTATAGATCTGTTGCCGACGTTTCGAATTTCATGATGTCATCCTCAGATAGCATTTGTTCGAAAATTGGATAAACTTTGTTTTGACCACATTGTTTATTACAAATGATTACCTTTACACCATATTTCGAATTAATTTTATTTTCCATTTCATCTGGACTTGGGGAAGCCACAATGATGGTAGTATCATCGGCGTACATAAAAACTCGGCCTTCTTTTATATTTTGTGGAAGATCATTTAGGTAAAGGAAAAACAACAGTGGTCCGAGTACTTCCCCTTGTGGAGTCCCCAAGTTCACATTAAATGAATCTGATAGGTTATGATTTACTTTCACTACTATTTTTCTATTACTGACATTTGAACTCAGGATTTGAACCACTGATTTAATGATCCCCTGATGCCCATTTCAAAAAGTTTCTTACCTAAATATTGTGGGTTTATGGTTTCGAATGCTCGGCTAAGATCGAATATTTCCATTACGTAATAATTTTTGTTAGTACTTTTATAAATATGATCCAATATCGGTCGATGCAGTTTCAATAGAGAAATTGCTTCTGAATCCGTGTTGGGAAGGTGTTATTAGTTTGTGGTTGTCTGAAAAACTTACCGTTCTGTCATAAACTGCTTTTTCCATTATTTATTATAGATAGTTCAAGACACATTATGTCTCGATAGTTTTCCTTTTCTGAGTGATCACCTTTTTTATGTACTGGAACGACTTTGGAAAATTTCAATTGATCAGGGAATATACCTTCATTGACTGATTGATTGAATAGATGGTCAAGTTTTTTGCAAACACATGGGCACAGTCACTGAATAGGGGAGACCGAGGAGAAGTGTGACATAGTCGATTTCTCGGAACCTATAACTGCTAGCGAGCTCGCAACAGCGCGCGTTTGTTGTTTTTGAGACTCGCTATTTGACGCAGTACGCGGTAACAGTGCACGGAAAGCGGTGGTGAGTGTACGACATTTGTATGCAAAAAATTGCAAAAAGTAAGTTTTTTACCAAAATTTTGATTGCATATATATTGTTACATATTATGTTTGAATTGTTATGATATTTTTTTTCAAATGCTTTACTCTTTCAAGTTTCCTAGCGTATTATTGTTTTTTTTGTAATTTTTATTTCGAACCTTATTTTCGCACCTAGGCGAGTTGTGACAGCCTGTCACAACTCTCCTATTACTGTTTATTTTTCTGTCAAGGTTCTTTTATTTGTCTTGTGGTGTGATATTGTATGGTGAGTTTCAATTTTTTTGTTTCAGAATGCCAAATAAATATGAACGAAAGACTGATAGGGGCATGAGTAGTGTCGAAATTTATGAACTGGCCTTTGAGGAAGTCACATTAAGAGGTAAAAGTCTTAGAAATGCCGCATCCTCTTACAATCTCAACTATATGTCCTTTCGAAGATATATTAAGAAGAAAAAGGCATATCAAGCTAATCTAACAAACGAGTCTCCATCTGTTGGTTAAGTTAGCCCAACGATTTTTACAAAAGAGGAAGAAAATATATTATGTGAGTATTTGTTGACATGTGCAGCATCTAATTATGGGCTTACAACAAAAGAGACAAGAAGTGTGACATAAATGTTAGCTAAAAAATATAATAAAAAATTTCCGGCATCATGGGAAGAAAACAAGAAGGCAGGTGAAATGTGGCGCTATTTATGCAACGACATACCAAGCCACAAGCATAGCTCGCGCCACGAGCTTTAATAAAACGAATGTAGCTGCTTTTTTTGACACAGGTATCTTAAGCAAACATAAACATGACGCAAAATATATATGGAATGTCGTTGAGACGGGAATAACTACCGTTCAAAAGCCTGATAGAATAATCGCGCGACGTGGAGAAAAACAGGTCAGTGCGATGACATCGGCGGAAAGGGGAACCTAAGTCACACTGGCTTCGGCTGGAAACGCTATAAGTAATTACATACCACCTGTGTTTATATTTCCACGTAAAAGATTCCAAGAACATTTCATTCGTGATGTCCCAGTTGGTTCAGTAGGAACAGCTAACGGATCTGGATGGATGCAGGAGGATGATTTTCACTTTTTCCTTGAGCATTTCAGAAATCATGTTAGACAATTAAAAGAGCTTGGATAATCATGCTTCTCATATAGCTTTGAAAAATATTGAGTTCTGCAGAGAAAACGGCATAATTTTGCTTACACATTTCACCCACAAGCTTCAACCAATGGATCGTGCTATATTTGGGCCTCTAAAGAAAGCTATCAATACAGTTCGTGATAATTGGATGCGCTGAAATGCTGGGAAAGTTATGACTATCTATGATATTCCATCTATAACAAAATCTGTATTTGACTATGCGATCACTGCAAAAATATCAGTGCTGGTTTTTCTGCAACAGGAATATGGCCTTTTAATACACATATCTTTCGAGAAGCCGATTTTCTGCCTAGTCAAGTCATTGATCGTATTTTGCCCAATCCAGAAACGGAGCAATCATTAAGTGTTCCACAAATTACGGAAACTTTACCCAAGAAGAAAAAACTCTTACTCCAAATCCAAATCGGTATACGTGAAAACGATGACATTGCTGTCAGAGAATGGAATGTAGGAGCAAGATCCCTTACTCCAAGTATGTCTACAGTTCAGAACATGATAGCTTTCAGCAGTCCGTCTATTCTGAGCAATAACGCCAAATAGCCCGTTGCCTCCACATATACAGCCCGTAGTCCTATTGCTACAACTTTCAATGTGTTTTCGCCAGAGTTACTTACAGTTCAGAACATGACATTTTCCAGCAGTCCATCTATTCTGAGCAATAATGCCAAATAGCCCGTTGCCTCCACATCTACAGCCCGTAGTCCTCTTGCTACAACTTCTCGCCAGAGTTGCTTAGGCCGTTGCCAAAAGCTCCGCCAAGAAAAAGGAATCAACTTCATAGACGCAAGATCCAAATCTGCGGTGCTTACTGAGTCACCTACCAAGGATGAAATTGCTGCCTAGAAGCTAGTAGAAAGATAAAAAATGTGAAACGGCGTGTTTTAAGCGAGAAAAAGGAGAAGCGTAAAAAAATAAAGAAGACTACTAAGAAAAGTAAAGTTGATGATGAAGCCGAAGCAGATGCAGAAAATAATTGTTTTGGCTTGTGTTGCTTCGAGACCTTTGCCAATAGTAAATCAAAAGAGAAGTGGGTTCAGTGCTTCGAATGCAAAGGCTGGTCTCATGAAGCTTGCACTGGGGGTGAGCTTCAAAACGTTTGCCATAATTGTTTATCAAATAAAATTTTGATTTTTAGACTGAATTTTATATGTTATTTTAGTATATACAGGCATACCAAATAATAATTAAAGTACTTCGTACGAAAGATATGTGTTATTTATTTATCATTAATATAATGGTATTCTTTATTCACCAAATAGTCTAAATACATAGCTGTCACAACTTACCTTGGTATCTGTCACAACTTACCTTAGTATTAGGAGAGTTGTGTGAGGTTATTTTATATTTTAATGGGGTTTTTTTTTTTTTAAAAAATTTATGCTCAAATTCAAAAATAAAATAAAGCGTACCGATATCTTTATGGTTGGTCGAGAATAATCACGCGGAGTAGTTTATATTTTTGTAAATTTTCTCAGAAACCTTAATACTTTCATTAATTTTGATGATTATTTCTAAAAGAGTATGGATTGAGCTACATTGACTCTTACAACTCATAGACGTAGAAGGTTTCTTGACTGAGATATGTTAGTTAAAGTAAACATTGTCACAACTCTCCTCGGTCTCCCTTACTCTCACTGCAATTTCGTCAATGCCAGATGTAATTTTTTTTAAGCTTGTTATTATTGTTTTCACATCCGTATCGGTATAGGGTATGAAGTACATTGAATTACAAGGGGGATTCTTCAGAGTGGTGAACGGTTTTGGGGTAAGTTCAGGGATTTTATTCTTTCTACAATTGAGTTGGAATAATATTTCCTCATTGTGTTTGGTAAACTATGGTCAGAGTCAATAACACCGTTTGATTTCATTTAAATTTTATTTCGGTTTCGTTGGTTTTACGCAGTTTGTTATTCACTAGGGTCCAAAGTGTTGCTTTTCCTTAACCATTTTTCAATTAAACAATGTTTTTTTTAACTATAATGAGAGTTGAGATTGTCATTTTCTGGTTCTTGTTTTCGTATCCAATTTAGCTGTTTTAGTTATTCTGATTCCTGTTGGAATTCATAAGAGTATTTGAATTTTTTGGATACGGTTTGTTTCAATTTTTTGTTTTGGAGAACAAGTTTCGGAGCACCAGTTCAAGTGGTTTAGGTATTCAGAGAATGTTTGTTCAATGTTCCTCGTTTAATCGGTTAGATCCAGGGATTCCATTTTTGATTCAAATTCATTAATGTTGCTTGGGGAAAATACTCGACCTTCTCTTCCGATAGAGTTGGTGAGTTGTTCTTTTTTTAAATTTTGGTGCCGTTTGAATATTTGGTTGGTGTGATCCGATATTCCAACATCGATATTATTATCCTTCTTTCAATTGAAATGTGGTTTCATAAAAAACAATTATGTTCATGAACCTGTAAACTTGTAAACATGTTAACTATGTATCAGATTTTGGCCTGTAATTTAGTTCCAATTGAAATTCTTTGATAAACTTGAATTATACCTTTTTGGAGGAGGTGCCGCTAGACCCACTTTCAAATAGTTTTTTTGGAATGTAATTCAGAGGAGGGGAACGCAAAGGATACTTTCCAGAATTTTCCTTGAAAAGATATGAATTTATTCCATACATATCGACGGCACGGGACTATGATGAAATGGTATCGGTTTCAATGTTATGAATTTCGGTGTAACGTGTTCTTCTTTTACTCCGGTAGAGTAGGAGTATTTACCACGTTTTTCAATCACAAAATTGTATGTAACATTACTACCATTCAAAGTGTGTTTAGCTTGGCTTGCATAATTGACATATTTTCCTAGGAGTCGTCTATCAAATCCACGTTCACCTGAAACCGAATGTACTTAAGATAGACTAACTTTTTTTTCGTTAAATTATTTAGCTACCAACTGAAAGAAATACTCATTCAAGAATTGACATACGGCAGTACTAACAGCTAATTGTCGATGGTTACGAAACTGTACCGAAAATAACTAAAACAACACTCTTCCTTTCGCTGAATGCTTGCTCTATAATGTACTATTCGATCTTGCCACAATATTCGGTATATAACTGGTTTCTCTTTTCAAGAAAAAATATTAGTGACCTGCATTGTCGATTGATCGGTATTGTCCACTTTTATCCTATGTCTGCGATTCAATCAATTTCAAGCGACTGTTTCGCTTTTCAACCATCTCAGGAAAAAATATTTACCACCTTTTTACTCATAACATATATCGGGTTGCCAATAAATGTGGAAAATCGAAATCTCTCTTATTTCGGAAAGCTACGAAATACCATTCTATGAGGTGATGAGGGATATCAAGGTACATTATATTTAATAATATTTAAAATTATTTTGAAGCACAAAGTGGCTTCTTGTATACAGGGTGAACCAGATATTCACTTTTTTATATGGAATGCCCTGTATTGTATTTCCAGCTTCATGTTTCCCTTTTCCTAAAATTAAACGTTTTCGAGTTTTTTGACAATTATAATTTTTCAAGAGATATATGCCGTAAGGAGACAAATAAGCAGGAGAGCATTTGACCATCGATGGACCGTTTCGATCAAACTGCTAGTGTTGTTTATGCAAAAGTGAGGGAAAAAACCACAACAATTCCGAGAGTGTTAGCCATAAAATCGGATATTTGTTGAACCTCGATCCAATTTTTTTCAATCAATAAATTGCATCCCTACTAAATTTCACGCCATCGAGAAATTCTCCATTGATCATGAGAAAACAATCCGATTTTGATAATGAGGTCAACTGAAGGGATCAGGTATAGAGACTTTTTTCATATTGTCCTAAAGCTATTTTCCACAAAAATGGCATTACTTCCATTATTATTCCTAGATATGATTCGCATCCATAGTCAGAATAAATGATTGTGGAAGCCATCCTTTTTTCAAGGAAAACCGAACAAAGAAGCATATTTGCTATTCCTATTCCTGCATGATAATTTGGATCTCTTAGAACATATCCCTGATTTTGAATAGAGAATATGGTCTTTGCACGAATTTCTTGAGAGGTGGATAGGAAGAGGAGGAACAGTTTTATGGCCTTCCAGATCACCTCTTTTGTCTAAAATGTATTTTTTTCTATGTGGTTATGTGAAATATAAATTTCATTAGATTCCTCCCACAACAAAAAAAGTGTTGGTTATGTTAGTTATTAGGTTATTTTGTAGCAAGAATAACTACTGACTGAACTTCAGAATATATATCTCTTCATATGACATTAACAATTGTCAACATTTTACACCATCATGTAATACAATGCGTTTATAAAAAATGTATAAGAAACTGGAAATATCACGCTGCTAAATTCTATCCAACAACTCCTCTCAATGCCTGAAGTTTTCAAATGCTCAGTTAGAGTACTACTGCTGAGAGATTTCGTGAAAATATCTGCAATCATATCTTGCGTTGGTATATGAAGAACATCTATTTCCTTCCGATTCAAAACTTCTCTAATATAATGGTAACAAATGTCTATATGGTTCGTGCGAGAGTGGTAAACAGGATTAGGAATCAACTTTTGTGCTCCCTGATTATCGCAGTAGAGTATTGTTGGTTCATCAAATTCTATAGGAAATTCCAGCTTACGTATAAAAAAATCGGAGGTAAACAGCTTTCTTGGTTGCTTGAGATAAAGCAACGTATTCAGCTTCGGTACTCGATAGAGAAACACATTTTTGCTTTCTTGCTTCCCAACCAATTGGACAATCGGACAAAATAAAAATGAAGCCGTTGTAAGCTCGTTTGTCATTCAGATCTCCTCCCCAATCAGCGTCAACATATCCATGGGACTTTCGGGATGTCAGATTGAGATTTTGAGTTCCCTTCAAATATCGCAACAGTCTTTTCACCGCACACCAATGTGCTGTTCCTGGATCATTATTGAATTGACTAAGTGCGCTGACAGGAAAAGATGTCAGGTCTTGTGGTAGTTGCTAGGTAAAATAGAGATCCAATAGCTTGGCGATATGGTATTTGCATCATTTCCATCCTTTCTCCATCGGTTTTGGGGTTCATATCTTTTGTCACTTAAGTGTTAACATCCATTAGAGTAGAAACTGCTTTACAGTCCATCATGTTGAATTTTTTCAAGATGTCTGTAGTATATTCCTTCTGTCAGATAACGATTGAATTCGAAGATTTACTTTGGTTGAATTCAATCCCAAGGCAATAATGTAGATATCTCAGATCCTTTATCTGAAATTCTCTACCCAAATTTTCTTTTAATTTTATATAACTGTTGATGTCATTTGTTGCAACAATCAAATCGTCATCATATACTGCAATTATCAGAATAGTGCCATGTTGTTCCAAAATGTATACGCATTTATCGCCTCACAGAGGTTTCACTCCTATGATAGTTTGAAGATAGTGGTCTAGTTTCTTCCCGACTGTTTCAAACCGTAAAGGGATTTTTTTAAATGATGAACCTCCTCCTCTGAATCCGATTGTATAAATAATTCAGCTTGAGACATGAAAATATCTTCTTCAAGCTCTCCATTGATATATGCCATAATAATATCTATTTGATACAGGGTACCTTTCAATTAGACTGACAAAAAAAGAAGGATTCTTATGGAGCTCTGTCGTGTCACTGGTGAACTGGTTTCATGAAAATCCACCCTCGGTTGCTGTGCGTACCCTTTTGCAACTAGGCGTGCTTTTCTGCGCTCTATAGTTCCATCTGCTTTATATTTTGTTCTTAAAACCCATTTGCATCTTATACATTTTCGTTTTTAAGGTTTTTAAACTAAGGTCCATGTTCTACTTTTTACCAGGGCCTGAAATTCCTCATTCATCGTATTTTTCCATTCTCTGAAATATTCCCCAGTCATAGCTTCTTCGAGAATAGGATTATCTATTTCTTCGGATATTATTTTTACTTCTTCCATACTTTTCACCATATTATATATTTTCCTTGGCCTGCCTTTCGAACCATTTCTCAATATCTTCGGTCTACCTTGTCCTCTCTTCATAGATGTTTCTGGCCTATTAATTTATATTTCTTCTATACTTCTATATCTTCGATGTTCTCGTTATCTTTTTCTTCTCTGTTTTCTCCTTGATCATGAGTATCATCTTCTGTACTCTTTCTTCAGAATCTGTTTCCTTTGTTTTCAGGATGTCAAAGAATATGGAATTATTCATTTCTCCTTTTTCTTCTTCTTCCTCAACTTTTATCATTCTAGTTTAGAGGGTTCAACATGACTATAACTTTCTTTCTTCCGGATCCCACAAACGATAGGCTTTTGATTCGGTTGAATATCCTATTAATGTGCATTATTTGATCTTGGTTCAAATTTCGTTTTCGGAGATTTAATCAATGTAAATGCTTTAGAGCGGAGGATTTTGAAGTGGGCTATAACTGGCTTTCTCTTATTCCAAATTTCATAATGCATCGAGCCATTTCAACTATGGTACGGTTCATTCGCTCAGCGACACCAAAAAGGCTTTTGCACAATACTCCAAATTATTATCTGTTCTCAAAGTTTTTATTTTTCTTCCAGTCTCTATTTATTTTTCTTTCACCTCATCTTTCAACTTCAGAAAATATACCTGTACCATTCTGGATTTATCATCTATAAAAGTAGCAAACCGTGCATCCCTCAAAGAGAGATTTTTCATAGAGCCACAGATGTCAGAGTGTTTCAGATCTAATACACCTTTCGTTCTTGAGTACGATATAGGAAATGGAGACATTACTTGCTTACTTTTCATGCAAATTTCACATTCATTAAGTTTTCCGAAGGATTGAATTCCATCCATACCTGCTACCAAGTATTATAGAAACAGTATCTTATCTACCTGTTGAAAAAGTGTGATTTTGAATTATAAGTTTTCTCACAGTCATCCAAAATCTGTCGCTTTTGCAACTTGTAGTTTAATATACTATGAATGGGAACGGTACCTTAGCTTGATATGAAAACAGTTTCAAAAAAGTCTATATTAAGTTAGCGAAACGATAGTCGAATAAACTTGTTAATAAGGAGTAGACTCATTTGTCACTGTTGATTTAATGTTGATAAATAGTGCACAAGTTTTTGTTTTTTTTATTACGAACACATGCACTAGAAATTGCTCAAACAGAGCTTTGAGTTTGCCACTCATTAGTTGCTCATTAAGTAGTTGCATAGATAATGTTGACGTTTATTCATACAAACACAGATTATGAGAGAGGGAGGGACAGAGAGAGAATACCATTTAAGTTTTATTTGAAAGCTTTGTTTGTATTTAGCGTGCAAATTAGATTAATCAAATCGAGGAGCATTTTTAGATTCGAGCAAAGCGAAAACCCAAAAATTGCACTTATTTTATTACGAATATAATGTTTTATATCGCAAAATGAAAAGCACCTACTGTTTTAGTTTGGCGTTTTTTGGCGTTTCGAATCGGTGACGGCGGACGCTGAAAATAGGTTTATTTTACATTATTTTATTCAGAATTTTAAAAAATATCAGATTACTAATAATTATTTTGGAAATAAAATAAATATTTGTAAATTTTTTGTTCGTTTTCTACGAATTTTATCGAATGTTTTTTTGGTAACTTTATTTGAACTTCAGTTTTTTTAATTAGTAATTTTCTGAAATTTCTTGGATTATTTATCAACTTACACTATCTGTATATTGTAACAAACCTAGGCCGGACCTGTCGCCTCACGCGTTGCCATCGACAACGATGATGTCATCCCCGGAGATATTCGAGAACAATTCAGTCGCGCTGCCGCGGAAAACAACGGTCAATATTGGAAACAATTGGAACATGCTGTTCGCCAACCGCCAGAATTGGAAACATCGAGAATTCTGTAACGGAGATAAATAGGCAGCCCTCAAGAGGGAGTCTCGGTCTCAGCAGCCGATAACATCGAGCGATACAGTGGCGTAGTTAGTAATATGAATTAGTTGTAAATTTAAGTGTGAAATAAATAAGTAAAACCAAGTTAAGTTTATTTACGTTACAATTGGTGTCGGAAGCGAGATTTTGAAAATAAACAAGTGATCGTGGAGTGGATAGTCAGAAAAATAAATTGATAGACCTTTTTTCACGCTCAAAAATAGACAGTGGCCCGGTTTTCGCGAAGTGGACAATTGTGCGTGGGAATATAAACTGATACACTGTTCGCGTGAAACAGACAATAGACTGGTGGCCCGTGGAAAAGAATTCGCGAAGTGAATTTTTAACAAACTGATAAACTTTTCGTGTAAAACAGACTGATACCTCGTCAAAGACAAAATGTGTTCAAGAAAATTGCGCCTTGCGGATTTGAGGGTAGCGGAATTGAAACAGGAATTGGAGGAAAGGGAACTAGAAACAACGGGTAAAAAGCACTAACACTTGCATTACGTGGAGAGGCGACGAATATTCTACAAACTCTTACCGCCCAAGAACAGGAGGACTATGATCAGCTGATCAAACATCTAGAATTACGATATGACCAGGCCCATTTGGAACATGTATACCACTCCCAGCTGAAAAATCGCTGTCAGAAATCGGGCGAATTCTCACAAGAATTTGAAACTGACATTGCACGCTTGGTTCGTCTCGCATATCCAGCCATACCGGAAAATGTAATGGAGCGATTAGCGGTTCAGGCATTCTTGGATGGACTCCGTGACCAAGAAACCAGACAAGCGTTGATATTAGCTTGTCCAACACATCTCGTAGACGCACTGGCACGCGCTTTGGAATTCGAAGCAGCAAAACAATGCTGCAAAAGCCAAAATAAAGTTCAAACGATTGAGGAAGACTCACAGGAGCCTGCTAACTTGGAAGCTGCCATAAGAAAAGTGATGGAGGAAGTGTTGCCTGAGAAAAGACAGATAAGATGCTGGAATTGTGGCAAAATTGGACATGTGCGTAGCAAATGTCCAACATTCATCGACTCCGATGCAGGAAAACTAAAGAAGGTCGACGAGAAGGGACTCGTTGGCATGTGTCCGGCAAGCCCCGGTTAACATCGCATATGTCGCTATCCTTCAACGACAGAACAAAGGTGTCTTCGTAGACGGTCTCATCAATAACGAGCCTTGCACCATGCTGCTAGATACAGGTGCGACTAGGACAATTCTCGGGCCTTCCTTTGCCAGGACACCGGAACGGATTGAACCGACAACTTGGAAGCTACGCACAGCAACAGGGGAGCCAGCTACTGTATATGGCGAGCTACCGATTGAAATAATTTTGGGCAGCACTAAAGTGAAACATCAGGCACTTGTAGCGGACATCGAAGACGATGCAATCATCGGAATGGACATCATGAATTCCAGAGGGTTTGAATTAGATTTCAAAGACGGCGTCCTACGTGTCAACGGAGAAGAGCTGGTGCTTCATGGGAGAAGTGAGGAGTTGATCCGTGTGTTGTTGGCTGAAGATGTAAGCGTACCTGAGAGGGCTGAAACCATCCTGGAGGTTCGCCTGGACGGGAGTACGAGCAGTGGAGACGTGGTGATGTTCGAGCCCAAACTTCATGATGAGAAAATTGGGCGAGGGATTGCCCTAGGGAAAACCCTGTTACGTGCTGAAAAATTTGTGCCGGTAATGAATGTCAATTACTTTCCAGTGACCTTGAAGAAAGGAACAATTCTAGGGCACTGCTCGTCAGTTTCATCTGTGATCCGGGGTGTACGAGGTACGACTAGCCAACCCAACAACTTGCCCACAGAACTAGAAAAATTAGTTGCCATGTCTTCCAAAGACATGAAACCAGCTCAACAGCCCAAACTGAGAGATTTAGTCAAAAAGTACCAAGACATCTTCGATACCGGACAAGGAAAAGGGGGTCGAACTAATGTGGTCCAGCACAAGATTGATACTGGGGGTGCCCGACCAATCCGGCAATCAGCAAGAAGACTTCCTCTTGCCAAGAAGGAAGAGGCTGACATATGAAAAAAGAAGGAGTTATCGAACCATCTGACAGTCCCTGGTCCTCTCCAGTCGTACTGGTGAAGAAAAAGGATGGATCGACACGCTTTTGTGTAGACTATCGCCAACTTAATAATGTCACGAAGAAGGACAGTTACCCTCTCCCGAGAATAGATGACACCCTAGACACGTTGGCTGGTTCCACGATTTTCTCGACCCCTGATCTGAAGAGTGGATACTGGCAAGTAGAACTCGCTCAGGAAGATCGAGAAAAGACTGCTTTTACCATCGGCTCAGGATTGTGGCAGTTCACCGTTATGCCATTCGGGCTCTGTAATGCTCCCGCCACATTCGAAAGATTGATGGAGACAGTGCTGAAGGGACTCTCATGGAACACGTGTCTGTCTAGTGTATCTCGACGACATAATTGTGGTCGGCAGATCGTTCGAGGACCACGTGAAAAACTTGGAGGAAGTATTCCTGCGACTGAGGAACTCCGGATTGAAGCTGAGCCCTAAGAAATGCCATCTGTTCCAAAAAGAAGTACGATACCTCGGCCACGTTGTCTCTGGAGAAGGAGTAGCAGTGGATGACCAGAAGATCAAAGCTGTTAAGGATTGGCCCATCCCAATAGACATTCACCAACTTCGAAGTTTCCTTGGTTTATGCACATACTATCGCCGATATGTGCTGGGATTCGCCAACATCGCTAAACCACTGACCAGGCTCACGGAAGGCCAAACAAAGTTCCAGTGGTCCGAAGAATGTCAAGACTCATTCAAGAAGCTGAAAGGAGCTTTGATCAACGCACCTATACTGAGCTATCCCCTCCCCAAAGGGAAATTCATTTTGGATGCGGACGCCAGCAACGTGGGACTTGGAGCTGTCCTATCTCAGATCCAGGAGGGACAGGAGAAGGTCATTGGTTATTTCAGCAAGACGCCTAGCAAACCAGAGCGCAATTACTGTGTCACCAGACGAGAGCTGTTAGCTGTTGTAAAGGAGTGGAGCACTTCTACAAGTACGTGTATGGAAGAAGATTCCTGTTGAGAACTGACCATGCAGCTCTCAAATGGCTCTTACAGTTCAAAAATCCTGAGGGTCAAGTAGCACGTTGGATCGAGAGACTCCAAGAATTCGATTTCGAAATCGAACATCGAGCCGGAACTAGCCATAAGAATGCAGATGCCTTGTCGCGAAGACCATGTCCAGATGATTGCTCACATTGCCGACGAGCAGAAGAGAAAGAAGCAACACTTTGTAGAACCGCGGCAATAGATGACAACTGGAATGACAGCAAGATCCAGAAAGACCAAGAGAGAGACCCCGACCTTGGCTTAGTCGTCAGCTGGAAGAAGGGCAATCGAAGACCATCATGGCAGGAAGTCGCAGGTTACTCGCCGGCTGTTAAGTCCTATTGGGCACAATGGAACTCTCTTATTCTGGACAATGGGATCCTGAAACGTGTGTTGGAGGCCGATATTGGTGGGGAAGACAGACGCCAAATAATTGTTCCCAGGAACAGAAGAGAGGAAGTGCTGCGGGAAATCCATGATGGAGTCGCTGGAGGACATCTTGGGAGTGACGAAGACCCTGCAGAAAGTGAGGCAACGGTTTTACTGGACCAATTGTCAAGCTGACGTCCAGGACTGGTGCAGAAAGTGCGCTGTATGCGCTGCTAGCAATGGACCTCGAATACGACCCAAGGCCCCGATGCGTCAGTACAACGTAGGCAGTCCGTTCGAGAGAATCGCCATTGACATCGCCGGCCCGTTTACCGTATCCGACCACGGGAATAAATACATCCTTGTGGCAATGGACTACTTCAGTAAGTGGGCGGAAGCCTATGCCCTGCCCAACCAGGAAGCCATACCGTCGCCGACGTCTTGGTGAAAGAGTGGATATGTCGATTTGGTATTCCAATGGAGCTGCACTCGGATCAAGGCAGAAATTTCGAATCCAACCTTTTCCAAGAAATATGTCTACTGCTGAACATCCGCAAGACAAGAACCACGGCCCTACATCCGCAGTCCGATGGAATGGTGGAACGGATGAACAGGACGATCAACCGCCACTTGTCCAAGGTTGTCTCTGACCATCAAAGAGACTGGGATCAGTATCTTCATTTGTTCCTGATGGCCTATCGATCCGCAGTACACGAGTCAACAGGTCAAACTCCTACTAGTATTATAATGGGCCGAGAACTGCGACTGCCTTGTGACCTGAAGTTTGGGATACCGCCAGGACAAGACACTGCGGGAGAGGACTACGTCAGCAAACTTCGGCAAAGAATGGACGACATCCACGAACGAGTCCGGTTGAACATCCAGAGTGCCAGCGATAAAATGAAGAAGACCTATGACATCAAGGCCGACGCTGGAGGGTTTAAGGTTGATGACCTGGTTTGGCTGTACAACCCCAAACGTCGTCGTGGACTATCACCAAAGTTGCGGAACTCGTGGGAAGGCCCGTATAAAATCGTGAAAAGGATAAACGACCTCGTGTACCGAATCCATAAGCCACCCCGAGGAAACCAAGGGTCGATCATTTCAACAGGTTGGCCCCTTACGCTGGGAACCATGACCAAGTTCGCACCCTCAAGCCACCGGAGGATGATATGACGTTCGAGAAGTTTATGTCCTTGTATTCAAACGGGCAGAAAGTTCTACATGGGGTTACTAGAGAGAAGTCACGAGACCTTTTCGAGGTGCCTGCTGACTACGCACTAGCGCACTGTGTGGCAGAAGATCTTCGAATGTCCAGGGGCATCGCCGTAGTGTTTTCCAAGAAATTTGGTCAACTCCAAACACTGCGGGAGCAGAATCCAGAAGTTGGTGGGGTGCTACAGTTGGAGAAAGGCCAGAGAAACATCTACTACCTAGTTACCAAGAGGCATTCCCAAGATAAACCGTCCTATGAAGATGTCTGGAAGAGTCTCACCAAACTAAGAGATACATGGTGACCAGAATCTGGTGGATCTAGCAATTCCAAAATTGTCCTGTGGTATTGATGGGTTGGACTGAAGAGTCATAAGAAGTATGCTGGAGGCGATATTAAGATTCAGCGACGTCAAGATTTTGGTTTGCTGTAACCCTCTTCCACGACCGGTCATGAAGACCGTGGAGCGTTACTTCCATCGAACTTCACGGTGCAAATATGGGGAGTCATGCAGATATCGTCACACTCCAAGGATGACATTTCGGGACGAAATGTCTTTAAGAAGGGGGCAATGTAACAAACCTAGGCCGGACCTGTCCCTCACGCGTTGCCATCGACAACGATGATGTCATCCCCGGAGATATTCGAGAACAATTCAGTCGCGCTGCCGCGGAAAACGACGGTCAATATTGGAAACAATTGGAACATGCTGTTCGCCAACCGCCAGAATTGGAAACATCGAGAATTCTGTAACGGAGATAAATAGGCAGCCCTCAAGAGGGAGTCTCGGTCTCAGCAGCCGATAACGTCGAGCGATACAGTGGCGTAGTTAGTAATATGAATTAGTTGTAAATTTAAGTGTGAAATAAATTAGTAAAACCAAGTTAAGTTTATTTACGTTACAATATGAACTTGGTGGACAAAGTGTTTTTTTTTCCAAATAACAATAGCGACAAATGTTATTATTTCACAACTTATTAGCGGCAAATTGGCGAAAAATCATTAGGCCTGATAGTTTACTTTCCGCGGATTTTATCAAAAGTTGTTTCCATAAGTTCATATGAACTTAGCAAAACATACGATGCTCCATTAGAAATAAACAGATTAAGGCGAACTAACTAAAAAGCAAAAAATGAAATAACTAATGAAAAAACTTTTTAAAGTCAAGCTTTTATTAAAGCCGTGTACTAACGTATAAAATAAGTTTAAGATCTCCCTGACAATGATTTCATTATTTTTTGTTGAATTATTTGATTTCAAAAAGTTTGTCGCGCGAATTGTAAAAAAAGTGAAGTTGTTATTTACCAACCAATCATTGTCCAATGAAATTAATTTGTACCTACTTTTATGAATACTTTGAAAAAATTTAATACTTTTACAAGTTCTTACTTACTAACCAATCACTGCCCAATCAAATTAATTGGTACCTTTTAAAACCAAATAATTCAACAAGAAATAATTAAATATTGTCAGCGATGACTTAATATTATTTTATACGTTTTAGTACACGGCTCAAACAAAAGCTAGATTTCAAAAAGTTTTTTTATTAGTTATTTTATTTCACCATAAGTATTGTATCTGGATGACAATTGATCATGTTGAATTCCTTCAAAATTGAATTTTCTTGATCTATAGTGATAATTTCTCTTCTTCTATTTCTCTCTAACTGTTCCATTTTTCTCTTGTTATTTCCAAATACTGAAATGTCATTTACGTAAACGGTAATGATTTTTTCATTTTATATTCGATAATAGAGACAGGGATACACTTTCGATTGGATTGCATTATTCTTCCTAAGTTCTGAATGAATCTTTTTGTTCCGTATTCGACCAGATTACTCAAGTCCGTATATCGCTCTGTTCAGAATAATTTACGAATCCTCCTCCAACTCAGAATTTGAATATACTGTTGAAACATCTACCAATTTGACTCGTAGTTTCGGAACATTTTCGGATAATCACTTTTTGATTGATCTGCCTGTTTGGCCTGTGTAGCATTGTTGATATCATTTGGACGTAAGAAAGTAGTTTTTTTCCTGTAGGTTGACCAAAATATGTAATAACTTTACAATTCCGTTTTTCATTTTCATTATATTTTCGAGTAGAAAACACTTCTTGATGAACTTTTTCATAAACATTTTTCTAAAGAACAATATCTATTAGGTTTGACGTATAACTATTATTAATTGCAATTTGTTAAAATATATTTAATTCTCTATTGAAATTTTTTTCGTGCTGGTTTGGATGCATTGAGGTACTATGCCTGGTAATATCTATATATGAGGCTTTATGGAAAATTGCAAAATAATTTGTTAGTACTGTTTGTTATAGTCAGTAAACGTACAATAATCAAGAATAGAACCATTTCAAACTATATAATTATTAAAATGAACTTCAACTGAACTCGACTATTCAGAATATATGCAAATGTGCAATGCTATTATAAAATAATATACCTACAGAGTGCCACTTCTTCAAAATTTAAATTACTGATTACTTTCATCATTCTATACATATGTGATTTTTATACTTATGTTGTATTACCATTTTTACAGGAATTTCATGTTGCATACGTTTATATCAAAATGGCCAATTCGCCCCGACCAGGTTTATGGATATTAGAAAAATCGTCGGATTACGGAAATACTTACACACCATGGCAATACTTTTCAGACTCTCCTTCAGACTGCGAAACATTTTTTGGAAGAGAGAGTTTGCAACCGATAACTAGAGATGATTCGGTCATTTGTAGTACCGAATATTCGAAAATTGTCCCATTGGAGGGAGGAGAAGTAAGTACAAAATTACAAGAATCTAATCATATAAAAAACTATATTACTGCATTTAACAAAAATTAGTGCTATCTTTTAAATCTGTATTGATAACATCCTAACGAGTTTATGTTAGATTACTGACACATTCGTTATAATATATCTTTTTTTATAACTAATTGAATTCTTGACTGACAGCATAATTCACATTTATGATTGTTGTGTCATAGGCTAGATAACTATATGTAGAGATGAAAATTAACTAGATCATTTCATTGGTAATCAAGGTGAGTAAATATGTACAAATTAGTCATGTCTCACATCAAATCCGATTCTATTATAGTTTTTGTAATATTAGATTAGGACTATTGGTCAACAAATCAACCGTGTGAAGTTTGTTGCTAACAAATTCCAATTATCTTAAATATTTTTTGATTCTTTGTTAGGCATGCTTCTCATCTTCAAGATTTTCAATGATGGCAATATACCCTTGATAATTGGCCTATACTTTAAACACTGACACAAAGCAAGTACTCTGGTTCTATATACAACAAAGCAACACGATTTCATTTCTTCAAAATCCACTCCACTGCGAAAATTATACCGGTTATCCCAGTATAATTTTGCTTATGCATATTTATTCTGAAGGTGTTATGCCTGATCAAAAAAGTATGCCTGACAATAGAGCTCACAATACCATACATCAGTCTGCCAATTCTAAGACTAACCTTAACAAAACATTGTAATATGTAGAAAGGTAAAATTATTGTTAACCATCTACTAAATGATTATATACTAGACCATAAAAAAATAGGAAATCGGTCAAAACTCTGCTTCTTGAGGAAAACCAGGAATATCATGACGACATATTTTAGATACGATTAGTGTAGAAATATTATCTTTTTTTTTTTCATGTTTTTGCTAGTGATCTATCTATCTGAATATCTAAAGAACCAACCTAATCTATCTAAATATCTAAAGAACCAACCTAAAAATTCACTGAGAAAGGGCACAACAGACCTGAAAAGGTCGCAGTGAAGAGGCTAATTAAAAAATACGTCAATTTTATTTATGTTTGTCTATAGAAATCTAGGTATGTCTCGAATTTGCACCCAGTCAGTGAAAACTACCCCTATTATGAAACAGATTGTATTTCAAAGAATATTGGTAATATGAGAATAAAATTTTGTTTCTGATTGCACTCCAGTAGTAGGTACGTAATGGATTTCCAAAATTTTGATTTAAAAGTACCCCCTGAATATTTCAATAATTTTTTATCGCCAAAACACGTCATTAACATTCGTTTTATTTTTCTTTAAAATATTTTTTTCATGCCTAAATTATACAGGGTGAATGACGAGTGTATTATGCCATTTTATAACGAATTACATAGTTAGTTTAGGTGATATTTGTATAATTTCAATCTATGAAACTGTTGTAAACATCATGTAATCAAATATATTGTCTCGATAAGGGTTGCTGCGATTCGGGGGAAGGCGAAAGTGGAGTTTCCTCATCGGTATTAATTACCGGTATCTTCCGTCTCATTTCACGGAATTTTTCGAACCTTTAAAATAACTTCCACTCTGCCTCGTCCTCCTGAGGTACCACCGGCCAAATAGCAGGGATTTCACTATTCGTGCGGGTCGTTTGATGAACCGTGCGCAGGTGGACCCTCTTCGATCGCGGACCCGTTACTAGCTCGAGAGCGGTTGAGCTCTGATATAATAGAATTATTGTCAGGAGTGCGGGGGCTGTTCGACTCGAATATTCTTATAGAACTGTTGAAATGACTAAAATAAAAAAAAGCTCATTTTGCAGTTTAGTTCATCTTTCTGTCAATACATTCATGACATACAAAATTTTCAGTATCTTCTTCTGAAAGGCCCAAAAACTTCACTTCATGAATATATCTACGGCAAATAACACAAAGTCGCATATCCAAAATTTCATTTGTGTTGCACACGAAGCAATACCAGTATCTTTATCTTGTTCTTCACATGGGTTGTCAGAGCTCTCATCACACTGAACATCTTCAACATCTGTTGTCACTCGATTGTTGAATTTTTCTCTGGATTGCCTTTCGATTTATTAATTTCTTTAGATTTCTTCGATTTCTTTTTTTTTGTTCTTCTAGTTCAGGATCTTCATAATTTTTTTCTGGTGTTTTTGTCAATATTTTAGTTTTCCAAGGCTGTCGACCACGTCGTGTAGAACTTCTCGGTGCAGCTTTAGCGAATGGTCTTATCATTTTTGGCGTAACCAAACTAACAGGGGTATCTTGCCTATCCACTGTGGAAATCGATGGGACTGATAACCTAGTAGATACATGAACCTCTGCTGTGAATGTTGAAGGGATTTTAGAACAGGAAGACAATTCCTGTCTGCTTTAGTTTATGCGGTTTGGGACAAAGCAGATATATGCTCGTCCGCTGTAGATGTTGACGGAGCTGGTGACCTGGGAAATTTATGAACAGATGCATCCCTGTTTTACTCCGCTGTTTCCGTAACTTCACCCTGGATAGATGGCCAAGCTGGCGGACAACTAGTGGGGCCTTCTTCAACTGTCATTTCTATGTCTGTGACTGAAGAGCATAGAAAGTATTCATCAAATATTCCGGAATTGAGTGAATGTAATCCAGATGTTCTGAAGCCACTTAGAATATTAGCTTGAGGTATTACGTTTTTCACAAAACTGGGAATATTGTAAATTGTGACTGTTTTTCCAGGGTTGGACAACATCCAATTACTCATTGCAGTATTGAATCTCGTCTTGAATGAAGAATAAACATCTATATCTGGTGGCTGGAGTTCATTACTACAATGAGGTGAAATTGTTAACAGTGTCACTCCATTTTTTTAACAAAATCAATCCCCTCCACGCTCACGTGACTTTCATGATTATTCAAAATCAGAACCGTTTGGTTTTCTTCCGAGGCACAAGTAAATGTTCCATGAATTTGAGGAAACTTTTAGTCGTCATCCAACCACTTGGATAATCGTCACCTTCTGATCCTTCTGGAATATCGGATACGGAAGATTCATCATATTTTCACCATTGAGAATATAAAAAATGTAGGTATGGTATTACCAATTGCATTGATAGCGAAAAAAACTATTACAAGGGTCCCTCTATCTATCTACCTGTCCAACCTGACGAGACTTTTTGCTGGCTAGCACCTTATGACAATCTTGAACCGTAGTGCACTCTGTTTCATCGCAATTATAGATATTGTGTGGCTTGAATCGAAACTTCTTCCGTGCCTCTTTTAAGTTTTCAAAGAAATCGCCAATATCTTTTTTGTTAAAACTCGTTGCTCTGGAAAGACTTGCCTCCGGAGTCCTAGAACTTATTTCAGAGTTCCTCTTAAGGAAACCACGTAGTATATTGTGAAATATAACCAAATTGGTAGATGACGGTTTAGAATAAGTGCGCATGACTTAAGTGGCGATTCAAATGTTGAACGCCAGTTCATGTCGGGTACTCATGGTGTTTGTACATTCCATTGTAATATATTTAGTTTAAGTGTGAACAGTGTTTTCCTTTATGGCAAAATCCTAAATAGGGAAACCTCGAACATCACAACTGGCGACGAGGATGGGATAAAGAACCCAAGAAGTGCTATTACAGTGAAATAAATTCAGTGCACGAGGACGCACAACATGGCTACCGAATATATTGGACATTTACGAGAGTTTGACCCCGCAAATTCGGACTGGTCAATCTTCAAGAAACGTGTAGACAGTTATTTTGTGGCCAATAAAATCACAGATGATAAACGAAAAGGTGCGATCCTCTTGAACATTTTAAGTGAAGACGCATACAAATTACTGTACAATCTTTGCATTCCCGAGGAACCAGAATCGAAAATCTACTCGGAACTAAGTTTTTTGCTAACGGAATATTTTAAACCGAGTGAGAGTGTATTTGGTGCTAGGTACAAATTTTACACAGCAAGAAAATCACAAAACGAAACTCCTAAGGAGTGGGCCGCACGTTTGAAAAGTCTGTCATCATCGTGCCAATTCACGAATGAGGAACTGAAAGTACTTTTGAGAGACGTTTTCATTGTTTCCTACAACAAAGGACCTGTGCAAGATAGGTTGATGGAAGAAAAGAAAAGTGTTACTTTCGACGAAGTAGTGGAGGTGGCTGCTGTAAAATCAGTGATTCATCCAACATCCTCAAATTCAAATTTGGAACATTTCATCAAGAAAGAACCCGAATTGCATTATGCTTCCTTGAAAAATCGACAAAGTCCACACTTCAGGGGGCGTGTTCAGAGCGGATCAACAGGAGACGCAGCAGGATTGGGACCATCTACGTCACACCACGTCAGACCGACGTCGGCGCAATCTTCATTCCCCACCACCAAGTCATCCAAATGCAGGGTTTGTGGTCGTCGGAACCACACAGCAGATAAGTGTTCTTATCGTAATTGTTTTTGTCATATTTGTAAAAAAAAGGGTCATTTAGCACCGATGTGCTCGCAGAAAGATTCGTACAAAAACACCAATAACAATACGAATAAAAGTTCACAAAATTATTTGGAATCAGCTGAGCAAGATTACTCATTGTTTTCTTTAGATTCGAAAACAAACCCGATAGATATCGATATTTTTATAGAGGGAATTCCGTATAAATTTAGTTTAGATACAGGTTCCAGTTTTACGGTAATATCTGAACAATACTATAATAAGAACTTTGCAATGTACACATTAACGGAAACCGATAAAATTTTCAAATTGTATAACGGGGATCATATTATTCCCTTGGGTATTTTCAACTGTAGAGTTTCTTTTCAAGATAAAGTGCACGATTTTAATATGTATGTAGTTAAAACAGCTACAGGACCACCATTGTTGGGACGCGATTTTTTCAGCCTTTTTGATTTGCATATTACAAATAATAATTTCCTGGGTTTACCAAATGATTTAGAATACCTAGTTGAAAAATTTCACCATGTTTTTGAACCAGGTTTGGGAAAATTTACCAAGGGTACTATTTCGATAAATTTGAAATCTGAAAATATTTCACCGAAATTTTTTCGGGCTCGGCCTCTTCCGTTTGCTATCCGTGAGAAGGTTGAGAAAGAATTAGATCGATTGAGTTGTTTGGGAGTTATTGAAGCTATTGATTATAGTACATGGGGTACGCCTATTGTGCCAGTTATAAAAAAAGATGGTTCGGTGCGAATCTGTGGTGATTTCAAAGTCACCGTGAACCCGTACATCGAGATTGATCAATACCCTCTTCCGCGAATTGAGGAATTATTCGTGTTATTACAGGGAGGTATAGAATATACCAAACTTGATTTAGCCAATGCCTATACTCAAGTGTGCTTGGACGAAAAATCGAGAGATCTCGTTACTATCTCCACCCATAAAGGGTTATATCGCTACACTAGGGCACCCTTCGGTATCGCCTGCATCCCGGCAAAATTTCAGAAAATGATGGAGTCTCTACTCAGTGGGTTACCGGGTGTTGCGATATTTCTCGATGATATACTGATTACAGGAAAAAATAGAAAGGAGCATCTCACTCGATTAGAGGCCATCTTGAGAAGATTGCAAAAATAAAGAATCAAGCTTAAGATTTTTAAAAAAAAATTTTTACCAAGGTTTCACAATTGATAAACGGGGATTGCATACTTGTGAAGATAAAATTTCAGCTATAAAAAATGCTCCTGTGCCTCAAAACGTTACCCAGTTAAAATCATTTTTGGGATTGATTAATTATTACGGAAAATTTGTACCAAATTTGTCAACCATATTATATCCCTTATATAATTTATTGAAAGATAAAGTTGAATGGGTATTGTCAGCGAAAACACAAAATGCTTTTGAAAATATAAAATTTTTGTTAATGTCAGCAGAGGTACTGGTTCACTATGATCCGGAGCTACCAATAAGGCTCATAACGGACGCGTCAAATTACGGGGTTGGATCAGTGATTACCCATATTTTACCATGTGGTAATGAAAAACCGATCGCCTATGCCTCCCGAACCTTATCAGCGACTGAACAAAGATACTCCCAGATAGAAAAAGAGGGGTTATCGATTATATTCGGATTATGCAAATTTAACCAGTACATTTATGGACCAAAATTCACCTTGGTTACGGATCACAAACCACTTATTTCTATATTTCATCCTAGAAAAGGAATACCTCAGTTTTCGGCAAACAGACTACGGCGCTGGGCGGTAATTTTATCAAATTATAATTATGATATTGAATTTGTACCCTCACAAAAAAATTATGCGGATAGTTTATCCCGGTTACCGGAGAAATCTCAGGATGTGATATGGGAAGATGTTGATGTTAATTTTTTGAATTATTTCTCTGAAAACAATAATTTTCCAATTCAATTTTCGAACGTGCAGCAGGAAACTCTAAAGGACCCATGCCTTTCAAAAATAGTTGATTTTGTTCGTACTGGTTGGCCACAGAATGAGGTACTAGAAGAAATAAGACCTTTTGTCAGAATTAAAAACGACCTGAGTATTGAACAGGAATGTTTGATGTGGAATAACAGATTGGTTATACCCACAAGTTTGAGGAAACATATGTTGAATGATCTCCATTCCTCTCATATGGGGGTGGTTAAGATGAAGAGTTTGGCAAGATCCTACTTCTGGTGGCCTGGACTTGACAAAGTATTGAAAAATATGCAACACTTGTGAAAATTGCTCGCTACATAAAAAATCCAGATAAAGCCATATTGAATCATTGGCCTTGGTCACCAGAGGTTTGGTCTCGAATTCACTTGGATTATATGGGGCCATTTTTAAATAAATATTTTTTGATTGTTATTGACTCACACTCTAAATGGATAGAGGTTTATCCAATGAACTCTATATATCAAAATTGTCAATTGATATTCTTCGTTCTACCTTTGCGCGTTTGGTTTACCGCGTCAGATTGTTACAGATAATGCAACCACATTCACGTCGAATGAATCTCAAACGTTCTTACTACAAAATAATGTCAAGCATATCACATCTCCGCCGTATCAACCTTCTTCGAACGGAGCAGCGGAAAACGCCGTAAAAACGGTTAAAAACTCATTGAAAAACGCCCTGGGTAAAAATAGCACTTTGGATCTTAACAAAGCTGTAAACAATTTCCTTTTTGACTTTAGAAACACGAGTCATTGTACTACAGGGGTAAGTCCCGCATATCTTATGTTCGGTAGGAAATTACGAACTAGATTTGATATATTGCTTCCGGAAAAGGAACATACAAATGAAAGCTTGAAAGATCGTGTCCTCAATAAGCAGAAAATACAAAGAAAATACCATAGGGGTAAACGATTTGTGGAATTTGCTATTGATGATGTAGTAACTGTGAAAGATTATAGGAATATTCGTAAACCTAGTTGGATAAGAGCAATAATTCATAAAAGAATAGGAAAATCCATATATCTTGTTAGAATTCCTGATTTAGATAATGTTATTTGGAAACGCCATCTCAATCAAATGAGAGCCAGCTTTCTATTGTCAGAAAGGTTGCTGGAACAATTTTCAGAAAATAAGGAAACAGGTGATGTCCAAATGACATTACATGTCCCCTGTGTAAATAATAGTCCTAGCGAAATCAGTGATATAAGTAGCGGTTTAGTGGATAATACTAGTACGGGAGTGCTCAGTGATAATAAGACTATCTTAAGTGATAGTGACACTATTTCAAGCCGCCCTAAGAGAATAATAAAACCAGTAAAACGGTTGAATTATGAATAATTTTCATTTTTGTTTCTGTTCATATGAAAATACATGTATTTATTCATATATTTTTCTTGGAAATTTTAAAGGGGAAGGTATTGTAGTATATTGTGAAATATAACCAAATTGGTAGATGACGGTTTAGAATAAGTGCGCATGACTTAAGTGGCGATTCAAATGTTGAACGCCAGTTCATGTCGGGTACTCATGGTGTTTGTACATTCCATTGTAATATATTTAGTTTAAGTTTGAACAGTGTTTTCCTTTATGGCAAAATCCTAAATAGGGAAACCTCGAACATCACACCAGTCATTTCCTGCAGACTTGTTTTGTAAATGGTAAATTGGTAAATGCTTCGCATTAGCCTGAGCATATTCGCACCCAAACTTCATGGCTGCTCTTCTGGTCAAACCATAATTCATCTTACTGCATGTTATTGAGTAGTCGACTAGTGATTTTTCGTCTTGGAGCGTAAAAATCTGTGAACCCTTGTGACTTCCTTTGGCTTTCATTTTTTCCAATTTGTTCTCGTCCATCATATATCTGCAGCTTTTCTTATTGACATGTATTCTTCAACACTTGCTCACTGAATTTATATCGTTAAGTAGTGCCTTCTTTCGGTTTGTATTGAAACGGCTTATCTTATCCTCTGGAAATAAGAAATATTAAAATTATATTGAAGAAGCGACCTTCATAAATTGAAAAGGGAGCAGTTGAACCATTGGTCATCTCTCCACATTTCGGATGGTTCACCTCTCCCATTCGGTGCCATTTTGACTTTGATACGGTTTCATAAAAAAAGTTGAAATAATAGAATGGAGGCACTAACAATACGTCAAACTACGATAATGTCCAGTGTAATTAATTTAAACTATTTTTACAAACCTTGACTTATAGAAAAGCAATGATGAAAAGAACATAATTTTTTTATTTTCATTCTGAGCACTCCGAAACACATTGACTCACTCACAGCCAAACCACTAATGCCGATCTTCATGATATCACGTGATATAGTAGTGGCCGATGTTCGACGTATCACGGCATAACAACAGCGCATTTGGGGCGTAATTTGACCGAATCATTTGAGGTGGTTCAACTCTCCCGTATGGTCAAGTCTCCCGGATCCTCCTACTATAAAAAATGAAACTACAGTTTGAAAAAAAAACCCTTATATAGCAATATGGACTGAGAAGTTGGAAATGTTACAGTAATCGACCAAAAAAACTTCCTCTTATGTAAAAAAAGCGTGAGGAGCTTGATACCAGTTATTTTAATATAATTATGAAAAGTAAGTAAAGAGCACCCCACGCTTTTTTTAGTTAAGAGAAAATTTTTTGGTCAATGACTTTATTTTTATTATTTTTAACTTCTCAGTCCATATTGCTATATATAAGCGTGTGTTTTCAGTATTTTTAATATAATTTTATTTTCAACTGAAAATTTTCGGATAAAATTGTTGAGTTCATCGTTATGGACGTTTTCGCTTCGTGGAGACCTTTCGACAACTATACTTGAATTTTTTAAAAAATTTGATGTTTTTATTAAAGATCATTTGATTTCTGCTCGTTTTATTTTATAGTCGCTTGTGGACCCTTTTTCGTTTTCTCAATATTACAGGTGGAGTATAAAATAAGTATGACTGGGACTGGTGAAGCATAGAATAGATAGGTAATTGAAACTTGTTCTGAAAATTATTCAAAAGTATTATGAATATGGGGTACATGGCTATATTCTCATACTGAAATAATTATTCTCCGTTTATATACACCCATAAAACAATAATAAAATATGACAATTTAATAACTAAATACAAATTCACTGAACTCTGAACTTTCAGTCAACTGACTTTTCTAACTGAACTCAACTTCTCTCAGTACATACTTTCTGGAATTTTCAAAGTTTTGGTTGAAAAACTGAAAAGAAAAAGGATACTGAGGAAACCCCTCAAAGACAAGCTTTTCCACCTTTTTTGCTCCACGTTTATTTTGGTAAATTGTTCAAATGTTCAACATATCTCCAATGTACTAATTGTTATTTTGAATTCGTGAATAAACATTACTTCACCTAATTTTTGCTTTTCTAGATTCCAGTATCTCTACTGAATAAAAGACCGTCAGCTAATCATTATTTCAACTCATCAGTTCTACAGGAATGGACAAGAGCAACCAACGTTAGATTGAGATTCCTACGAACAAAAAACCTATTGGGACATCTCATGTCAGTGGCTCGGCAGGATCCTACTGTTACTAGAAGGGTAAGCCTTTTTTTGGATTTCATTATGTTAAACTCCTTAGATTTTTTTATTCTCTATATCACTGATGTGAAATATTAATATACTGCCTTATCGAGAATGAGCACAGTTGATATTTTTATTGATCTTATATTTCAACAAATCTTGATACGTGAGTATGTGATTGGACTTTTGAATTGAAGTGTAATCTCTTCCAAACACAGTATCAAACGATTTTTTGAGGGGTAATAGTATATTCTTCAACGAGCGTATGATGATAGCTATTATTCCAGAGGATAAAAATTATCCGAGAGAATAATAGCTATCATTATACTCGAGTAGAAGACTATATCAATCAATCAATAAAAATTTATTTTCTATATATACAAATCATTCAAACTTAGAACTACTATATACAATGTACATGTGGGTACTCCTTTCTTGTTCCTCTTCCTGGTGGTGGTGTAGAGGGAAAGGAGTTTGGCATAGGAGTGGAGAAGAGTTTTTTTTTTATACCGCCATCTTGCCCTCCCTAGGGGGCGAAGGGGCAGCCCCTGCTGGTGTTAGCAGGTAGCCATTAGTTAACATGTTAGTCTTGGTTTTTCTGACAATTCCGTTTTTAAGACGCCTCCTACTTTAGTGTATGCGTCTTTCTATTTTTTGACCTGACTCCAGTAATTATAGTACTGTTATCATTCCTATTTTTGCAACTGACGATGTTCTTATACTGGAAAAGTTGTTATTAAAAAAAAAACCAGCTTAAAAAAATTATAGATTTTCTGTAATTCCCCGCAACCTGGGGTTTTTCCTGTAGCTGTTTTCTTGTTCTAAGATTATACGATTGAACTTTAGATTAAATTAGAATTAAATTGTGTTTATGATCATCCTACCGCTGCATTGTGGTTGGTCATTGTTCCAGTTCATGGTACAGTTCCAAATTTTGGTAGATGACCCCGTGCTTCCTGGGGTGATTGACTCGGATACTAGTGATACCTGCCGTAAGCGGACTCTTGGGTATGTGGTATCTGTAAAATTTATCAGATATCTTATTAATGAAATCCGTGATTTTCCCAACATTAGCTAGTTCGCGCAGTTCGTCGAGTCTGATGTATCTATTACTATTAGTAACGATACGCAGTGCTTTGTTTTGCAGCCTTTCCAGCCTCATTAACTGGGTTTTTGCAAGACTGCAGAACACTGGACTGGCTATGTCATTGCCGGTCTGATGACTTGTTTATAGAGTCGAAGCTTGTTCTCCTGTGACAGGTTGGAGTTGCGTGCAATGAGGGGATATGTGCGGCTGATGGCCGCCGCTCCCCTCTGCAACGCCAGCGATATGTGTCCATGCAAGTACATCCGCCTGTCCAGTTGCACCCCCAGGTATCTCACTGAGGGCCTCTCTGTCACTTGACTATTTTCAATCTTTACCTTCCCAAGGATCTTCACGTTAGTTCGCTTCCTTGTGAAGTTAACGACCTCCGTTTTATTGGGATTTAGTTTAATTTTATTCTTCCTCAGATATGGTATGACCAACCGATCCAGATGAATCTGGAGCTGTCTGGCGCCACTTCGCTATAGAACGAGTGGGCATAGATCGCGGTATCATCCGCGAACATAGCTATTCGTCCGAGCGAAGGTCGGAAAGTCACTGGTATACAGGAATACAAAATCGGTGACAGCGAAGACCCTGTGGGACCCCTCCGACTGTCTGTTCCGGCGAACTAGGTACCATTCACGTTTACACAAAGGTCCGCCCCGACAGGTACGACTCTAGTACTTTGATGAGGTATAAAGGCATGTCTGCCTCTGCCATTTTGGTAATCAATCCGTCTGTCCAGACCGTATCGAATGCTTTTGCGTGTCCAACAGGACCATGACTGTGTTCTGGTCCCTGTGGAAGGCCTCTTCACCCATGGACAACCCGGGCTACTTGAGAGGTCGTAGAGTGACCCTCCTAAACCGAACTGTACTGGTGGGATGATTTTTGCTCTTCCTCAAAGTCCACAACACGCTTTAAGATAATCTTGTCCACTCACCTTGGCCACCACACTGAGGAGTGAGATGGGCCTATAGCTGTCAAGGTGGTTTCGGTTTTACCCGCTTTAAGGAGGGAATGACTTCCGCTTTTAAGACAATCTGGATAATGTTGCCACTTTAGGATTGCGTTTATTATATAAATCAGCTGGACCAGTGATTTTCTCGGAGGTTCTTGATCAGAACGGCATCCAACTTGTCTAGCCCTGGTGCTTTATTCCTAGGGAGTTTTCTGATGACCACCAGAACCTCGTCATATACCGTTAGGGCCTTTTGAAGCTCTGCGGGTCCCAGCCTTACCCCCGGTGTTTCTCTAATAATTTTGGCTCTATCAGTTATTCTTGAATGTTCCGGCGTACTATCAAGCTCCGTTGTGTGAACCCCGCTGAAGTACTCTCCAAACAACTTAGCTTTTTCCACCGGCTCTGCCACCGAACGCCCGGGTCCAGTCACTATGGCTGGAATAGGTTCCCTTTTTCTTTGGAATCTTTTTGCCATGTCCCATAGTGAGTGGTCCCGGACATCGAGGTTCTCAAGTCTGCGATTCCACTTCTCGTTGGTGTTGGCGTTAATGAGATCCGTGATTTCTACCCCTAGTCTCATGAAATTGTCTTTATATTCTGGGTTTCTTGTTCGTTGCCATTTTTTGCGTTCATTATTTTTTAACTTGATAAGGTGTTTGATGTTTGGTGGAATCGCAAACTTGTCACCCATCACAGTTATTTTTCTGGTTGTCTTGCCCCTTACTATCTGGACAGGTTTTATGAATTGTTTTGTTTCGTAGTTTATCTCGTCTTTAGATATCGATACTCCTTCCAGTTCGTGCCTGAGTAGTCATATCTGATTTTTCCGTCTTGCCATATTTGACTTGGTTTAGCCTAAAGAAAACCGGATTGTGA
This sequence comes from Gonioctena quinquepunctata, assembly GCA_018342105.1. Classification (NCBI taxonomy): domain Eukaryota; kingdom Metazoa; phylum Arthropoda; class Insecta; order Coleoptera; family Chrysomelidae; genus Gonioctena; species Gonioctena quinquepunctata. Next base: position 141,898 of record JAFIRS010000680.1, read on the forward strand.
TCTGATGTTAATTCATCTGCTACCTCCAGATCGCTCAAATCTGTTATATTTTTATGGACAACCAGATCTATAACTGTCGGCGACATGCCGTTAAAGGGGTAGTGAGTAGGTTCCTTACTACTCTCGATGATAACTTCGTTGTCTAAGGAGTACCTCAGCAACGTTAACCCATTGGGGCTTGCCTTGGTCGGGCTGCCGTTCCACTCATTGTGCCTCGCGTTAAAGTCACCGGCCAGTATTACCTTGTTCGCAACACTAAACAGATTGTCTAGATCGCGATCTTTGAATTTATTCCCTGGGGCGCTATACACTGAAAATAGGCCGTGCCATCGCTAAGTTCAATTCCCGCATGTTCGATATTCGAATTTTGCCGATGTATATCCGTATATGGTATATTATCCCTGATTAGGATTGCTACCCCCCCAGCGGCCCTCTCGCCTCCCGGTCTGTCGGCCCTGATGGTGGTAAATCCCCTAAATTTCAAGTTATGGTCCTGTCGGAGTTTGGTCTCAGACAGAAGCATTACATCTACCGAATGTTCGTGAATGAAGCTGCTGAGGAGCGCAAACTTCCCAGCAACTCCATTCGCATTAAACATACATGCCTTTATACCTCTATGTACCGCCATTTGAAACGAAAAACGCGCTGTCGCCATCTCCGTTCCTTTTCCGGGTTTTGATTAACATGTGATACAGATTTTCTAAAATTCCTTCTACTCCTCTGATATTAACTAGGCTGTTTATTTTTGTTGAAATATCAAATATTTTGCTATCTAAAATGCTAGGTATTATAGTTGGAAAGGGTATAGGTGGGGAGCCTTTTGTGGGCTGGATAGTTCTTACCACCACCGGCGGTGTCTGATTTCCTTCGTTTCTTGGTCTTAAGCCTTGTTCCCTGTTGTCTGTCCGGGGTAGCGCCGGAAATCCGGCGTACCCTATTCTCGACTCTTTATCGCTCGCATCTGTATGGGGTAGCGCCAGGTCACCGGCGTACCCTCTTCCCGACTCTTCTTCCTGCTGCCCGGACTGCCTCGCCCTCTCCTTCTGCTCCCAGTAATTGGATCTAGGGTGTGGAGCCTCCTCATACCTTGGTCTAGGGTGTGGTGCCTCCTCATACCTTGGTCCTTGCCTAGTTTGTTCCCTCCTTTCGTCAAGGAACTTAAGCTTCCTTTGATAAACTGGGCAGACCTTGGCGTTTGCCGGATGGTCTCCTTGGCAATTACAACACTGTGCCGGCGTGCTGGGGTCCTTTGTACAATCCCTCGTATTGTGTTCCTCGACGCATTTCACACATCGAGGTAGTTTCTTACACATACTCGTTGCATGGCCCCATTCCTGGCACTTGTGGCACTGTGTTATCCTCTTATCAAATACCATTATCTCCCAGCTGATCAGGGCGTATAGTACCGTACGGATCTTGTCCTTCAAATGATTTAGCTTTATTTTCTGGCTCGTGCTTACCACGAATAGTTTTCTTTCGATGTTTCTCATTCTTGTGACTTTAATGACTTCCAGTCCTTGTTTCTCCAAGTCTTCTTTTATCTCTACCGGCTCTGGATTATTTTCCAGGCCCCGTAGCACAAATGTGTGGACTTTATCCTCCGGCTTCGTATATGTGTGATATCGAGCATGCATTCCGTCCAGCTTTTCCTGGACTTTCCCATGATCATGATCTGTATATGTTTGCAACACTGTTTGTCGGCTGCCGTGGTTAAATTTGATTTGACACTTTTTTTCCAGTTCTTCTTGCAATTCCACTAGTGCTTCTCCTCTCAATGGCAGTATTCCTGTTATTACTATTGGAGGCATCATTTTTGTTTCATGTTTTTGGGGTCCTGTTTTTGGGCTATCCCGGCTTACTCTTTGGTGGTGCTTTTTCGAATCTGTTACGTTCCCTGGTTCTATTTGCCCTTGCTCATTTGCTTGTTCATTTCCCATGTCCCTAAATTTCTTTTTCTTCCTTCTCTCCGCTCTTTTTTGCGAATCTGTGATCTTCGCCGGTTTTGCCTCTGCGTCATTATCGTTTGCCGACTCCTGCGTGTGCTCCTCACTAGCCAGGACTCCATATCTATTCTCCGTGGGTATTTTAAAGCTTGAACTTATACTCTCTCTCTTATTCAATATCTCGAGTTTTCGCTTTTCTTCTCGTTTCCCCGTCTCTTTTTGCTTGCCAATTTGTTTTATCAGCACTGGGAACTTTTCTATCGTTTTAATTCGTCTTTCTCCTTCGGGATGGCTATTACTTTGATTCTGGCTTCCAAGTATTCAATTTCGTTTTTGTGCTCTTCTGTAAGTACTTCCAACCAGTGGTCATATAATGTTTTCAATCTCGCCTCGGCAAGCTTGATGTATGGTATTCCATCGCACTTGTCTTCATCTAATTTACTCTGTATTCGGTCTCCAGACTCTTTGGTTCTTCTCTGAGCTTCTTTCCTTATATCACCTAACAAGAGGTTTAATTCTTTCTGCGTTTTCAGGATTTCCACTGTATTTTCCGGTTTATTTTCGAATTGTTTCATATGTTTCAATTCGGTTCTTGGCATTTTGTTTTTTGCCTCAACATATTTTTCCAGGGGTTCTTGAGGTTTTATATTATCTTTCGATGTACCTGCTTCTTTGAGGTCCTCTTTTGAAATATTATGCTTAATGAAGTTCAGCTTTTTCTCCTTCTGTTTTCCCCTGTGTTTCCTTCTTTTCCTTTTTTTTCCGCTGTTATTACCTCATGCTCTTCGGATTTCTCCGCTTCTGATGTCTGGTTTATCTCCATTTTTTCTGAATCTGTGGTCTTAGGATTTACTTCACTCTGGATTCCTCCTATAGCATATCCGCTTTGGAAGTTTTTGAGGTTTTCATTATCTTGGATAGCTCTTTGAGTAGAAGACTATACTTTCTCTACAACTATACGATAGTCAGAGTTTTAATACAATCTAAATATTATTTATGAAAATAATAGATACTTCATCAATTCATTCATTTTGAATTTCAGATTCATTTGATGGAATGATATATCTTCCACAACGATGATGACTTATATTTCTCAGAGAGTTTAGTAAAATAACCGAGAAGGACATTTTGCGAGAATGAATGTGCCTGGTTCAAATTTCGCCAATCCATGAACTCTGCGTATGCCTTCGAATATTGCTTTTTTGATTTTTCCGGCAATAAGTTCAGAGTAACTGTTTTCGCCGTTCCCAATACCTTCCTACTTCCCCAAGAGGCCAGTAGAAATAGACAATCAATTCACATTGATTCCCAAAGTTTTCAAACTTCAATGGTATGTTAGTGCATCAATAAAAACAAACTATAAAATTTTGCAGAATTCTGCGATGAACGGGACATTGTTTTAATTGCAAATAACGTTTTTATGCTTTATTTTTGCACTGAAAATTGCAAAAGTTCTGCAAACTAGACATACCGATAGTAATGATGTTTTACAACATACATTGAGTTTGCAACCTTGTAAAAGTTACGGAACTTTGTTTTTTGTATTTTTTTCAAATTTTTCATTGTAGTGTGTTTAAAAAAAATTACAAAAGTTCTGCAAATTGGATAGGTGAATGGAAAACAAATTAACATATTCACGTACATTTGCAACCATTTCTGAAAAATGCATAATTTATTTATAAAACTTTTTTATCGACGCTGCTATTTTCAATATACACAAGCATTGAAATAATCACAGAAGTTTTCTATTGTGGTTGCAAATAAAGATAATATCGGTCTCAGTGGATATGTAATTTTGCAACCTCATACGAAAAACCGAACCTATTTATTCACTAATATATTTTTTTTTGCATTTTTACAACTGCTGAAATAATTGCAAAAGTTCTGCAAATTGCAGTTATAATTACGACTAATATTTTACGTGACGCAAGACATTTGCAACCGTCATTGTTCAACGGATTTTTTTTTATATAATTGTTTTGTTTTTTTAAATAATTTGGCCATAAATTGTAAACATTGTGCAAATAGGTTTAAGATGTATATTCGACCGACATATATATGTCTACAGTGGTCCAGTTAAATACCTACTTGATTATCCATCGCGTATATCTGTTATATTTTGTAGAGTTGGTTCAAAATCTCGTGTCATGTGGCCTTGAATGCGAAGATAACCAAAACATATCGGATGACAAATCTGATATCCCAATTAAAAACATCCAGCACCACTGAAAATTTGGTGTTGCACAGGTGGTAATAATTATTGTTTTGTTCCATTTTCATTAGTTATTTGTTTAGTAAATAGTATTTTGCAAGATTCTACCAATGAATTTCACACCGCTCACCTCACTGCTAGTGATTGGGAGATCAATGTTTTCTGGATGTGCTGATTTTGGTATTTATTCTGTTGCTTTTGCCACGCCTTCGCGCATGTCGCATGACATGAGGTTTTGCACCCGAAACGGTTACGTAGTTAACCACTACAAAATAAAATAAATGGAGAACGGACGGAAGCTGTGTTGCCAATGTTCAAACAGTTCACCATCTGCACTCCCACTCTTGGTAAATATATGCCTACAAACTCGACCTGGGCAGGGTGAGAAAGAAATCCGACTGTTTCCTGTGACGCGCTATCGTTTGCTCTTTTAATACAATAACTGTACAAGTGTTTTTTAAATCTCAATATTTCTTCCATTTGGTAATGAATCAAGAAAATTATGAAAACGCTTCGAGAGATTCTCGATCCTCCATCAAACGTACTCAGAGGATTTTTTATGCAAATTCTTAATTGTAATATGATGTTATGAATTCATATCGAAAACGTTAGCTTTCGAAATAGAATGATTCCACCTACCGTTGACAAGCTTCTTCTTGGTCGATATTTAACTTGGTGAAACAATGAATGTCATTTATTAGGTATATAAAAATCTTTATTATGCAGATAACATGGGTGTTGTAAATTTTTTTTTTTAATGTTCCGCATTGTAACATAATTTGCAAATTATTATACCACCAATTGATAAAATGAGTTGTTTGCCCGATTTGCAGAACTTTTGCTTTTTTGGTAGAGTACGAATACGAAAATATTTTTCTTTTGAATTTATCCTTATTTCCGTGTTGCAGACAAGGTTGCAAGTCAATGAAAACATTGTGCGTTAGGACATCTCCACTTGCAACCATTATTTGAATCTTTTGTGATAATTCCGATAATTTTAAAAAAAAAAACAATTTCATGAAAAAATATATTTTCCGTTTGACGCAAGAGGTTGCAAAGTAAAACTCTTCTCAAGAACATTATTTTAGCTATTTTTTCGAGTTTGCAGAACTTTTATAAATTTCATCGAAAAATTAGGACCAACAACAATTTTTTTTCGGTAAAACAAACATTTCCGTTTTGTTTGAATGGTTGCAAATTTATCAGAGAATGTAAATTGCTATTTTTCAAAATTTCGAAAGTTTGCAGAACTTTTGCAAATTTTCCGCGTTAATAATGTGCAAATTCATTAAATCCTCATTTTCAACATCTTCCGTTCAGAAAAAAGGGTTGCAAAAACAGACCAAATATCATATGAAAGTCCCTCTTCACTCTAGTGAAGTTTTGAAACTTTTGTAATTATTATTGAATTTTGGAAAATCATGTCTATTTCTACTGGCCTACAATCACAATTACTCATTTTATATTTTGATCGTGACTGATCATAGTTAAAACTAAGAAAACAGTCAATCTGACATTCGCGGAAGCCAAGCCGTGACACGTTGAATGAATCAAAGCCTTCTTGAGAAATTTGTTTGGTAGATTTGCTGTTTTGTCATTAGTCTAAACCTCTCAGTTCCCATGAATCCTGAAAATTCTGAATCTGTGATTGGTCGAGTGCCGTTGAATAATGAGTTAGGATCTACGGTGTCTTGGAATCATCTTCATTCATCAATTAATAACCAATATGTAATCAATGTAGAATACGGTAGTCGTAGAGAAAAGTATTTTAAACCTGGAATTTCAGCTGCTTCTATTGGTTTCGGTTTTCTGGTAAATTTTCTGGTAAACTCAAGGTTGTTGCGATTGGGGGCGAGAAGCCTGAAGCGGTAAATCCGGAGACGACAAATGACAAAATTCAGAATTGGAAAGTATCGCTCTATTTTTTATTCCTTTTTTATAGTTGTTCTTGAATAAAGAAAGGTGACTGAAATTAGATGGAAACAAATAGATTAATTGGAGCATAGGCAAATTAACAGTGCTGTTCTTAAAGTGGAGTTGGTAACAAAAAATATAGAGAGCAGGAACGACTGTAGCGTGTGGCCTTGATTCTTGGTTTCCATTTGACCGGGATCCTGGAGTTATCACTGGCGATTTTTTTTAAATGTTATATTTCTTGGTTTGGGACAATTTGTAAAATATTCAGTAGAGGTCGTTACATTCAATAGGCCAATAAATCAGAAGGCATATAAAAATAATACAGAATAGTATAAACCTGTAAAAATATTTTTATTTTCGGGGGGAAAAATGTTTTATTTCCATTCAACAGCCTCACACCAAATATCACTCATGAGCAAAACAACTTTATTTATCTATATTTCTCATATTTAACTATTTAACACGGAATTTGTTACAATATATGATTTGAATAATACAAACGTTTGGAAAATATTCAAAAATGGCTTGACGAATATCTTCATATAATAATAATAATTTTTTAACTTGCCCAATAATTTAACGTAACTGTAGTCGAAGAATTGTCGTTTGTCAAGAAAGTATGAGCGTACGGCAATTGTGTTTATTTTTTATGGATTGTATTTTACTTACTAAAGATAAAAAAAAATTTTTTTTTTTTAAAAACCCTTCTATTAATTTTTTATATATTTACTGAAAACACACCCACACACACACACACATATATATATATATATATATATATATATATATATATATATATATATATATATTGTTATGTTATGTTATGCCAGTTGTAAATTAAAAGACAGAAAAGCCACAAAAAGAATAAATAATAAATAATTATCAATTTCAAGAGTTTGCTTGTAAATAACTTTCAAAATTCAATGTATTTTATGAGCCTAGGTATGATATGGATAGATAAAAATGTCAAAGTACTATAAAACAGTCAATTATATACACTATCAAAATTATCATAACTCATAGTTGCTCAAAAGACAACTAAAAGTCAAGATTTACAAAATTATCATGAATAAAAAGTAATCAACACATTTATAAACTTGAAACACTCTGTACATGAAATTGTAGCAAACTAAAAGTTAGCCAATGAGAGAACAGCAAACGTCTCTATGAAAGATAGCCAATCAGAGAAGAGATGATCAGATGTAAGTTGGAAATTGTGAGAGAATGACAAAGAGAAGGTATCATAAGCAATTATCATTCAAACTTGTAAATAATGATAAGAATGGGAATTTAATTGTGTGTATAAATTGTGCAACATTAATATAAACAGTGCAAAGTGACAATTTGGTTCGCGAATTCGAAATTTCAAATGGAACAACAACAAGGGCAAGAGGTTGCGAAGCGACGGAAAAACAAAGCTTCGAGGAGATCGAAAATATTTTCCAAAGCGGAAGCACGCACAAAATTTCACTAGAAGAAAATGGAATAATTCCATCATTTGCTTAACAGAACAAGATTACCTTGATGATATCGTATATCCACGATTCCAAAAGCTGAGTCCCGCATCGATACGTTCCTGACACATAGTTTTGCAGTTCCAACGGAGGCTGGAAAGAGGAGACTTCCTGTTTTTTATGGTATAGTTGTGAACACCAACAGTTCCAACCAGGTATAAAACCTTTAATAGTGCTTTCCTGGTCCTGAACTATTTCACAAACAACATTTTCACATTCGATGAACTCTATGTCATTTTTATGAACAATAACAAAAATTACTTCACAGAAAAAGTGAGGTTCTGTTTAATTATCCATGATGGGCAATTTATGATTATCCGTGAATAATTGTTTGATTCACTCTAGCATAAGTTATTTCTCATAGGCCAGGTATTTTAAGTCTTCCTGAATAAAGGAGATAATTGTTTTTTGATATTTGGTTTGTTTATTTTCTCACAATGATCAACTAACATAACTAAGATCATTCAATGAACTGAAGTTAGCCACCAGTGGCCAAATTCCTTTTGAACCGACTATATGAGATAAGGGCGTACCAACTGTTGTTAGCCGTGGCGAAGAAAATAATAATTGTTGGTAGCGTGACGAGAGAACAGTGACGTTCGCTGACAATTATTATTACAGGGTCAGAAATATCTATTTACATCATATCAAATTTGGCTCTCAAAGAATAGTAAAAAAATTATATTAGCAATTTTCATTCAATAAAAACAATTTACATTTTCAATTTATCAAACAATAACAATATATATAGATATATATATATATATATATATATATATTATATATATATATATTTATATATATATATATATATATATATATATATATATAATATATATATATATATATATATATTATATATGAGGGCTATGTCCATTAAATTCTTCTTTTTTTAACAGCCCCTCACTAATACTCTCTTTCATATATATATATATATAAATATATAAATAAATTTAGATATAACGACTGAAAATTGGTATGAACAGTGGGGAATAACGGGGATCTTCAGTCAGCACAAAATTGAAACGAAAGCTTGGTCCAAAGTATTGAAGAGTTTTTCATAAGGTAGGTCGGTGAATATGCCCATGTTAAGCGAAATCCTTGATAAAAATTAAAAATGCAAAATATTCAATTCGGTTTCTTATAGAAAGCGTACCTTTGAAACCAAAGAAGTGATGTTTGGACAGTAATGGATGATTTAATCTTCGATATTTTTTTATGCCATTATTTGAAAATTAGTCTCACTGGGCATATTACTAACCCTGTCGTTAATATGCCCATGGCATATTCCTAATGTGCCCAATGATTAATTTTATCAAGAGCATAACAATATATTTATATGGCAAGTATATTTATTTGGAAAAACAAATTGAATGATGACAACAAACTAAACAAACCCAAAATTCTAATTCAACTGAAAAATTAAACTTGAAACTTTACACTGGTAGGTAGACACACTACTGAGAGTATAAAAAGTAATTATCAAAATAATAACAAAGCCTATTTTAAAAATATATAAATTATTCTAAATTAAGGAAACTCTTTAAAAAACAAAACAAAAAACCCTAATATCTCTGCCATAGGGCATATTAACTCCCCTTAACGATGGGCGTATTAGCGACAGAAACAGAAAATGCATATTAAAAGTTGTTAGCGGTAATTTATTAAATTTTTTATTGAAAGTAATATACTGAAACAATGGTAAAAAGGCGTATTTCAAAATGATGTACTTACAGTTATTGTAAACAAACCTACACAATATTTACATTCGATTAATGCACGTTTTATTTTCATAATCGATAGCGCCAAAAACGTATTTCTTCCCTTCAACCTCTCTGGAGAGACTAACAAACACAGATTTGGCTCGTAGTGCTGTAAGTACGAAATATTGAAGTGTTGACCGCCCTCTATTAGCAAATAGGCTAAACTTTTCAAAATTGCACCGGGTGAGCATATTACCAGCATGGGCATATTCACCGCACTTACCTTATTTCAACACTTGTTCTGACTGAAGATCCCCGTTATTCCCCACTGTTCATACTCTTGTTTGTAGCTGAACACTATTTGAAATGTAAATATTTTGTGGGGATGCAGCTATGTTTTAATCAAACTCTATTTTTACTTTTGTGGAAGCTTTCGAAATAAGTTTATTTCTTCTTCAGTCACTCTGAAAAATATGGTATAAATGATGATGGACATATTTGAAGAAGTAAAGTATTACTTACAGTAAGTATATGAGTATAAGATGAAATTACCAGTTTCTTCTTAGATTTTCGCGGGTATAATGTGTTGAGGTAGTTTTTCGGGTTTCTATACGCGTTCTGTATTCTTGGTCCTCAAAAGTTCCGATTTCACGACGTTTTGGCAAATTCACATTCACCATCTTCAGGTGATGTCTAGAATTTCGATTGTTTTGAACTCGATTGATTGTGACGTGTTATGCTCGTCAATTTGTAATGGTGGTTAGTCGATTGCTCACGATCGTCACGATTGGTTTCCTTTGTTCGTGCCCTGTTTAGTATGGGGCCAGAAGAGGTCGTTGTTGGATGCGTTGTTGCCAGATCGCTTCCGGTGTTACTCGATTGTGCACGAACGTCACGATCGCTCTTCCTCGTTCGTATCCTGCTTTGTATGGGACTGGAAGAGATCGCTGTTGGATGCGTCGTTGATAGGTCGCCATGAGTGTTGCTGGGTGAAGTCTCTACTGGAATCGTCGGTGTTCCATCCCCTTTGATATTTTGTTGTTGATTAATTTCTCGGTGGGTCAAGATAGATCTCTATGGTCGGTAGTCTTTGACTGCCATCCCTTTTGTTCAAATTATGTGGTGGTTTTTCGATTTCGATGGCTTCTCTTTTTGTTAGTACATGTTGAAATAGTGACGATGTGGTCTTCTTGTTTCGTATAGAAATCTGGTGTTCCTCTTTGCGGATGTTGATTCTTCTGTTTGTTTGGCCACATGATTTTTTAGTTAGTCATATAGATGCATGCAGTAGTATGTGCATTAATGAAGCAGAGAACACCACTTGCTTTATGGAGATTTACCTAAGAGAGTCCAGAGGCAGATGTAAATATAATATAATTCATAGCAGCAGCTTTCGATCTGCCATTTGTAAAATCTTATTATTCAATGGCTAGATGCGAACCAAATAATTTTTTGGGCGTTAAAAAACGTCAAATATTGGAATGGTAGTGATTTGTGTTTTTCCAATCTTTTATTTAGTTTCACTTGTTACTTCGTTTGTTAGTTAGGGTCAAATTTTGCAAGTGAAATTTGACCGACTTCTAGTCGTCCGAATAATTTGAAATGTTGTAGGTGTTCATAAATCCGGTGACAATGCATTATGTTTTGTTAGAGAAAAAAACTTAGTGGCGGCTTCAAAATGGCGGACGAGATTTGTAATTATGGTCCGTTTTGATTCAAAATTGGTATGTGGGGGTTTTTGAGCTTCATGAATTTTTTGTTAAAATTCATAAATTGAAGATGGCGAACGAGTTTTGTGATTATGGTCCGATTCGATTCAAAATTGGTAGGTGGAGTTATACATTCAAGATGGCGGCCCCAAGATGGAGGACGAGTTTTCTGATTGTGGTTATATTTTATTCAAAATTGATATGTGGGGGTTTTCATTTTCGGAGATTATGAATTCTTTGTCAAAATCTATAAATTCAAGATGGCGACTTCAGGATGGCGGACGAGTGTTGTGATTATGGACAGATTCTATTCAATTGCTGTATGGGAGTTTTTGGGGTCGGTGATCATCAGCTCAAAACTTACAGGGAAGAGACCTTGTAATAACGATGCTCTATTAGAAATAAACAGATTAAGGCGAACTAACTAAAAATCAAAAAATAAACTTACTAATAAAAAACTTTTTAAAAGCCAAGCTTTTATTTAAGCCGTGTACGGAAACGTATAAAATAAGTTTAAGTCATCGCTGACAATGGTTTAAATATTTTTGTTGAATTATTTCAAAAAGTTTGTCGCGTGAATTGTAATGAAATTAATACTTCAACAAGTTGTTACCTACCTACCAATCATTGCCCAATGAAATTAATTGGTACCTACGTTTTCAACACTTCGCACGACAAGCTTTTTAGAACCAAATAATTCAACAAAAAATAATTAAATAATTGTCCGCGATGACTTACCTAAACTTATTTTATACGTTTTAGTACACGGTTTAGATAAAAGCTTGTCTTTTAAGAGGTTGTTTTATTAGCTATTTTATTATATTATTGACAAAATACCTGCATAACTGTCATTGAGAAATTTGCAACATCAGCCTACTATATATCAACTGTAAGAGTTCATTCGAGGACCCAGGGGCCTACGGGTATTATACGTTGTCAATTCTATCATTTTCAAGATTTTTTTTATCAGAACTGCATGTAGGCATCATATTCGTATAATCAAATAATCTATTGTTTTTTGCTTTTATTCTATTTGAATTGATGGTTTCTGTAAAAATATTTCTTTATTCTAGTATTTCTATTCAATCAAAGAAATAAGCATTGGTGGACGTTGCATGTGTAATGGACATGCAGACGCTTGTGATATTCCAGATCCTCGAGACAATAAAGTACTTCTCTGCCGCTGCAAACACAATACCTGTGGAGCTAAATGCAACACATGTTGTCCAGGATACGAACAAAAAGCTTGGCGGCAATCCAAACACAATGCTCCTTTCATCTGTGAAAGTAAGTCCCTATGAAGGGATTGATTACAATTATACATCATAATGTTTCAGCTTGTAACTGTTTCGGGCACAGCAATGAATGTATTTATGATGAAAACGTCGACAAAAAGCATCTGTCCCTAGATATACATGGTAAATTTGAAGGGGGTGGAATATGCCAGAATTGTCGACACAATACAGAAGGAATCAACTGCAATAAGTGTAAGACAAAATTTTTCAGACCCTATGAGAAACAATGGAATGAAACAGATGCGTGTCAATGTAAGTTATTTCAGACTCAATCCATACTATTATTTGATATTGATATTATAAAGGGAATTGAATTACTCATTATTATATTACTTCACGTGCGACCATGTGTATCAGAATCTAATATTTTTGAGAAAACAATCTTTGGATTTGAAGAAAACTTTTTTGCCAATGAGTCATTTGTTATGATTAAACTGCATAAATCCATCTAGTTTAATGAAATAATTTTAAAGTCTATGCATTTTTATCATGTAAAAGGCAAATATATAGATAAATATGAAATAATTCAGTTATCATATAAAGTTATATAACAATTAGTACAGATATTTCAACTGTTTGTTCGAGTTTGTTCAATACGGAAATCAAATATCTCAAAAAGGACGGACTCTTGAATGCTATTGGACAAAACACCTCAAAATTAGTTACTATGAAGTTATTAGCTCTATCGAAGGTCAACGAAAGATATGTTCTTGGAGAAAATATTTCAGTTCATAACATATTTCAAAGATTTTTAGTGAAATCACATATGATGTTGAGGTAGAAAATATAATTTTTACATATATAAATGAAAGAATATTTTTTTTTGTTTCATTTGAAATGAAACGAACCCGTGACATATAACACTTAAATTTTGTTACTAATTAGTGACAATTTTTTTTAAATATGTATTAAATTATTGAATAGAACAAATTTTGACATTATTTTATACATACATATATATATATATATATATATATATATATATATATCACTGAAATTATTTACCACACACTGTTTTTCTTTTAAATCCTAATTCTAAAAAAAAAAAATTATCCTCAATTAATTTATGTATACTGTCGGTAGTTTCGACAAAAATTGTATATTTCCAAAAAATATATTAACAATATTTCCCAAATAGAGATTAAAAATGGAAATTTCCAAAAATTGATCATTTTACTATTTCTGTTTGACGTAGATCTTCATGGGCCGCACCCAGCCTACTGCGATCCCGCGAAAAGGGCAAATTCTCGATATTTTGCTTCGCGTTGGAGATACCGAAAAAAGTTCCAACGCAAAATTCGAATTTAGATTTTTTTGTAATTTTCATATTCAAGTCCGATTTTCAATTGATGGTTTTGAATAAGAAGCTACGAAAACAATAGTTTCGTCATAATGTAGGAATAAGAATGAAAAACCTAATATTCATTTTGAAAAATTTCAAATTTTGATTATTAGTTGTTACTAAAAAGCCACAGAGACGATGAAATCGGTCAAAATTAAATGACAATTAATGAAAAACTATTTATTGAACCGAATTCGAAAATATTTTGACATTTTCAATGTAGAAACCAAAAAAATAGACAGAAGAGCGAATCTAATGAAGCAACTAAATGATAGAGAAGTACCAGAGCTCGTAAAAAAGTATCTGAATAAATTATGCGGTGATTTTTTGGACGTCTTCGTCCTGAAATCGGACGAACTCGCCGTCAATAACTTCCATAAACAAAAATTAAGAATGTGAGATAAAAGTCCAGTTTATGTCAAAAACTATCTCACATCCCACGTTCAAAGAGAAGAAATCAACAGACAGGTTAATAAAATGTTTAATGATGGCATCATAGAACCCTCGACATCAAATTATGTCCCATGTTATTAGTTTCCAAAAAGTCCAAGGATATTGAAGTACCTGTAGTTCTTAAATTAATCGTTTTACATCACAAGTGTTTGTTGGAATCGTTTTATCGGGAGGAACATAGAAATGCCAAAATATACAGGTTGTCCCATTAATAATTGTGAATCTGGTGTCACGTGACCGAAAATTAAAAGCTCATTGGGTAACGTTATATCAAAAACAGCTGCACTAATTGCTTCAATTCACAACCCCAAAATTACAATTATCTACCACTCTCGAGTTCCGAGATATTCCCGGTCTTAATAGTCGTGGGACACCCTGTATATAGAAATGCTTTTATTGGCGTAATGCCTGCGAAAGCAATCGACATCATTCTCATATAAGCTATTTGGTCTTGCAGAATTCCCAAATGGTAATTTAGTGAAGCGAAATGAACACGAGAACCTGAAATTAGATCTAGAACAGAAAACCATTTTGTTCTGCCAAGTTGATCGAGGATATCATCGATTCTCGGCAAAGGGCATTTTTCTGCAACGGGTTTTTTATTTAGTTGTCGAAAATCAATTACTAGGCGCCATTTCTCCTCCCCATCGTGGGATGTAAGATAGTTTTTGACATAAACCGGACTATTATCTCAAATTCTTACTTTTTGTTTATGGAAGTTATTGACGGCGATTTCGTCCGATTTCAGGGCGAAGACGTCCAAAAAATCACCACATAATTTATTCAGATACTTTTTACGAACTCTGGTACTTCTCTATCATTTAGATGCTTCATTACCTAGATTCGCTCTTCTGCCAATTTTTTCGGTTTGTACATTGAAAATGTCAAAATCTTTTAGATCAGCTGTTGTGTATTGCATTTTCTGGCGTTATGTTTATTATTTTTACCAAAAGATTGTCACTAGAAACTATACATCTGGCGAGGAAAACTCCCTGTTTCAATTCCTGATTCATTTTTAAAGCTTCTTCAAATACGTCTTTCAATTTTATTTTTCGTATAACTTCGCAACGAGATGGTATTACTATAGTGTCATAATCTATATCGGGATTGTTATCCTTTTTTGACCTGATCATAATGTTAGATTCCAAAAATTATAATCTAATATGCAAGAATATTTCGTAATGAAATATCTACCAAGAATTTCATCGGCTGATTAGGAAAATATTCATCAACAATGTGAAAAGTGTGTTCAAGTGTGTTTTCATCAACAAAAATCATTGTATTGGTTGATCCTAGGCAATCAGTTGTACCGTGTTATTCACTATAAATTACCCATCTCTTATCATCGTTATTATTGCCTATAGAAAAAAAAGTTAAATGTAAAAATTGTGTGGTTATGACTGAATTTTGATAAAATACTATCAAAAATACAGTAGCGTGCAGATTTCAGGGGATAGAAAAAAGTGAATGGGATACCCTGTATATTATTGAATTTTTGGAATGATTTTTTCCCGATTTCAAAAATATACCATATGTTACCCCTATCTTAAACCGTTTTTGAGTTATTAAACGTCGAATAACTTAGACTTGTTACTGTAAATACCTATCCTATGAAAGTTATCATTTTCAAAGTAAGCTATGAAAATAACAACTACATTATGTTTGTTTGGTGACATTTCTTTACTAGAATAATCAAACTTGTCTAACTAAGTTGAAAAGGGAAACATTCTGAATTGAAAAGGGGAAACATTCTGAATTGAAAATAAAGATTATTCTGTGAATTGAAAATTCCAACAGAAAACAACCACTTCCCCGGCTTCAGCCACGCTGGACATTGAACTACATCTGATAGGTATTCTGAAAGGACTGTAACGAAATAAGAGACAGAAGTCTCTAACAACATATCGATAGCCAGCAATTATTTCATTAGAAATGAAAAAATGTCTTATTCCTCAAGACAGCTGACTAAAAATACCTAAACAATGGGTGTATGTTGGTCGCATATCCATAAAAAAACAACTGGCTAATGCCTCGACGGGCGTTGAATTACATCCGATGGATAAACGTGCAAAGTCTTACTTTTGCAAATGTTTGTTGCGAAATGGGTGAATGTTAACCACTTCACTCAAGCTGATCACCTGTAGACCGGTTTCAGGGCATTTGCCCCTCATCAGTACAGGGTGGGTGAAGCAGACAAATTACTAATATCTGCGATCTAGATTGAAACAATCAATATCAATCCAATTATAATATTTAGCTGGGATTGAATTAGCACAATTACACCATCAGCTAACGCCATCTCAACTCAACTACTGCAACTAAAACATTACCAATTGGCATGTCATCCTGAGTCTCAGCATAGAAATCTGCAATAAGAGACAGCAGTCTGTAACAACATATCGATAACCATCAATTTTTTCATTAAAGATAAAAAAATGTCTTATTCTTCAAGACAGCTGACTACAAATACCTATAGAGTAAGCGTTATCTGAGTAGGAGAGTCTATTCCCCATAAGACAATGGTGACACTGATAGAAAGAGATGATAGATCATTTGTGAGTCATAGTGATGTGTATGGGCATGTCATGACCAACATTCTCTCTGGACAGTGGGGGACTAACGCACTCTGATATCTGAGAGTTACAGGCTCTTGAATGTATATTGGACCCTCTGTATGTTACGTGGGCCACCTGTACTCATGTCCATGTACGTCACTATGACGGGGCAATTCTACAAGATTCTGATTGGCTAAAGCTTATTAGAACCTCCTGTTCAGATAACGTTTACTCTCTTTGTATGTTGGTCGCATATCCATAAAATATGTAATTCAACGTCTATTGGAGCATTAGCCAGGAAAGTAGTTGTTTTTTATGGATATGCCACCAACATACACCTATTGTTCAGGTATTTGTTGTCAGCTGTCTTGAGAAATAAGATATTTTTTCATTTTTAATGAAACAATTGGTGGCTATCGATATGTTACAGACTGCTGTCTCTTATTGCAGATTTCTATCCTGAGACTCAGGATGACGTCAGTTGGTTATGTTTTAGTTGCGGTAGTTGTTTTGAGATGGCGTTTGCTTATGGTGCGTCTGCTAATTCAATCCCAGCTATGAATTGTACTGATATTGATTGGTTCAATCAGGCACGCAGATATTAGTCATTTGTCTGTTTGACCACCCCTGTACTGGTGAGGGGCAAATACCCCGAAACCGGTCCACAGGTGATCAGTTTGAGTGAAGTGGTTAAAATTTATCCATTTCGCATTGAACATTTGCGTAATACCTTGTAGGACAGAGGAAAGCAAGCCACTATTTTCGCAAAATGGAGAGGAATATTCAACAAAGAGTAAGAATGCCCAAAGTCTTCTCCATGGCAGTTTAATATAAATTCAACAAAGGTTGGTAGATGAAGAGCAGAAAACAGCTACTTTCCTGGATAATACCACGCAGAATGCTTTAGTTAACAATGGGTACAAGTAACGAGGTGAATTTTAGAATCACCTGCGAAACGTCACCTGGTGACAGAAAGAACTCCCCCAGGAACTCACTTACAACCTATTTCGATTGAAGTTGGAATAGGAGTGGCTACTTGGCCGACTACCATATGAATTACAGAGGAAAGCAGGTCACTATTTTCGCAAAATGGAGAGGAATATTAAACAAAAAGTAAAATTCCCTGGGATCTTCGGATCTTTGGTTGGAGTGCCCTATACTGATGAGGGCCAACAGCCCAAAACCGGTCTATAGGTGTCAGGCGAGATTGATTTGAACTAAAAACAATCATGGCTTTTAGGAAGAAACATTTGCAATTTAGTATTCATTTATATGAATTATTGCATAGATGTCGAGCAGATATCATTCAATATCCTGCCTGGTATTAGCCAGGAAAGTAGTTGTTTTCTGCTCTTAGTCTACCAACTCTTAGTTCAATGTAGAAGACTTTGGGAATTTTTACTCTTTACCTTTCAGGACTTCGCACGTTTTTCCATCGGATGTAATTCAACGTCCATCGAGTCATTAGCCAGGGAAGAAGCAATTTTTTCAAGGATATGCTACAACATACACCTATCGTAGAGATATTTGTAATCAGCTGTTTTGAGGAACAAGTTTTTTTTTTTCATTTTTAGTGACTGTAACGAAGTTACTATTTTCCAGTTTCATTTAGATGACCAAATGCATATATCCGTTATTGAGAGGCATACCATTCATGTTCGCAATAAATCCGTGGATTAAACCTAACCCGGAGCATAATAGATTCTCTCGAACCATTTCATGCTATGTCACGCCGAACTCCGCGATCAAAGTAGCGCGCTGTAGCAAAGCATAGCGAGTATGAAAATATTATAGGAATCGGAGGAATTGCGCCGGTTCGAACTGAAAGTTCCATACAACGGGCTTTGGAGAAGTCAGTTGTGATCAAGTGTGCGAATCATCCGTCACGATGAGGAATACAGAGCCGAGATCTGCCGAACAAGTCCAGACCATCGAACGTTGGTTATTATAATTCACGTGAAAAGGTATCGAAAATCGTAAGTTGATAAAGAAACGGTCCGCGCATAGAACGTCAAATAGGCAGTAAAGAGGGGGAAACCGACTAGACCTCATTTCAGAGGGCACTCGAGGAGTTAGTATCTCACCGAGAGCGGCTCAAGTAGTCACGCGCGCGATAAACACTCCGAGTTGTGAACCAGCAAACGAAGGAGAACGCCACCGATCCGAGTCCTCCCAACCAGGTTGCCGAAACAGTGGGTGGAGAAAATCTTGCAGTTTGGTAAATATAATACATCAGGTACAGAAATGGTCATTCGCGCATGATTGAGCCATAGTCGCGAGAGGCCCAGATTAATTTCAATTCCACGCTAGACATTTCAGTACTGTTTGAGATCCGGCTCGAGTCACCATGCGTGCTAATTCGAAACCATAAATTGTGTTACAGTAATGTCAATTGTACCAGAAAACCGGTGAGCATTATTTCAGTAAGGTCTAGTTCATTGATGCGATATGCGAATTAACTTCTCAACGGGGTAGATAGGAAGGAAGAACAGGTGAATATGGTCACTGAAGTGGTAGACATTTCTCGCGTCTCGCTTCATACGATCCAGCGTAGATTTCCAGAGAAATAAATATGCGTATATTTCCAGGGAAATAATGCTTTCATACTACTCCGTAAAAACTCCCCTTTCCGCATGTGCTTTTTGGTTGCTACCATAACATTCACCACGCTTGTTTTCCTAGTATAAATTGCTTGCCAGTTTTTTTTTATAATTGCTTGAGGCTGCCGTCAACCGCCCTGCCTGTATTTAATTTGTTGAGTATGATAAAACTATTTATTATATTTCCAGAATGGAGTATTTTTATTCATAATTTTGAGTAGAATCATCTAGTGCGCAGTTAACACCCAGGTATACAGCCGTCCAGTTGAGGGCAAGTAAAGTCTGCCCTTCTGGCCCCGTAACATTAGTCAATACTATGATTGCCCCTGGAGTGTCTTATTTTGTTCACTGAAACTGCACGGAGTAGTGCCCTTGCCACTACAACTGAAGGTGGCACCCGAGGCAAATCCGAAACTAGTGAGAGGCGCCAAAGTTTACTAGTAGAGGGAAAAGACCCTCACAGGACCCTAACTCAAAAGCAAAAATCCGAAATTGAAAATTTGCATTCTCATTCAGATAGTTATTTGATTATCTATTCGAGTGTTAATTGGGAACTCATATAGATGAATGAGGCAAAGAAAAATGTTTTCCAAAAGAGAGTTCTCACCAGAAATCATTTGTAACATTGACGCAAAGATGGAACAAAGTTAGAAACATTTCATTTGGAGAGACACTTCAAAAACCTGTCATGGGGTATGATAGATTGATTTGTTCGAAAATATGAACAAGATGTTCATAAAATCATATGTGGTATAGAAAAAAACTTCATTTTCATCGTGGATTTTTATATTAACAGAAAAATATTTTTATTCAATATGCAATTGAGATTGTTTCCCTTTTCAACATGAATACCTAAAAAGAGGTTATCTTGAACAATGGAAGATAGTGACTGAAGTTTATCTTTCAGTCGCAGATGACTCCAAATATGATTTTATGAACATCCTGTTCATATTTTCAAACAAATCAATCTATCATACCGCATGAAAGGTTTTATTGTCAAAAAAACACTCATTTCAAGGTTTCTCTCAAAAAGAAATGTTTCTAACTTTTTTCCATCTTTGCAAAGTGAGATCGCTTCTAGAAAATGTGTCCTATTTCTCCGGGTTTTCCTGGTGATCGTGGAAGCGTGAAATGAATTTTCGTCGACAAAATGTATTGAAAACCTAGGAATGCGAAAACCAAATAACTATCTGAATAAAAAGGCAAATTTTCAATCTCAGATTTTTTCTTTTGACTTAGGGTCCTTTCAGAATATCTATCAGATGTATTCAATGTCCAGAGTGGCTTTAACCGAGGACGTAGTTGTTTTTTATTAGACATTCGCAAAAAATAATAATTTTTATCGTGATTTTTCAATTCACAGGAAAATCTTTCTATTCAATATTTAATTGAGAATGTTTTACTTTTCAACATGAATATCCCACAAAAAGTTATATTGAACGATGGAGGATATAGTGACTAAAGTTTATCTTTTTGTCGCAAATGATTCCACATCTGATTTTATGAACATCCTGTTCATATTTTCAAACATATTAGTCCAAGTTATTAGACGTTCAATAACTCAAAAACGGCATAAGATAGGGGTAACATATGGTATATTTTTTAAATCAGGAAAAAAAGATAATTCAATAATATACAGGGTATCCCATCTAATTTTTTTCATCTCCTGAAATCTGCAGGCTATGTTATTTTTTATAGCATTTTATCAAAATTCAGTCATAACCACAGAACTTTTACATTCAACTTTTGTTCTATAACGTTGATAAGGGGTGGGTAATTCATAGTGAATAACCAGTACCATCTTCTGTTATTCCTTTGATTTTAAAACGTTTCGAAATATCTACTGTTCGATCTGGATTCATTTTTGTTTTTTTGAAAATAAAAATGTCGGTCCTGTGTCTACCATAGCGATAGATCAAAACTGAGAACGTTTTTTCCAATTTCCCCCAAACGTACCCGTTGGGGGTCCGATTGACTTCACGGAGTGTCTTCTGGTACATACGTCCTTACGGGAATAGTTTTGTGAATCACCCGATGTCCTTGCAGGGCCATAATTTTGGTATTGAGTGCTTCCGTGACAATTTCCGCGAGTTCTACTATTTCGTTACCGGCAGTTGTTTACCGTAATAATTATTATTACTTCTTCCACAATAATTATTTCGGTTACTTTAATCTATATAAAATACACTTGAGGTGCTTGGTGTGGAATCAATGTTGACAAATGTAGAGATTATTTCCTGGATTTTGGTATAATTGCACGCTTCCATTACCCATTGGGCTTTTTCGGAAGCTTCATTTCTACTTAATGCCTTAATTATTAGCCATATCAATTGCATAGTTCTCGGCTGCCCTATGAGAAACACCTTCGCCAAGTTTTTTGAAATTAGTTTTCTGCATTATACTGCACTGTCCAAAGTGTTTCTACTCTGGCTTCTGACGATCCCTTGATTCACTATTTCACGCATTTTTTTATGTAATCTCCTGGTTAGAAAACAGGCTAGAATCAGCAGGCTTATCACCACCAAACAAATAAACAACCACTCAGATCTTGAGATGTCTTCCTTATGAAATAATTCAGCATCGGCATCCCCGCTTGCGGAAAGCCTGCAAAATCTATTGATTCACTTGACAGATTCGTTGCGAATTCTGTCTGTCTGTAGGCAAGTGATTGTGGCTAGTTGTGCCTACTATATAATCCATGTGAATCGGGGCCGAGCAGAGACAAAACGAGATTACGAGACAATTGGGGTGAGCTCCTGTCCTCGTATGCCCAACAGGATATGATCGCGCCTAGGCTAACCCAACGACTAAAAACGCTACTTAAGTATGATTTTCTTGCCATTCAAGCCAATCCAGCCTACAGTTTCCCACCAACAACATAATGTTTGCGACGAGACCTCATATCTCCTACAATACACTAATTCGGCCTGTCGATGTACCTGACAGGTTACACCCGAGAGTTTGGCTCAAAAGCCCCAAACCTACCCTTAAATGTTAAACTCGCATTATTCTTATTTCTATCCTCGGGAGCGATGTCTCATGAAGAACTGAAACAAGAAAAATCCAATAACAAAAGAATTTTCCGAAAGGAAACACTGTTTGAAAATCAATCGAAATGTTTGAAAGTTAAATTTATTTTTATGATTGCCTCTCTGGCAAAAACAACAAATCTTAAATTTGGAAACAGTCGATGAATCGAAAGTGTCCGGTGATTCCATCCTATTGAATGAAATAAAATCCCCGAAAAAACTTTAACATTAAATCCTTTTCCGCATAGAAGGTAACAGTTGGCGAAGGGCTTGGCATTTTCTCATGAAATTCGTACGGCTTCTGAAATGTATCCTTCTTTCTCTGAAAAACTTTACAGGTGCCTCGAACGCATGCTAAAAAAACTATCCCTCCATAGAGTTACTACTAAAAAGTAACTTTATAACTTCCATTCTCATCGAAACTTGGTATCTATATCATTGGTTTGACGGCAACACCTTACTCGTGTTCTGAAACTCCGCATTTTCCAGACGGCACACACTACTGGTGTCCGGAAGTTCGCATTTCCCAGACGGCACACACTACTGGGTTCGAAAGTTTGCATTTCCCAGACGGCACACACTGCTGGTGACCGAAAGTTCGCATTATAATGAACCTAAGCTGCTTTCGCAGGGTCTCAGCGTTCTCCCAATGGTCAAGAGGGCCACTGCCTCACTCCTGGACCTATCCTACGGCCTGGTAAACTGGAAACCCCACGCCTCAGAACTACCATCTGCATATCACATTGAAAATTGAACTCAAGCTGCAGAGTCTCGACTTTCTCCCAAAGATCACATTTTATATTCCTTCGGGAAACCGAGCTGCCTATGCAGAGTCCCGGTACCCTAATCGCATTCGAGATTCATCCATCCACCTGCTCCCTAAACGTATATTGAAATGGCAAGCTAATTCTCAAAAATGGCCAAGTGCCTACATTTTCATGAGGGGATTCATGAAAATGTAGGCATGGTCCTCATTCTGGCAGAGACCTATAACAAAAATTTCCCACGAATGATGTTATCCTGCTAAAAGTTGAATCGAAACTGCTACTGAAAAATCCGTTACTTACTAAAAAAGTGAGAAATGATTTTGAGGAAAATCAAATTCTCGAAAACAATTTTGGGCCTTCCTACTCTCAAACAACAAAGAGAACCACGTCTAACGTCCGCCGACGGGAAATACTTTACACTAAAAGTTATTTCCGAAGAGTATAGGTATATTCCAATGAATGCAAAAAAATATTTTCTCATGAAACTCCGAACTAGTTATATCTGAATAACTGAAATCCTCATTTCCAGTGTCTGCCTCGGAAAACTTTGTGAAATGCACAAACCAAGTGTGGGTTCGTCCTTCCTCCACCCCCGCACACTTCCGTGTGGGAGACTTGTTCATTTAAAAAAAATTGACCCCATTTGGAAAATTCTGAATTCCGTGGAGGTCCCATTGGAAACGCATTTTGTCCCCACGGTATCTCACCAGATATGCCAGATACTGGCTGGAACCTAGTTTTCGAAACGACAGTAACTTTTTGAGAATTTCTACCCGACGGGCTTTGTTCGAAATCAAAAGTTTACTTTTTGTCAAATCATACCTCAATTTGCTAGCCCTCCCGGTCAGCTCGACAACAGAGTCTAGTTCTGAAATTACTTTCTGTTTTAAATTCAAAGTGCATTTTTAGGTTTCTAAATTATTGAAAAATCCCAAAGATATCTGGTACCTAGGTTTTTCACTCAAATTCTCAGAAAATATCAAAGGAAGATTTTCACGATTTTTCCATCTCTGTGGAATCGCCTCTCGAAATCCCATTTCGTAAGCATACAAAATATTGCCAAAAAATAAATTTACAGTTTTTCGTGGAGTCTTCAAATTCCTGAATCTGAATTTGGCGTCAAGACTCGAGTTGGATGGTCTCTGAGATATCATTATTTACAAAAAGAGCCGAACAAATTTTCAATTCATGTCTGTAGCCACGCTCCTCGGGCCTAACTGAACTTTAGACGGGCTCGTCTACCAAGGAAACGGCTTCTGGAAAGCCTGCAAAATCTAATAATTAATTAGACAGATTCGCTGCAAATTCTGTCTGTCTGTAGTCAAGCGGCTACTGTAGCCTACTGTAGTTCGACTAATAGAAAAACGTTTTTAAAATACGTCGTTTTCTTTCGTGGATTTTTCCATAACCGCAAATACCAAATGCCAGTGAAAATGTACACTTGAAAAACGATTGTTTGTCGCCTAACAGAGGTGTGGAATTTCTGACATGAATTTTGGGTTTCGCGAGGAATAACAATGTGCAATGTTATTCCAAAACTACTGTAGAAAATGCCGCAAGGACTGGAGGTAGGATCGTTTTTTTTTCAAAACTATGGTGGATAACGAGCGTAGTGAATCGCGCCTAACCTGGACATTCAACTTCAACTCGTTTTCCCAAACACAACACACAGGAAATGTTCCCAATCAATGCAGGATTTGGTGGTAAGTAGGAACGCGAATTGTTGCTCCAGTTCCAATGGGGTACATCTCAGTCGACTACTCACAACGAGTGCCTAATGATGACTTGACAGGGAAGGAAATCTTCAAGCTCAATAAATCTTAGACCCGTGGTCTAATTTACCCCGACACAAATTAATCTCTAGATTCTCGAGCCCTGATAGAGAGCGATGAAGGAAAGATTATCGAAGTTCTGTTTCTTCTTCAGCCCGCTCCGTGAAGTAGGTTCTCAGAACTTGAAGAAAATTGCCGATCTGGAGATTCATAGATGATAAGGTGCGAAGAATATCTTCGAAAAACTCCCTGATGTTCCTCGTATATCCAAATATATAAAGTTGTGCAAATCTTCTTTCTTCTCCAAAAAGCCCATCGCCGTAGACAGACAGTAATTAATTATCTTCCTCTGCTACTTTTGCCAACTTCAGACAGACCCAAACAATCGAAACATATAAAAAGAATAATCCAAACGTAGTATCCCACCATACTACAAGGTGAACATTGCGAAACCCCCTCGGTGAGAGTTCAATATCAACTGAATTACCCTCTCGCGATTTTCGAAGTAAATGGGAAGAATCTGTCAGCAAACTGAAAATTTGATTGGTCCCATAAAATCCTCCGTCAACTCACTTGGCTGTCGTAAATTTAAAGAGCACTTATTATTCATAAAATTGCGCAATCTTGCATAATCTTACGAAAATGTTCATTTGAAGACATTTGATTTTCTAACAAATGATTTCCCAAATCAAATCAAATTCTGCACATACTTACTAAACATTTTCTCTGCCTTATCACACATCCGATCTGGATGAATGATATACCAAAAGAAAAGTATTATGCAAATTTCTGAATTTAAAATTTTAAATAATGTGTTAATCAAATGATTGCATTCAACCATAGCCTGATTTGGAAATTCATTGAATTATAGCCTCTTAATGAATGATTTTATTTTCAGCTTGTCAATGTGATGTTTTCTATTCTACCGGAAATTGTGCAGAAGGATCAGGCCGGTGTGAATGTAGAAAGGAATACACTCCCCCAAATTGTGATCAGTGCAGCTTTGGTTATTATGGTTATCCTGATTGTAAACCTTGTGAATGTTACTTGAATGGAACCCAAGGATTACAATGTTCTGCCCAAGAAGGAGAATGCAACTGTTTACCAAATTTTGGTGGATATTATTGTAAAGAATGTGCTCCAGGATTTTTCAATTTTCCTGAATGTTCAAGTGAGTGAAATATTTTTCTGCAACATTATCCAAATTGATTATTTTTGTTTCAGAATGTCAGTGTGATTCTCTGGGATCCGTTTCTGAAACTTGTGATCAGAAAACAGGAAATTGTACCTGCAGAAATAAGTATGCTGGATCAAAATGTGATCAGTGCAGAGATGGGTATTTCTATGCAGAAAACGACTGTACTTGTAAGAAATATTATTTTTATAACACTATTTTATGTACTATAAAGTATGTCCTGTTTCTCATTGTTTTTTCATGATATTTTTTCTCATGTCCAGTTTTTTATTGTTTATTCGTTCAGTACGAACATCCAATCATATTCTGAACAAGCATAATTGAATATTTCAAAATTGTTTTCCCGACTTCTTGAAAGGTTTTCTCCACTTTATTAACTTTATGATGATTATACCAAACGTGAATCATCAGGTTTGTTCTTCAATTATCTTTGCAAATTATATAGTAAATATAAACGTGAGGTTATTGAGTAGGACTCCAAATATTCAGATATAGTTCCTGGGGTTTATTTCATTAAGTTATGAAAAAAATCATTGAAATTTGTTCCGTTTTTTTTCTTCTAAATTTCACAATATTTCTTCAGATTGTAATTGTGATACAAGCGGGACTGAACCAGGAATCTGTAATAAAGAAACAGGGCAATGTATTTGTAAACCTGGTTATGGAGGAGAACGCTGTGATGTTTGCGTTTTGGGTTACTATGGATATCCCAATTGCAAACCTTGTGAATGTAGCAAAGTGGGATCCCATGGTACTACATGTAGTGCTTCTGGAAAATGTTCCTGCCTGTCTAACTATGCTGGCAGAACCTGTGATCAATGCAGTCCAGGATACTACGATTATCCAGAGTGTAAACGTAAGTTATCACTCACTGATTATGTAAGTATTATAAGAATTTATGTCCTTTTAGCTTGTGAGTGCGATTATCATGGTTCAAATGGAATTTCTTGTGACCAATCTGGTAAATGTGAATGTTACAATAATTTTGCTGGGCAACACTGTGACATATGTAAAGAAGGTTACTACAATTATCCTGCATGTGAAGGTAAATATCATTTTACTAGAAATATATAGTGAATTTAGGTTTGGAACTAACGTAAAATGTATATATATATATATATATATATATATATATATATATATATATATATATATATATATATATATATATATATATTTTATATGCATTATGAACTTCACCAAGAGTTAATTCAACTGCGTAAATATCAACAACCAATAATCTTCTGACAACTCTCATAAATAAAGAAGGTCCTAATATTATATTCATATACAGAGATCCAGACAAAGGAATATTATAAAATTTAGTGAAATATCCATATTTTGTGCTGGTGACCCAGTATGCAGAAGTGCAGGTTCACTGTGAGGTTATACCAACGTTTTTTCTTCATTATTTTTTTTTGTGCTCTATACGTGGTATATAAGGATTTCCATCAAAATAAATTTCTATTTTCTCTCTATGCTAATTCGAAAGTGAATGTTTTTGTGTCGCCAAAGATTCATATTTCACCTTGTATTATCTCTGTATTATTTCACTTATTATAACCTGTAGAATAGCAAAATGTTAGAAAATCATACGAATCCTTCAATTCAAACTGAAAAATTCTAATACTTGTTTTTAATTCAGGGTATCAAGTATTAAATGTTAGTATGAAGTTTCATTCAGTTCATAGACATTTCTTCATGAGGTGGTGTAATAGAAAAGTGTTAGTAAAACTCTGTAGTTCTTGGAAAATCTGCCCATTTTCTATGAAATACCAAATCTCACCTAGTAGGCTTTTCTAAAGTTTCAATTATACCCTGAGAATAAACTTTCAACAGGTATTAGAATACCTAGCTCAAGGAGAATTGGTTTTTGCTGACTCTTGGGGGAATCCCTGAGAACTCGTTTTATTGTTGGTCAAATCAGGATTGTATTATTGGTTCTATGTACGTGATTTTTTATATGCCAATATGTCTATTAAAATAATTATTGTCTGTTCATTAACACTTCAAAAATAAATACAAGACAATAATGCAGTCTAACAACTATATGAATCAATCACAGTTTACTGTTGAAATACTGCCACAACACTGTCGAACATCTCCTTGAATAACGGTACCACTGTTGAAACAACTATGAACTAACTGTCCCGCAGTAGGCTCAGCATTTTATATAGGATCATTAGCATCCAGAAAATAATCGTACTTGCTTCTGGAAGATTCACGATGTTACCATTCGAGAAGCCAGCGATGACGTAACCTCGCGTGGACTAGAATGAAGTACCGTACAGTGATTCGTTTCCGAAACATTGCCCCCCTCTAATTTTAATTGTCTCGACCAAAAACTATCGCTTTGCCATGGTAGGGCTTCAGTTTTTCCAGATAAACAACTTTCATTTTAGTCCTAGGCTGTGCTAGATTCTGTCGTTGATCCTCTTCTTTACCAAAACGGAGTTAGTTGGGGGATACATCTCTCTTCCAACGTGGATTGTAAACCCAAATTTGGTCACTTTCTTCCTCCTGAATTAGCTTTGGAATAATTACGAGCGTTCATCCTGTCACTAGCAAATATCAATCTCTTCCTAGCTGTTTCGTGAACTTTCAATATGCTGTCTCTCAGTTCGTCTGCATGATCCTGTACTCTACCTCTTGGTTGCTTGATGATCCGAATCAAGTCACAGGGCAATCGAAATTCCCTCCTGAAGATAATGCTAGCAAGGGTAAGCTTGGTTCAACCTTGGACAGCTGCTCTGTATGCCATCAGAAATAGTGGAAGACTTCTGTCCCAGTAATTTTGATAGTTTTCCACAACCTTGGAAAGATGGGGTGGAACGCAGTAGTTCCAGTCATGCTTATACCCATTAGCTCACGGACTTTCTTGAATAACTTCGACTCGAAATTCCTTTGTTGGTCAGAATGCAGCTCCCTCGGTATCCAAATTTGGAGAACATGTCCATCAATGATCTTGCTATTGTGGGTGCCTCTTTGCCTGGAATGGGGTAGGCTCTTACCCATTTGCTGAAATAGTCCATGGCAACAAGGACATATTTGTCCATTTTCTACAACCAGGGAATTCCACTGTGCCTATATTGCCTTGAAGATGGGATCTCTGGCCAAATATCTCCTTAAGAGTGTTGGCAGCATATTGGTCAGGCTTATATGGCTATCTTAGTATGAATATCTTGAAAGTAGAATATACCGGTCCTATTTTGAACCTACATCTACACGCCAATAAACAAATGCTTGCTACAAATTTGAGCATATTTTAGTTTATTTTATATTCAATCCCGCATATTGATTGATTTTATTCAGTTCTGATAATGCGTAAAGATACGATTTATGTTTGAAATGTAATTCAGAAATTCTGTAAAAACTCAGATTGCCGCGTTGTTGTCAACTTTCTCAGTTATTTATAGAACGAAAAGACATCCTAAAAAATAAGTCTTAACTATTAAACGGATTCCAATATCCTATAATCCTATAATAATAATAAAAAATACTATAGTCGACCCGAATAAGAACTCCACAACTAATTTTTCACTTTTGAAACTCGAGAAAAACAAATTCAAACCCAGCCAAAACACATGCATATGAATCAGGTGCCAAGTATGTATTTCAGCTGCTATTGAATTTATTTTGACAGTATCTCAGAGAGTGGTTTTCCAGTTATTTCAAACTGACTATTGAAATGTAATTTGAGAGTAACTTTTATTTAGTTTGTTTATTTTTCCATGATCCAAGGTTTGTTCTTTTAATATCATTCCTCCATATTCATCCCGATTTGGAAAATTATTAGAATCAATATTACAAAATATGCAGAAAAGTTAAATAAAAAACCACAAGATATCGGAAAAACTTGAAAATATTTCAACTAATATGATGGTCGGATGACAGTTGAGGTGTTAATTCGAATGAAAATCGGATCGAAAACAATTCAATATAAGAACCTTTGATTCCCCTAGAGCGGCCACCTGAATGAGAAATCAGTTTGCCTTTCTCATAGAATAGACTATTTCAATTTAGAATATTGTTGGATGGGTTGATCCATTCACATACCTACTTGATATATGTACCCAAATAAAAATAGTCCCGATACAATACAAGTGACGATCTCAAGAAATGGTTTCAATTGTTTTGAGTCATAGTCTTCATTCATTACATTGGAAAAAAAATCACATACTCACGGACTAGAAACGAACGTAACCAGTACGTACTAATTCGTACGTACTTGCAAAAAATTGCAATACCTCCGAACCGTCTATGATAGGTTAGGTGCAAACTTTCTAACTTCAGTTTTCTAACAAAAAAAAGTTCACCAACTTGTATCATACGTTATTCCCAAAGTATATTTTGTTGATTTCAATGTAATGGCCCAACGCTGAATCGATGAATAACAACTTCAATTATTCAAGTTTTTTTTAATATTATGAAAAAATGCCTGTTACTTGTGATATGATCCCACACCTGTGAACCATTGATATGACCTGGGACAGTTGTAAAATTGGAAAACCCACAACTGACTGGCCGTTGATGTGACACCATACAGGGTGTTGTTTAATTAGAAACCCCACACTTCAGTTTACTTGGTTAAGATGTTGTTACTAAGTTTATGAAGGGTTATACTGTGTGAATGATTTATAAAAATCCACTGGCGATTCTTATCGAGCGGCAGATAAGAATTGTCCTCCCAATATATAGATGTTATCGATTTTAAGAGATCTAGAATCGTTCAAATTGTGTACCTCGCCAATCTAGTTAAGGATACTATGCAAATAATTAGAGCACTCATAAAAACAAACTATATTAACAAAAATTCTTCAATACAACAAATAAACACATTGTATGGTAATGACATACTAATCCATACAACTTCAGTACTTCCATAGTACTGAATACATGTTCCAAAAATATAATACAACCTGAATAATAATTGTTCACAACTAACAGTAAGTTGTTTTGATTTTCTAAAGTCCCTGTATAAAAGAACTGACTTCTCATCAATCTATCAATAATAATTAATTTTTAATGGTCAAATATTTTTCATATGAAATAATCTGTATAAAAACATTGTGAAATGAGTTCAGCTTTTTCAACCACACTGTATATAATATCTAATATTTCATTAATTCATCTCTAAAAAAAAAATAAGGAAACTATGATGGATGAACAAGTATAATTCCAAATCAACTGTATGAAAGTTTTGGAATTATATAAGGCAAATGCTTATACATACTCTTGTACAAATTATCTGGAAATCTACTAAATGAGTAAATAAAACAATAATGAAAAAAATTATATTTATTGAGTGAGCACGTATCATTCATCGAAACTGGATGACTGATTCATTAATTTTTGTA
This sequence comes from Gonioctena quinquepunctata, assembly GCA_018342105.1. Taxonomy (NCBI): domain Eukaryota; kingdom Metazoa; phylum Arthropoda; class Insecta; order Coleoptera; family Chrysomelidae; genus Gonioctena; species Gonioctena quinquepunctata. The sequence continues at coordinate 173,261 of JAFIRS010000680.1, forward strand.
AATGTTTACACATACTGGATACAAAATTACTTTGATTCACTAATATAACTAAGAGGTATAGATGAGCATTAACAACAATAGTCAACATATTTCAAATGTATTCCGAGTGATGAAATTCTTGTTTTTATTCATACTACACATAACTGAAGATTCTATAGAGTAGTTCAAAGTTCAAAGCTAATTTAATTTATGATTCGAAAAGACAACAGATGACCATATTCAAATATGTGGTTGTAATTTCATAAGAAATATTCTCAGTTTGGATAGAGTTTTGTAGGAAATCGAATATGCTATTCAATTTAATAATGGTCGGAAAAGATCTAATTTGCCAAATTGATACCAAACCCAAAATAAGCTTACCCTTTTGCCACTGTTACAGATTCAAAATTATGATTATTAATTTTCAATTTCTTAACTGTTTTCTTAGTTATTATTTTTGGAAATGAAATACCGATTTTTCTCTGGCGCTCACTGATTCTAACCGTTAAAACTGAATTCAAATCTGACTACAAACTTCGAGCTATGTACTGAATTGAATGAAAAGCTGTGAATGGTGGTGGTGGCTATAAATTTAGTAACATATCGGGAGTGATGACAGTTCCAGGTCGTCAGTTCACAATGCTCGATTCCCCGTATAAAAAAAAGCGATAAGGAGTTTTTCGTTTGTTACGTTTTTATCACCTTAATTCATTTCTCTGCATTTGTTTTTATCAGCCGGTCATAGGGGCAACACACATGATAATAATTATTTTTACTCAGCTGGGATGTTTTGAAGTGTTTTCTATCTGCGGCGGTAATTAATGACCGCTTTTTAAACATTGAAATTAAGGTTTATTACATCTTAGCGGAAGACGTCCACGTGTTTTTAATTTTAATAGCATCATAAATTTGAGAATTTTCTGTATGTATTATCTGATAATATGACTATCACACGCAGACAATTTTCATATGTGTTGAAAGTTCGACTTCATAAATATATGTTCAACCTTATATCTTGGTTGGCATTTTTTTTCTTCATGATGAGATTTCAAGCCCCATGTAAAACCGAATGGATTATTCGTTAAAATAATTTTTCATATTTGCCACTTCTTCATGATCTATGTATGCATATTCTCGGGTCATAATACTTGTTTTAATCATGTGAGATAGATAACTGATATTTAATGAAATAGTTATTCAAACTAAATTGGAAGAGCATCAAAAATATCATATTAAGTGCGTAATATTTTTTAAATAGATAATATGTGCGGCTTTTTCCTTCACACCATACTAGAAGTTTACATAAATACAAGGAGACAATTTTATTGAGAAGTTTTCCAATTTCCAAATTTTATCGTTCTTATAAAAAAGAGAAGTAGATGGCGAAACATGTTCATCAAATCGTGTATGTCTTGCTATTGAGTGAAAAAAGAAACTATATTCCTATTTTAATACCCGTTCATATTCATTCATTCTTCATGTGTAGTTCCAATAATAATTGGAATGAAGTCTCTTTTCAACATTATTTCACGTGATTTCATCACGTAAATAAAAACGATAAAATAATGTCAGGTTTTTGGTCAACCATTCCACAATGTGCTCATTGGAATTTTCAAATGGAAAAAAATAAGACAAGCCCAAATACAGAAATCAAGTGAAAATAATAAACCAGCAATGATTGAAGAATAAATAAGTGCAAAATAAACTACAATGACAAATTCGGAAATACTGCGAAAAAAAATATTTGGAAAAAGTTTTGACTGATACAAGACAATAGGTATTCTGAATTTAAAAAAGAACCACTTCTTCACTTAAAATTTCAAAATCGATGCAATATAAATACAATTATGCTGTGAAAAACTAATGTTATCGTCATATTTTTGAAATGAAAGATTTTTTTTTCTGACGATCCAGGTGAGAATACCAGGTTATAGCTATGAAATTATTGTATTGTCATCGGTTCTCAATATATATTAAAAATTTCAAATACTTCGGACATCTGGAAGTAGGTGAAAATTAATTTCGAAGATTCTATTACCTACATACATACGTACACGATACAAACAGGTGAAGTTAATAAAGCGTGTATAAAAAGTAAACAGTCGGTCAATATTGAATGATAAAAGTTATGTAATTGCAGCATACTTTTCAAATTTTTTTGCAGTATATATATCACAAGTTCATTTTAGGTTCAACTATCTAGATAAAACCTGGTCACAGAAATGGATTAGGCGATTTTGCTCACCGGGTTTACTGAACTCTAAGAACAACGACCGTGACTACTAAGAAAAAATCCAATGGCGCGTCTAATCGGAAGATGTGGATTTCACAAACTATTGCACATGATATTCTGACCTAAAATATAAAACTTGTTCATTTTTCATGAGTTAGCTGGTTCTATAATATTATATTCTAGATAGAGACTGATTAGTTATGCCTGTCAAAGGAAGAATAGCTGTTATCAAATACTACACACCAATCAACAAACTTCTAATAAAAGGAGAATACAGAGATATTCATTGAAAAACATCAACAGTAATTTACTTTGATTTTCTGTTTTTATTGAGAATGTGGCCTCCAGTTTGTCTTCAAATTTTGTAATAATATATACATTTTCAGATTGTAATTGCCATCCAGCTGGTGTTGTGGCGGGCTTTGCCGGGTGTGGTTCAGTTCCGGCAGGTGAACTCTGTCAGTGTAAGGAAAGAGTTGAAGGAAGGATATGTAACAAATGTAAACCTCTCTATTGGAATCTCAACCCCAACAACCCAGATGGATGCGAAGAATGTAACTGTAATAGAACTGGAGTTCTTGGAGGAATTGGCATTTGTAATACTGACAATGGACAATGTGTATGTAAACCATCTGTCATAGCAAGAGGTTGTTCGGAATGTGGAGATGGAACCTATGGACTGAAAGAAGAAAATTTATTTGGTTGTACAGGTATGAACATGATTTTATGGAATTTAGAAATAATTAACAACACATTGTTGATATTCAAATTATTTTATTTCATTTTACTATTTATTTTCACTATTCTTCGAAATCTTTTATACATTTCTAAGCCTAGATGACTATCTAGCAGAAAATGTAACATTTACTTTATTTGAAAGAGTATGAAATGTTGTATATTATGTATTTCTATATATATATTTCAATTATTAACTTCACTTCCCTGCTCTTTGAGCTCTTACCTATACAAAAAACATTAACCAATTCGATCAATTGGTGTTTTTTCTTAGCCAATTCATACACTTTGAAAGGACCCTGCACTTTTTATATGTAAAGTGGCTACCGGGCAAATTTTCTGGAACTGTGGTATGTTGTTGTACTCGACCTAGTAACCAAAAGTGTCAATAGGCGCAACTCAATCCTATGACTAGTTTCCTAAATACGGGGTGTTAAAGTTGAAAATTGACCAGTTTTCCGGATTTTTTTTTCTTTAACTTACGAGATAGATTGAATTTATGTTGCATACACACGTTTACTACATGTTTTACTACATGTTTATGTACAATTAAAAATATTCATATTTGCAGGGTGATTCACAAATGTATGACAGTAGTTTTTCTACTTCTACTTTTTCTACTGTGACGTCAGGGAAGCATATTTTTGAAAGGTTCTCCTCGATATAGTATTTTGACGAGAAAATATTGCACAGTACATATTTCTTATACAGGGTGTTTCATAGAGAGAACCACTAGACAATTTTTTTTTTTTGGATTAAGTCAAAACCCTGTATTTATGGATCGATTTTTGGGAAGGGTAATACCACAAACATATGTGTGTCTCTAATCGTCAAAATATTCGAAGAGGTTTATTTATAGGAAGGTATTCTATTTTGAGGAAAGTACAAAAACCATGAACAACCTGTATTCTAAAATTTCCACGGTCAAATGTAACTATTTTCTCGCTATATAATGATTTTCATAACATCTTGAGGGGTATGAATTTTACATCCGATTCTATGACCAGTTTTCGAGATACAGGGTGAAGAATTACTGATTTTATCAGTTTTTTCTTCAAAAAAAACTGGATTGATTTTATGTTGCGCTTATGAGTTTAATATAAGTTTTGATTAGATGTACATGGAAAGGTTCAGCTAAAAATATTTAAGTTACAGGGTTATTCACGAATAAATCTCAATAGGTTTTTGCAAACACTCAATAATTCTACAGTTCCGTCACAGAGAAATTATTCCATGAAGTTAATACCTAGTCGTTCACAATTTTGAGTCTAAAATATTTTGCTATGATTACTTTTCATACAGGGTGAGCCATACAGCCCCATACCACAGTTTATAGCTAAAGAAACAGTTCGCTCACTTGGCGTCGGCACTTTGATCTTTATGTTCCCGTTTGTACACTGCGCATCTCTGATTTTTATCCCTCGCGCATACCGCGTGTTACTCTGTTACTAATACTGACATTTTTCGTATACTTCGAAGAGCGATAATCGCGTACAGTCTTCTGCGCATCCTGAATTCTTTCCCTGGAGTGGATGTTACCTTGGAACATGCATTTGGGCCAAGTGAGCTAACTGCTTCTTTAGCTATAAACTGTGCCCATACCAAAAATAATTAGGCTTTGAAATTACTGAAACGAGAACTTCTTCAGTGACTTTTGAGTAACTTTATAACATTACATCAGGTATGCATAACCGTAAGAATTTTAATATACAAGGTGATTTGATTATAAATACCTACCAAATCTTTGTCCGATATAAGTAATCGACAAGTTTTTATACACGTGGCAACAAAGATGATAATAAGAAGATAATAATCCATTTTCGTATGTAGGTATTATTCAAATACTGGGTACCTATTTCGTATAGGCAGGTACTTCACAATATCTAGAGCGAGTTATATAATTATCAAACTTATAATAGCTATCACCTATTATAAGAAATAAAGTGCACAAATTGCACAAAGTCACAAAGGATTCAATATAAATTGAAACACAATTGGTAGACCACAGGCGAAAAACAACTACTTTCCTAGCAAATACCACGCAGAAAGTTGACTGATATTCACCTGAAAATCCATGCAAACTTCCATATAAATGGATATTGATTGCAAATGTTTCTTTCTGATAAGCTCGATTATGTTTAATTTTTGTCGTGTCCGCTTAACAATCCGCATACCGGTTTCAGGCTTTTTGGCCCTCATCAGCACGGAGTAGTCACCAGCCAGAGATCCGGAGAGCTCTGGCCGAAGCGAGACACAACATAAATAAAATCACCATCAATCTTACAACATCTTTGGTTACGTCGGAAAAGATAACTTTTAATATATTACTTATTACCCTAAATAAATGCACTATTTTTTGGAGAAATCTATGATGATTTGGGATCATCCACGCAGCCAAGAATTATACCAAAGGTACAAAAGTATATTGCAAAAACTATCAGAAAAATTAACTAAACCATTAAACTCATTTCCACACTACCACAGAGGTAGAGGTTTCGGCGCGTTTTTTCATAGTGGTTTCCCCAATAGGCAAATTACACGTAATTGAGACATTTTTTTTTGTTAGAAGTGCGTGTTGAATTGAATAGAAGGTTCTATAGGATAGGAAACATAGTAGCAAGCATAGAAATTGAACTGACCAATAGAGGGTACATACATACAATGCTTATAGCAGATATGAAAATGTGGAGACTGATGAGTGCAGTCACCACATAGATAGGGGAGTTAGAAACAACAATGAACAAGTGACATGAAAAGGCAGAGCAGATCTGATACAGCTTAGGTAGAGTTGTTATTTAAAAGATGGGCAAATAAAATGGGTGACGAGTGATTCTACATAAAGAGATGTTTTGAAACAGAAGTAGTCAGTTAGGATTAGTAACTGATATTTTAAATCACCTCAGGACCAACGTGCACCTCTTCTGGCAGATTCCTTTTCCCTAAATCGTCAATACAATTTAAGAATTTGGTTGAAGAAAATTTTATATTTTGCTGATGTCTATATAGCATATCCTAAAAACCATACAACACTAGCAACATGAGCGCATGTACCCAATGTCCTAGCTGCTGATTTACAGGTACAGTAGTATCCTCTTATTGGATCCTCGCGATTCTCACTTGCGTTGTTGTTATACCTAGAGTAAATTCTAAATCTCAACCAATAAGGTTCCTGATTTAATTCGTCGATTTGAATCAAATTGCGGTTTTGTCTTTGAACACTATCTTGTATGTAAGATGCCGCTAAATGAATATCGTAGGGACCCGTTAATTTTGTTAAATACTCTAAGTTTAATCGAGGAAATTGAAGTACATGTTCGTTGTTCAAACGAACCATTTCGCCGTAAAATATTTTCATTTTGAACACGAATTTGGACCCAATTATTTTCTTGCAATTTGTCCAGCATTTCATTAGCTATTTCAGGTGTTCCACTCATTTCTATCAAGGGATGATACTTGTTTATTAAGCACCAGCAATAAGATAAAATTATTTTAGAAGAGCTGCATGCGACGTGGATATTTTTCCGGAAAAAAAAATAAAAATCGTCTTGAAGTGACTATTTCTAGATTCTACTACCCAACTAGTGGTCGTAATTATTCTGTTTTAGTTAGCCTCAAGAGCAGTGAATTGTTTTTAGTGCGGTGGAAGGAAACTCGGCATATAATATTGAATACCAAGATTTTCAAATGTGTCTATAGAATCTCTATAGCCTCTATCGACTATCACGATGTCGCTGTGTTGAAACCAGTTCCTCATTCCATTTAAATCATGTTCTACAGCATAGTTCAAAATCGCTGCATCGTTATTTGATACATCCGAAAAATATGGTCCGCGTACTTCTAATATGTAACCATCGGGAGCTACTATTATTTCTGGTTTCACGAGATTCTCTTTTTTGTAGAAACAGTAAGATTGACGTAATATTCTAAAGTTACTACTTTCATCTATTTCATTGTAAGTACAATCTATATACACTATTGCTTTTGGCAGATTGGGAGTAGGATTGATATATGGAGATACATGTCTAGCTATAAAATATTCTCTTGTAATGGCATTAAAACCAATATTATTCGATACAAACCGCCTGAGAAGTGATAACCGAACATTTGAAATTGTTAGGCTCACAGCTTGTCTGGAAAGATAGTTAAGAAGAATCTTTAAAAATTTATCAGTTATCCCATGTCTCAATTTTATTAAAAATGTAAGCAAATGCTTTCTATTGATTTTTCGTGCATTGCCATATTGCTCTACATCACCACAAAAGTATATAACTCCTCAAAGTTATTTTTGGATATAGACGTCAAAGCTTTGAATCCGTCTTCGGTAAAACTTTCTGTGCTTTCCCAATTATTATTTTTGTAATAAGCATTCGCTTGAATCCTCAAGCAAGATATAAATCGTTGAAGGTTTGGTACAAAATATGGTTTGTTAACAAAACGTAAACCTCGTATTAAATCTGGTAACACAAAACCACTATTGTCAAGATGATGATCACATATTCTTTAAAAGTCAGGAACAACAAACACATTAACTCTACATTCTAGAGACATTATATGTAGGTTTTCTTGGGCATTACATAGTATGCAAGAATGCCTTTGAGCTAGAGAAAGCATATTAAAACGTAGACAGTTCAGATTAATTAGTTCATCTCTCACAGCATTAGAACAATTCTTGTATTTTCACCTACATCTATTGGAGGAAATCCAACAGCGTGCCTTCTGAAAAAAGCAACTTGCAAAACATCAATATTTTCTTCTTGGTTTAAGCGAATCAACTGTCTAGGTGGAAACGGTCTTTCACATACGTAACAATGTATCCTATTTGCGAACGCCATTTTGTAACAACAAAAACAACAAATAAAAAAATCTCGCCAAAATATAAATAAACTCAACGAGAATAACTTTGGAAACCACAAGACTATAATGTATTGTGAAAATACACAAGACAAATGTCGCACAATGTGACACTTTGTAAGATGTCTTATGACATAAGCCCACTTCGATATGAACCAAAAATTAGATCCAACTTAATGCTGTAAAAATAACGAGTTATACATCAATTTCAAGGAATTTATCTAATATATATATATATATATATATATATATATATATATATATATATCACTATATTATATGCATAACCATGAGCTGTGGGGTATACAAGGTGATTTATTTATTATCTTTTTGAATACAAATATTCAAAATCCATGAGGATCACAACAAATGCTGGACAAACTGCAAAAAAGTAATGAGATCCAAAATCTTGCTTATTGGAATTGAAAGACATAGGCGCCATTTCATTTAAATGGCCTAGTTTAATCAGAAACGTGCTTGGTTGAGATTTATGACTTACCCTAAGTTTGTAAGCTATCAAATAAACGCTGTGGCATATACTTGGAAAACCACTATATAAAAATACGCACCAAAACATCTGTCTTTGTGGTGGTGTGGAAATGAGTTAAACGGTTGGCTTAATTTTTCTGATAGTTATTGCGATATAAGTTTGTACCTTTGGTTCAATTTTTGCATGCGTAGATCATCTTAAATAGATATTTTTTCTGCTAAAAAAGTATATTCATTTAGTAATAACCGAGGTAACAAGAACAATTTCCGATAAATATAAATAGCAAGGGTGAAAAACTGCTAAACACCACAAGATGCCAAATTTCTACGTCCAAATCCAAGGAATATATGGAAACCAAGCCCTGAAGAAACTGAGGAAGTTATCTAAGGACAATGCTACTCTAGTAAAACAGAAGAACAGAATATTTTTTTTTTACCATGTAAAAACATGGATGTTTACCCAAAATTCCTCAACTTCAACGTCTTTAAAATAATGTGTGATACAAGCAGTCCTCTGTACTCGGATTGCCACATATAGGTTATGTACTAAATGTTAATACAATTGATAAAGCTCCAGGCCAGGAGCGAACCGTTTTGCAAATTAAATGTATATGTAGAGAAGAAATTTTTTATCGAAACCTGTCCCAGATGGAATCTAAATCCCAAGAGAAACCAAACAAATAAATTATAATCAAGATTCAAGAACAATTTCCGATAAATATAAATAGCAAGGGTGAAAAACTGCTATACACTTCCACAAGATGCCAAATTTCTACGTCCTAATCCAACGAACATATGGAAACCAAGCCCTGAAAAAAACTGAAGAAGTTATCTAAGGACAATGCTACTCTAGTAAAACAGAAGAACACAATATTTTTTTCTTTACGATGTAAAAACATGGATGTTTACCCAAAATTCCTCAACTCCAACGTCTTTAAAATAATGTGTGATACAAGCAGTCCTCTGTACTCGGATTGCCACATATAGGTTAAGTACTAAATGTTAATACAATTGATAAAGCTCCAGGCCAGGAGCGAAAGGTTTTGCAAATTAAATGTATATGTTGGGAAGAAAATTTTTTTATTGAAACCTGTTCCAGATGGAATCTAAATCCCAAGAAAAACCAAACAAATAATATATATATATATATATATATATATATATATATATATATATATATATATATTCCCCACTATTTATATATATATATATATACCGATATATTTTGTAGGTAATTATTAAACCATCAAATCACCCAGTATATTTAAAATTCTTCCGGTTATGCATACCTGATGTAATGTTATAAAGTTACTCAAAATTCACTAAAAAAGTTCTCGTTTTAGTAATTTCAAAGCCTAATTATTTTTGGTATGGTTGGCTGTATGGCTCACCCTGTATGAGAAGTAATCATAGCGAAATTTTTCAGACTAAAATTGTGAACGACTAGGTATTAACTTATGGAATAATTTCTCTGTGACGGAACTGTAGAATTATTGAGTGTAGGCAAAAACCTATTGTGATTTATTCGTGAATAACCCTGTAACAGTAAATATTTTTAGATAAACCTTTCCATGTACATCTTACCAAAACTTATATTGAACTCATAAGCGCAACATAAAATCAATGCAGCTTTTTTTGAAGAAAAAAACTGATAAAATCAGTAATTCTTCACTTTAACGCCCTATATCTCGAAAACTGGTCATATATAGTATCGGATGTAGAATTCATCCCTCTCAAGATGTTATAAAAATCATCATATAGTGAGAAAATAGTTACATTTGACCAGGGAAATTTTAGAATACAGGTTGTTCATGGCTTTTGTACTTTTCTCAAAATAGAATACCTTCCTATAAATAAACCACCTCGAATATTTTGGAGATTAGAGACACACATATGTTTGTGGTATTACCTTTCCCAAAAATCAATCCATAAACACAGGGTTTTGAATTAATAATAAAAAAAATATTTGTCTAGTGGTTCTCTCTATGAAACACCCTGTATAAGAAATGTGTACTGTGCAATATTTTCTCGTCTTAATACTATATCGAGGAGAACCTTTCAAAAATATGCTTCCCTGACGTCACAGTAGAGAAAGTGAGATTTTGCAAAAAACTACCGCCATACATTTGTGAATCACCCTGCAAATATAAATATTTTTAATTGTACGTATATACTAATGTATTACTAAAACATGTAGTAAACGGGTGTATGCAACATAAATTCAATCTATCTCGTAAGTTAAAGAAAAAAAATCCGGAAAACTGGTCAATTTTCAGCTTTAACGCCCCGTATCTAGGAAACTAGTCATAGGATTGAGTTGCGCCTATTGACACTTTTGGGTACTAGATCGAGAACAATTTAACAACATACCAAAGTTTCAGAAAATTTGACCGGTCGCCACTTTACATATAAAAAGTGCAGGGTCCTTTCTATTCCGTTACAAATAACCTTCTGTACTCGCTCCTATTGATAAGAAGGTGATTGCAAAATGGGTTTTGCTTTGGGAGTTCTGAAGAAAATAATCAAAATTATAATTATATGACAAAAAATATCTTGGAAATTGACTCAGTGGTCCACTTGTTTTAACACAGTTGTCTACTGTATTTTCTCGAATCTTAATCGTCAGCATCAGTTCTTTTGTCAATGAACTGAAATTAGAAACATTAAAATCTTCGTAAATGCATATTTATATTGTGATAATACCTACTTGAAAACATAGCCAAAACTACTCATTGAAGAATAAATATTCACTAAATATGGTCGGTTGGCATTTGAAGCTAGTCTTGTAAGATCTTGATACCAGCCCGCTCTTTCCATCCCTCAAAAAATTGGGGATAGATAGAGAGGGTTGGTCCCACAAAAAAACAATTTGAAATGCCTGAATTTCGCGTTCGCCTGTAATAATAAAAATAATCATTCGGTGTTGGAAAAAATCTATATCGAGTCGTTATTTCAGTGAAAAATGTGAGTATTGGAAATGTGTTTTATTTTTTACGTTTTGGGTAAAGCAAACCCATTAAAAGAAAACATCTCATAAGAATGGCAAATATAAACTCTCTTTAGAAGTGGAAAGTAAATTTTATCTTCCGAAGAATAAATGTTTTTGGAATTAACTTTATTCAGATCACATATACACATTACACGACGTACTGTTTTCTGGAGTTGCCATACTCAACACTTGTTATTACTTTTTTATTATTTAACGTCGGCCTATTTCTGTTATGCTGCAGTTATATGTGCTCCTCAACGTGAGTGTTTCCTAGCAGCATTCAAGAACTAACCACGATCGGCGTTGACATTCGATATCGAAAGACTTTCATCAACCTGACAAGCCGGATTGTACGTCAGATTGATCTCCAAATTATAACCAATCCGTATAATTATCCGTTTTATAGCCTTCTTCGGGCGGTTCGTATTGAGTTCTATTAAATGAATAAATAATCTTAAAAATTTTTACAATTAGCACATTGACAAGGATTTATGGATTCACTGATCTGAGGAAGAATGGGAAATTGGCCATATAGATTAAATCAGCGCTGTTTCAATTAATACCTGCCCTGTTTCCTTGTGCTCTCAAACACTGACGACCACCTTGCTTTCCACGTTCCTGATATTTTTTTATCCAGATCCCGCTATATTTCAACTTTTTTACTATAAATTATCCCACCAATATCAATATAACTAACTCGTTCCTTTTTTTTCAGACTGTGGGTGCGATGTAGGAGGTTCTGTTAGTAATATCTGTCATAAAGTAACTGGTCAGTGTGTATGTCAGTCTCGTGTAACTGGACGTACCTGTAAGGAACCTTTACAAGCTCATTACTTCCCGACATTATATCAGTATCAGTATGAAATAGAAGAGGGTCATACGTTAGAAAACAATCGTGTCAGATATGCCCATGATGAATACATTTTCCCCGAGTTTTCATGGAAGGGTTATGCTGTATTTTCCTCCCTTTTGCAAAGATATGTTGTACAAGATATATACATTTTTAAACCATCTTTGTACCGGATGGTATTTCGATTCGTTAATCTCAATCCTCATACAGTTATAGGGGGAGTTAGAATAATTCCTGATAACCCTAATGATATCGAGCAGTATATTCAGGTGCAATTCAGAAATACTTCTCAACCTGCATTTGTTACCGTAACTGGAGAAAGTGGAAATACTCCAAAACCATTTGTGATGAATCCTGGCCGTTGGTCTGTTAATATCAATGTTAACCATAGTATATTATTGGTGAGTACCAATATCAGATGTATGGAATATCTTATTGTCCACGAAAGTGGTTTTTTATTGTATTTTGTGAATAAAAACAAATTATATTTAAATATAATTTTTTCATGTCTAAACAATCTGGTAACATTCGACGGAATACAGATCTTCAATAGCTTTGTTACCTTAGGTCAGAAAAAATGCAACCCGAGATATTTCCATCCAATTATTTTTGACTCCCTTTTTCATACACATTCTTATTTCCATAAAGTTCCATGGAGATAATCACAATTCATTCGTTTTTAGGATTACTTCATTCTCCTCCCAGAAGATTTCTACTTGGCAACCATTTTGAATCAAAAAGTTGAGGAAGCTTGTACTGTAAAGGAAAAAGATATGTGCCGTCATTATGACTATCCAAATATAACCTCCTATGATAGGTCCTTGGGTATTGGTGGCTTTGGACAGAATAACAAACCTTCAGAGCAATGGTTCAGAGATACAAACGTGAGGTAATTTGGGAAAATATAAAAAGTATTAAAAATTATTTTTTTTAGCATTTGAGTAAGGTAAAAGTTAATACTAGAGTACCTTTACTGAATCCACTCCAACCGGAAATAACATTCAATATTAGCGTTCACAAACCAGGAAGGTATATAATAGTGTTTGATTATGTGACCCCTCTTGATGATTTACGTACTCATGAAGTCCGGACAGTCTCACACATCAAAGGAGGATATGAAAATGGGCATCTCAAGTTATATTCTTGCCCTTATTCTGCCATGTGTCGTCAAGCAGTCATTAATGAAAAATTCGGTGTGGCAGTATACACTATTGAAGGAAATGTCATTGTTATCAATCTCAAGGTAGGATAACATAATGTTCGCCTGAAAAATTGGAACATTCGAATTTTGTCTCCTAACAGGCTGGCAGCTGACAGGTTTAATTTTTTCCTTCATGTCATTAAATGCCTTGGGAAGTGAAATATCATTTGTGCCTTGGAATGAAAATCGCGATATCAAGTGTAATAAAATCCATTATGTATAAGAAAACTTCCCTACATATTGGGGAAGGCTTCAAGTTCAGTATGCTAAAAGACAATCTCCAATTTATTGACTTCAGAATCCAGAATATGAGGGATTTCCGCCTATTCAGGAAATTTCCATAGGTATCCTGTCTATTTTTATATTTTTAAATTCAGAATGTTACCCCTTTGTTTACAATAATAAAAAATTATGAAATACTTCAGCGAAAACTACAGAACAATTTAATGTTAGTCGAAGAGGTTCAGTTATTTCCTTCAATGTAAAAAAAATCTGAATCTCTATATTTTCACGATTTCCATTGATTTCAAGAAATTTCTACATCAAACATAGCCTATCAATTTGCTCCCTAACAGTAAAAACTAGTATAAAAAAATATATTTTAAAAACACGCTTTTGTAGCAATATGCATCATAAAGTTGATGATAATAAGAATAGTCATCGACCAATATATTAATTTTAATGTAAAAAAAGCATGGGGATATCAGTTGTCTTGAAAATTTTATTCATAAAGGTAGAGTTATGAAAAGTAAGTAGAGAGCACCCCACGTTTTTTTACATTGAAGTTAATTTTTTGGTCAGTGACTTTATTCTTATTATTTTTAACTTTTCGGTCCTTATTGCTACATATGCGTGTTTTGTTAGTTTTTTAAAACTATAATTTTATTTTTAGCTTTTCAATTCATATTGCTACAAATGCGTGTTCTTAAACTTTCCAACTATGAGAGAAAAATTCGATTGATTTATCCACATGGGATTCAAGTTTTTACTAACTTTTGGTGAAAGTGTTGAGACCAGCACACTTACCAAATTTTAGTAATGTATATTAAAAAAAATTCAAAATTATGAGCCAATGATTTTGGTGAGAATGCCAGGTCATAGCTATGAAAGTTGGTAAAAATTGAATTGAAAGATTCCATTACATTCATATATACATACATGTCAAGCTAATAAAAGAGTTTTTAAAAGTTTAGAAGTTACCGAAAACATTTGTTAAATACAAACAAACAAGTTTCATAATGAAATATTATATTATTTGAGGATAAATAAAGAAAAGTACCGCTCATCAAAATAATATTAGGAACAAAAGTTTTTTCAATAACGGGATGTTGAGATTGGATTCTGGAAAGGGTCCCAGTTTGTCAGTATTTTTCCACTCATTTTCAACAGAATAAACAGTATGAATGAGCCAGGAGCTTATTTGAGACACTCACCTCAAGCCCAACAGCAGCCAGAATCCTTCTCCTGCTGGAGACTCATTTTCCAATTAAGTCCGAGAGAAGACAGGCAGAATATAGCAAACCTCTAAAACTTGAAGATGGTAGGAAGTACTCTTTGTACTCACTACTTGTGCATTACTTGCTTCGAGTATGCTGACGACACAGTCATCAAAACAAGGGGAAAATTGAAAAAAATCCTCTGAGATCGCCAATAAGCCAATATCCTCACTTTTTGTGAGCAAAAACATTGCGGGTAAAATAGTACTGTGGTGGATGTAGACCATGATTGTGAGACCCATGATCACCTGCCAACAGAAGGAGTTCAGTTTAGAAAAAACAATTCGGACTTTACTGGGCAACCAAAAAAATTATGTAGCGTGAAATCTATCTACACGCTGTATAAACCATAATATGATATACAGATGGCCAATGGGGGAACTGGAACGGGAGCCTTTGAGCCTCATACTTCTGATCTCTGGAGGAATTTCCAAGCATATTTCAAGCGGAAATATATGCTTTCGAAAGATGTGTCTAATTCAATCTCGATATAAGATACTGGAATAAAAACATATCAATAATATCCAATAGCCAAAGAGCTATAACAGCATTGAGCTCTTCTTGCATCAACTCGAGGATGGTATAGGAATATGCTAGGCATGATATATAAATTATTCCTCCTCTGGGTGCCAAGCCACATAGAAGTAGAGGGGAACGAACAACAACAACAAGGAGGATCAACGCCACTCATTGGATCAGAACCATTCTGCGGACTAGGAGAATTCTCTTCCGGAAAAAGCTCAAAAAGGGGTATTGAGGAAGACTCAAAGAACATCTCAGGTAGCTGGATTCAGAGGAAAATAGCACCTGTAAGTTATGTGCAGAAAAACCTAATGAATCTCAATGCCGTAACAACAGCCAGTGGAAGAAATGTCACATATAGATCATCCCAGAATTCTCCAGGATCTTAGGTTTGAAGGGCTGCTTTGAACAAGGAATTTCTGAAAAAGCAAAAGGTGGGGCGCAATAGATCTAATCAGGTCGTAGTGCAACTGTCACCACCCATTACACCAATACCAATGATCGAGCCATTGTTTGTATTATAAAAAATCATAGTGAAAATCCTATTTGCTAAATAAAATATGGAAGATCATTTGAGGCATTCGATTTTTATTTTTTCAGGAAGCATCACATCCCTGAAGATCTATTACTCAAACACAGAAAAAATAGAAATTTGAATTATAAGGAAAATAAAAGTAATACAAAACTGGCTCGGGAACTGTTTGTTCATTTTATTTGTTAACTAAAAGTAAACAAAATCATGATCTTTTTTCAAATATAAGGGTTCTGTGAAGTTGTGTTACTTTGCTCAGATTTAGTTGTATTTCTTACGGTTTTCAACTAGGTATTTTAAACAAATTTGTTTCCTCTAGCCATTCAATATGGAAAAACTGTGCTATTTTAATGCTGAGTATTTTTCAATTTTTTTATCATTTGCTGGGATAACATTGCTTTCAGCTTTGAAATCAATATATGAGCAATTCTAGTCGATTCTATGACTTACTTCGCTAAGTTTTTTTCAAATCTGTATGAAAAGTAAGGTTTTACTACAATTTGAATCGTGTTTGGGGGTAATACTCAGAAAGTATGTTTTATTTAACAAAGTTCAATTTTTCTATAAAAATATAAATGTTTATAAAAATATGAAAAACGTTTATTACAGTTAAAAAACAGGGTAGTTCTTTGGTAACAAAAAATAAAAGAAGCTCTAGGTACTCTGAAAACATACAACCATAACATAACGTTCATTCAGCACAATCAACTATAAAAATAAAAAAAAACGTCTATCCTAACAAAGCTAGAGTAGGTAGGAACATAAATCATAAACTACAAATTGAAGGCACTTATATCACTGATATGGAATTAATGGTTATTTCGAGAAATTTTTTAAGGAAAAATGTGTGTTTCATTTTCTGCGCAGAGATGTCGATTGTCCACATCTAGCAAAAACGAAGAGAATATTTTTTTTTGGACTATAATATGCCTTACAGTTTTTTTTTATGGGAAAGATGATAACAAAATCAACGAATGGTTTTTGTGGAATTGCTGGAAGTTCATTCTCTTGCTTATTATTACTGTTTTCATCTTCAATTTGGTCTTCGTAACATTCGTAGTTCCCACTTCTGTTGAGTTAGCATGAGAACAAGCAGTGTCTTCATCGTGAAGCAAATCCTCATGAGAAATTGATTCTCCGCGAAGAACGTGTAGCATTTTCTTTCTTTCCTATTTTACAGGTGTTAACGAGCCAAATGTCTTTTCTTTCAAATGGGTTGAAACTGCTTGCTCAATTTTTCTCCCCGTGTTTCTTCCACATATGCTTTCACTTTCGCATTTGATAATTTCTTGGTAATATTTGTCCTATCTAGAGGATAAATTTCCGTTTCTCTGATGGTATTTTGTATTATTCTTTTAGTTACATTCTTTCTATCAGTATTTTCAGTAAAGTAGGGAAGCTTATTTTATTTGCGGCACTTTCCCTTGGTTTTTTCTTTTTATATTATGTTAATATGGAGCGCCAACCTCCTTTATGTGACAGGAAGAATTCAACATCGAGGGGTTGAGTAACTTGGGTGGAGTTAGGGGGTAAAAATATGAATTTTATACCTATTCCTTGGCACTGTTCTCAAATATTGACACCCCGGTTAGAGGACCAGTTATCACTGATCATACTCTTTGGTCCATTAGTTTAGTAGCCCACGGGACAACTACTTTGAAGAACCATTCTGAAAACGTAGTCGCATCGAACCATGCTGTTTTGTTGTGATTATAACGTGTATTCGAAGTACCGCCAATACACCATTGGTCATAAAGGCTCTCGAGGTACTTTGTCCCGCTTTTGAAGATACATTTCGGTCGGCCAAGATCATCGATCAGCTTAGTCTTGCTGGATAAATGTTTTTCAGATTTCTACCTAATATGTCGATATAATCAGAGAGTACTATATTATATCCTTTTGCAGCTGCGTGGCTGAAAATGCCACTTCTGACTGCACAAAAGTTTGTTTGTTTGCTAAATGTTTATATTTTTCAATTTATTATAATAAATACATTCAAGCTTTTGGAATTGAAAGTTGTCAGTTAAGGATGTTCAGTAAACTTATTTTCTAAATGTATATTTGGATTGTAATGTGAAATTAAAATGGACATTTGATTACATGTTTCAACTTCTCATTTCACATCAATGTTGCACTTACATAAATTGGCCCATTATATAAGATTTCAGTGTCAACTACCAAAAAATGATTGGAAATATACAAGCATCTAAAGGCACTTTATTGATATCAAGAAAAAGTTCCTGAAATTATTTTTTCATCAAATAATGCTCTTTATTTCAAATTTCCAGAGTAAAGATGCCAATGTTGGAATTTATTCTGTATATGCCATTCCATATGAGGAATGGTCACTAGACTTCATCAAACCTAAACCAGTTTGTATTTGGAAATATGGAAAATGTATTCAATCTTCTTTTCCCAATCCACCTGAAACCAAGAAAATCCAATTTGAACAAGAAATTGAGGGGGAATTGGGAAAAAATAAACCACCAGTTAAAGGAAATAATGGAACTACATATATTTGGCTGAATCCTTCAGATCATTCCATTGATCTGAAGGGCAGAGTCCCTTATCCTGGATATTATACCTTCATTGTTCACTATTACCAACCACAGTTTCCAGGTGAGGAAAAAACTATATCACTGTTGAGTTATAAATATATAATAGAAAAAACTACACTTTATGTTTGATATTTGCATCAACATAACTTGTTAGCACTGGAGTTCCCAGTATTGAAAAATTGAAATAATGTAGTATTCCTGGATAATCTAGTGCTCACCTATCTTTTTGAGGAAGTTTGTCTTAGGAAAATTGAGTTCAGTTCTTTTATTTATTTCTTGAACATTATCCTTCCAGGAAAAGTGACCAGTATTTCTTTCATCATATCAATATATGTTGAAAATATACTTTCAATCGTTTTTTAAATATATCTCATTCTTAGGAGTATACCTGGGATTATGTACCTATGCATGTTCTTGAATCAACAAATCATTTATGTGTATACTGATTGAAAGGAGAGTGATATCATATTTTGAATATTGCACTTTTCCAGAAAACGATTGGACTTATGCCAAATAACAGAATAGTAAAGAGTATGTTGTGCTCTATATCGCACTGGAATTCATCTATATTAATTTTCATCAAAAATATAGAACACATTTTGCAAACTTTTGGAATAGATTAACATAACATACGTTTTACATACTCCTTATATAAATTTCACACTCTGTTCTGGATGTGTTTCTTCCATGTTCATATGAAATAACAAATCAAAACCATGTGTTTCACACCTTTAAAAATATCAAAAATTCCATTTCAGCTTTCAAATTGGATATAATCATTCAAAATGGTCAGTTCTACGAGGCAAAGGTACCAGTAGAACATTGCCCTTCAGTATCTGGATGCAGATCAGTAATTGAACACAATGATAAAAGTACCAAATTCTCTCTTACTGAAAATTTTATGATAACTTTAAAGGTAATGTGCATTTTGATTAATAGAGAGTAGTAATTTGATATTTTCATTTCTCATTTTCAGCAATCCTCAAATAAAAATGTCTATCTCGATTATTTACTAGTTGTTCCTGCAGACCTTTATAGTGAAAGGAGTTTAGAACCAGAAGATCTTGATAGAACTGGAGAGTTCATAACTATGTGTGGTAGCAACCATTTCAATATAGATACATCTGTGGAAGGTTGGTGCATTATATTTCTGTTATTGTAACTTACCTTCTACATTACCGAACTTCAGTCAGTTATAGGAATAGAGCACGAAATTTATTTAAAATAAATATTTTGAGGTTATTGTTGATTTATAATTTTGTATTTTTTATACTTCTATCATACATCCGCTTAATGCTTGATGGGTACATGGTGGTGCAATCAATGTCCCATCATCAAATTATACAATTGACTTCAGAATTTATTATTTATAAACAAATCAACTTATTATTCAATTCTGCAATAAATTTCAGGAAACATTCAAATTCTATGTTTTCTGAAATTGCTTCTTACTTTTATTAATATGTCTTTTCCACAATGTTATTCATACGGGCACATTTAGCTTACAATTAATATACAGGAAAATCTTAATTCATACAGAAACCAAATCGTGGCCAATCTATTCATCATAAGATACGTTCATTTGTTCATTCAGGATTTTTTTTTTAATATCATTCTCTGAAATAAAGCCATATTCGAGACTATATGTGCAATGTCATCATGACCCATAAACTGATTCACTATAATTGATAATAAAACTGAGGCCTCAGGGACCATTAATTCCACTTCATTGTTGAAAAAGTGCACATTTTTCTCAGGTTCACGAATCCCATTCGAAAGATATTATTCATTATCAGCCCCAATATTCTGGATTGTTTTAGCATTGATTCACTTTTTTTCTAAATATGTGACACATTATTCAAAATGTTTTTTTTTTAAAAAATTTGCCAATTAGTGTGGCGATATTACTGTTGATGTAATGAGGAGCAAATATCAAGATTGACTTTTGGAGAGTTATTGATTATAACACTTAAGGCCGCTTCCCATCTAGCAGCATCAAGCAGCGCGTCGCAGCAAAATGCTGCTTAAAATTGTCTACGTGTAATTAAATGATACCATTCCCACCTACGGGAAATCATTAGAAATTGACATTCTCCTGTAATATTTTTTGTTTTGATGCTATCTTTTTATACATCTTTCTCATGAAAATGGCATGGGAAGTATTCACAAAAACAACTGGAAATGATACATTGGTCAGCGTGGAATAGGCTACCTAGTCGTGATTGTTCATCTACATCCATGCTAATTCCCACAAAAAAAGTTTTTATCATACACGATGTTGAAGGAAGTCCTAAGGTCGCTGCTTAAACTTTTTCAAAGGGACTTAACCCAACTTCTTGCCATTTGACCCGATCGCAGATGAATTCTCATGCCCGTGTAATGAGCTGATTTTTTATAGCTACTTCATGAAAAACAAATGATTAAATGAAAATGTCATCAGTTTTAAATTTCCTATGGAAAGATTTCTCTTTCCAAATATCAAATATAAATATTGTTGAAAATTATACTTTTGCCAAGCATGATTTGAGTTTAATTGGTATATTTTTTTATTTTGTTAAAATTTTAACAAGTGTTCATGGTTCATGATATATGATTTCATTCTCATACTCGCTCAGAGATGAAAGTCATTTGGTTATTAGTGAGTTTTCTAATGAAATTGATTTTAGATCATTCGGTGGATTATTAAATAACATGCTGAGAAGGAAACACTTCTATTTATCGTATATTCGTATAAAAAATCGTTTTTGCAATTTTGAATTTGGAAATGTTTATCTTTTCAACATGAATAATTCCCAAGAGGAAGATAGTGACTAAAGTAAATCATTCAGTCGCAGATGATTCCACATCTATTTTATGATTATCATACTTCGAAAGTAATTATCAAATAACATATTCATATGCTTGTATGTATAGTTAGTGAATATATGCAATGAGAAAACAGGTGTATAAAGAGGAATTGTGCAGTTTCCCACTGTCCAACGATTACCAAAAAACCTCATTTCCAATGTTCATTTATATAAATAATTGATTTATCATTGTTATTTCTTAGGATTTTGCAGAGACTCTGTATTTTCTATAACTGCTGGACACAATACAGGAGCTCTTCCATGTCAGTGTGATTTTGATGGATCTCTCAGTTTTGAGTGTGAAAAGTTCGGAGGGCAATGCCAGTGTAAACCAAACATTATTGGACGCAAATGTGAAGCTTGCAAAACGGGATATTATGGATTTCCGGAATGTAAACCTTGTCAATGTCCTTCAACAGCTTATTGCGAACCCAATACTGGTGAATGTATTTGTCCTCCTCATGTTACTGGTGATAACTGTGACCAATGTGAACCTTACACATATGGATATGATCCTATCATTGGTTGTGAAGAATGTAAATGCAATTATTTGGGTGTTAACGGGTCAAGGCAATGTGATCTCAAGAGTGGTGAATGTCCGTAAGTAATGATTTTTTTTCACTTATTCAATATTTCACCCAAGAAATCAAAACTAAAACTTCATACTCTACCAAGAGCTTTATGGGGATATTTTCAATAAATTTCAAGAAAGGGAAAAAATCCCCTCAGAAACTTGGAAACAGGTAGAAAATGAATCGAATATTTTGTGTACTAGTTTTTCAGCTCAGATTTTAGTGTGAAAACAGTAGTGTGTATTTAATATTCATTATTGAATTACAGGTACATATTTGAGAAGTACAACAACGGGAGTCAGTTGAAATGTCACAATGTACTAAAATTTTCATTTCATATACAAGGGGTTTTATTCAGAGATATTATCTTAACAAACTTCACATATCAAAAACACGTTTTTTTTAATTAAACACCCAGTATATTGTTCTACCATATTGTATTATTATCTGAGATTTATTAGTATAAAACAACAAATTACTGAGGCACAATTTTGTATCTATCTATCTATCATTCCATACAAAATATAGAGTTCAAAATTAATATCCCTACCATTATTTTTGCTCTAGAGGAGTGAGCATTTATTAGTGGCACAATGAAAATATGTAGATAAGGCAATACATATTTTTTTTCTTCAATTTGCTACTTTAGTTTATTCTAACGGGAAATAATGCAAAATAAAAAAGAAACAGAACCGAGACTGCATTCTCAAGAAAATGAAATTACTGGCCACTCCAAAGTTACAGAAGATGCTTACATTACGCCCAAAGAAATATCTGGCATTTTCACATTGGAGCATCGGATAATCACACTGTACTTATTAATAGTCATTTAAATACTGAATTTCTGAGAAAATGGATAAGAAAAACATTATTGTATTTTTTTTATTATCTATATTTTCAATTTGAATATTGTCAGAATTCAAAATATCTTCTATCTTTTTTTTTTTGTTAATTTTCAACTTAAAGTAAAAGCCTAGCAGACAATACCAATATAAAAAGTTACTTTCTGAGAATGTCATGTTGATTAATTCTTAGGGATAAAGTAGTTCAACAAAATGGTGGAATAATGGTAATAGTAATAGTAGGTGGTGACAGATGCACTACAACCTGATTAGATCTATTGTGTTCCTCCTCCTTCTGCTATAGCAGCTTCTCGAACCTCAAATTGCTGCTGAGGAATTTGAGGATTTTGAAGGAATCTAATTGTGGTATTTTTTCCACTGTTAGCTGGTGTGATCCTAGGTTGTTCAATCTTTTTCATGTATAGCATCACATTCTACCGGTGTGTGGAGGGATGTTTGTGGTTTCTCTTCTTAGAACCTGTATGTGCTCTTTTTTTCTGCCCTTGCGGTGTCCTCTGAGTTTCCATTGCGCCATTGGAATGTCCCCATGCAGCTCTCTTTTCTACGATGTGAAGAGACGTAAGGATTAGCATAACCTCTAGTGCTGATGATGAAGTTGATCTCATTGCTGCTGTAATCCAAACGCATGAGTTACGTACTGCTCAGTACTTTCACCCAGCCTAGAAGCGTTGCAGATCCTAACTTCTGCTTGTTTCCATGAAAGCGGACTTTGCATTTACAGTAAACAATAAAACCATCAGTCTTGATGTATATTTTAAACAAATAAGGTTTTCCAATTAAATAATTTCGTGTTTTCAAAAACGTTATTTATTAATTGGCTCTGTCACTGCAGGATTTCGAAGGAATAAATCATTTAGATTTGAGTTCCAATTCTTCATCGAGGAGAACCAAAAAATAGTTTATTTGGAGATGAAAATAAACAATTTCAATCACGAAAAGTGGATTCTGTAAAAGTATTATTGGATTAGCCACAGTCCAGAAGCAAGATTCTGAATTCCAGTCACCAGAGGATGGATAAATTTTTTTCATCATTATTGTTTCCTTCTCTATTTTTATATGTCAAGCTCCTCAGTTTTATCCCCAAGTCCTTCAGTGATACAGGTGCAGAAATTGAGATAGATGTAAGTTAATATTTGGAAGCTCTCAGCTCAAATTAAAAAAAAAGTAGAATCAAAACCTAAAGTACAATCAATTGATTCCAGTAAATCATTGAAAATTGTCACGTCGTATAACTGTAAAACAAAATAATTACGAAATATAGTTCAGTCAATAATAGTAGTAAGTACCAGTGTTTGATTTGAAATTCCTGCAAATTATACCCGTATTTGACGGTAACCCGTGTGGAATATACTAATATATCAACATCAACTGATTTATTGAATGTTTATTGGGACCAAAAAATTTATTTTGAATGGAATATTTTCAAAATTCACAGGGTCAGCTGAAGAAGTATTTTCTCTTTAGTGGAATAAATAATAATTTCAATGTTAAAAAAAATTATTGATTTAAATGGGTAATCACAGAAATGAAATCTGATCTTAGTTGTTCGGGACAACATTCTAATGAATCATCGCTTAAATTTTATTCCAGAATAACTTCAACTTTTAATTTAGTCCATAACTCTGTGAATTTACAAGAAAAAAATGTGGAAATCAAGGTGAGCAAGAAATCATTTTATGACACACATACATTGCACACATTTTTGTTGGTTTGAGGAAACCTCAAGCAAAAATACATAATAAAAGATAACAATATGAGATATTTACAAAAAAAAAACTGCTAATCTTAAAAAGTCATCATTGCCCACTAGACTGCGTATGCAACAACCACCCCGAAATGTTCATTTTGCGTAACAATCCCCATAAAATTTTCATTTCAACAGAGCCCAACTTCAACATAATACTCCTCGCCAATTCACCACCTATGAAAATCATTCAACCAACCTCAATTTCCAATAGGACCTACATCCATGACAACATGGTACCGCAAACATGTTTCAACAATGAACGAGTATTTGGTATTCCCCAAAATATTAGGAAACCCCATAATGGGCCACCCACTTCCAGACCCACCCCAATGGGTACATAAACTTTTTTCAGCCCGATCCAAACCAAAAACGAAACTTCGTCTCTGAAGAACTTATTAATATTAAATCAAAATTTTGAAACATATACCACAGTTTTCATGCTAACAGACTACGGCGCTGGGCAGTCATTTTATCAAATTATAATTATGACATTGACTTTGTACCCTCACAAAAAACTATGCGGAAAATTTATCCCGGTTACTGGAAAAATATCGGGATGTAATATGGGACGATGTTGATGCCAACTTTTGGAATTATTTCACTAAAAAAAATATTTTCCCATACATTTTTCGGACGTGCAGAAGGAAACTTCAAAGAACCCATGCCTTTCGAAAATAGTCCATTTTGCTCATAATGGCTGGACACATAATGAGGTAGTAGAAAAAATCAGACCTTTTGTCAGAATTGAAAACCAGATCTGAGTATTGAACAGGAATGTTCGATGTGGAATAACAGATTGGTTATACCTACAAGTTTAGAGAAACATATTTTGAATGATATTCATTCCTCTCAAATGGGGTTGGTTGATAAAGAGTTTGGACTTGACGATAGTATCGAAAAAATATGCAATACTTGTGAAAATTGCTCGCTACCTAAAAAAATCCGGATAAAGCCATATTGAATCATTAGCCTTGGTCACCACAGATTTGCTCTCGAATTCACTTGGATTTTATAGGTCCATTTTTAAATAAATATATTTTGATTGTTATTGACTCACGCTCATAATAGATATTAGTCCCGCGAGCGAAGCGAATCAACTTGGATAACAAGGTTAGCCAAGTTAGGTTAGGTTGTGTTACCTTCTTTTACGTAAGACATTGACTGGATTCTAAGAGCAGACCGAGACACGCCGAAGAATGTCCCTAAACTTCATTTTACCATTACTCATAACACATTTGCTGAAATCTACTCCCATTGAAACCTAATTCATTGTACTTGCATCTCGCATCTCGCGACTGTCACTATTGTGCAAAAAAAATAATCCTTAAAAAACGAGAAAAATCACCGCTACCGCGAAGTGCCCGCAAGCGAAGCGACGCGTGTTGTGAAAAAGTTGATTGGCTGGCAATCAACTTGGATAGCAAGGTTAGCCAAGTTAGGTTAGGCTGTGTTCCCTTCTTTTACGTAAGACTCTTAAAATCCTGTTAGATTACCATTACTTATAACACATTTGCTGAAATGTCTGTTCCAATTGAAACCTAATTCAGTGTACATGCATCTCGCGACTGACTGTCACTATTGAGTCCAAATAATATTATTCGTGAAAAAAAAAACATAATTTACGTTGCATTACATTCGCAGCAATGTGCATTGCTGAATATAAAAGACAGAGATGTAGAAGATGGTGGATTAGATCTTGGATTAAGAAAAGAGGGAAAGAAAACTTGACATTAGTTCACGAAAAATTCCTGAGTGCAGACCCTAATCAATTCAAACGATATTTAAGAATGGATCAGAGTTAATTCAATAAGCTATTGAATAATATTCGGAACTTTTCCTAAAGTTGAACCATTTCTTGTCGGTATATTGGTATTACTGAGTAAAAACTGTTGCCAAAATTGACCAATAAATTGTCAGGTGTAAATATAACCCATATTGGTCAATTTTATTGTTCAATTAATTGATCAATTTTATTGGATCGTGTAAATTCGCACTAAAAAACGAGAAAAATCATCGCAACCGGAGTGCCCGCGAGCGAAGCGAAGCGTGTTCTGAAAAAGTTATTCGCTGGCAATAAACGGGATTTTAAGAGCGGCCTTCAGCCGTGTCTCAATCCGCTCTTAAAATCCCATAAGATTAGATTTATAGAGCAGACCGAGACACGCTGAAATTATAACGCATTTGTTGTAATATCTGTTGCTTGTAATATCTGCTCCTATTGTACTTGCATCTCGCCACTGTCACTGTTGTGCCCAAATAATAGTAATCAGTAAAAAACGAGATAAATCACCGCTACCAAAGTGCCCACGAGCGAAGTGAAGCGTGTTTTGAAAAAGTTGGCTGGCCATCAACTTTGATAGCAAGGTTAGCCAAGTTAGGTTAGGTTGTGTTCCCCTCTTCTACGTAAATCATTGATAGGATTTGGCTATATTTTATGTGAAATTGTGCCGAAAATGAGTGATTTGGTGGTCGTAGTTAATGCTGGTAAAAAAAAGGAGGCATTGTGAGTGATATTTGCGCGAGAAAACGTAGCTTGAAAAATACATGCCCTGGATGCGCCGCGTTCTTTCGAATCGGAGACAAAAACAAGTAATAAAAGTATTTCAACTATTTTCGGAGAGAAGGAGTACTTTTACCGGATATTTACCCCCAAAATATTTCCGCGTAAACGGTTATTTTCGGAATTGTGGCCCCAAAAAGGTTCAAAAAAGTCAATTTTCAACTTCTACTTATTTGAGACGGCTTGATTTCTTAATTTTTTCAGCAATACACTGAATAAAACCTTTAATTCACATAATTTTTATTATCACAATAACTAATTTAATTAAGTGAATGTACTTGTGTGAAGTTAGCGCTCAACGCTAGCGCCGAAATTAAGCGTTCACCCCCACTCCCGAGTCTGATTTACACCAAACTAATTCTGAATCTTGGAAAGGTTGCAAATGAGGTGACATTAAACTACCAAAGCAAATGTCGTTACTCTTATAGTGAAGCCTTGAAAAAATAAATATATATTTAACCCTTGATATTCAAATCGGCGTTATAGAAGGGAAAATATTTTCCAATTTTATTTATAACTAGGCGGATTGCGACTCTGAGGGAAGACATATTCAACTTGAGATTCTTGAATCTTTGTAATATTGATACCATATAAAAACTAGCAGCAGCAACCTCTGAAAGGAAGCTGAATTTTTGTCAATGAGTAGCTCTTGTGACGGATTGAATGTTGCCAAAAGGAAGAGATATTCAACGACAGATTTTCAATGCCTCAATATTTTTAGTCTATCAAACCATCGACATCACTAAAAACTACCCCCATTCTCCAAAAAATTTTTTGAATTGAGACTCGATGGAAAATGTTGCTGAAAGGAGTACGTATTCAACATTTAATTTTCAGTTCTTCAAAATATCGGCATCATAAAAAAACTACCCCCTCCACCTAAACGGATATTTTTTTCTCATAAACCAGCTCTTATGACGGACTGAGAATTAATGGAAAATATTGCCAAAAAAAATATGTATCCAACACTAAATTTTCAGCTCTTAAAAATATCGGCATCATAGAAAAAATACCCCCTCCACCTAAACGGATATTTTTTTCTCATAAACCAGCTCTTGTGACGGATTGAGACTTGATGGAAAATGTTGCTGAAAGGAGTACGTATTCAACATTGAATTTTCAGTTCTTCAAAATATCGGCATCATAGAAAAACTACCCCCTCCACCTAAACGGATATTTTTTTCGCATAAACCAGCTCTTGTGACGGATTGAGATTGATGGAAAATGTTGCCAAAAGGAATACGTATCCAACACTAAATTTTCAGGTCTTAAAAATATCGGCATCCTGAAAAAATACCCCCTCCACCCTGCAGAATTTCTGTTATTTTGGCAAGTGTGGAGAACAGGATTTTTTCCGAATAAGGATTTTCTGATGGTGTTTCCTCATTTCCCCTTCCATTCCTCACATTGTGAATGGTTGGACTCACCAGTTTCTTCACACTATATTTTCTACTTGGCGTTTTTTTCGGTGTTTTCCTATGTTTTTGCGTTAACCTCGACAAGGGCGTATTTCTCATCATAGGACCCAATGCCGGGCTCTCTAGCGTCTGTATTAGGTTTAGTAATGTTAGTATTCATTATGTTGGACTATTTTTCACTGTTAGCATGTTTGGAAATGCAGAAATTCAATATACAGTTTCGTAGATTTCGCGAAGTTTTTCAGCTTCTGCAATTGTGCAACTAGAAATTTCACGTTGTCCGTTGTATATTTACTTATACTGTTTTTATTCATTTCACTTGTCTTCCCACGTTTTAAAACGTCTTTTTGGGTGTTTTCCCTTTGTGGCATTTTGTTTTCACTTGTTTCACTTTTGTGTTACACTTCGCACTTTCCCCGCTGGATTCCATCACAATCGGGGGATGATTCAATGTATTGGTTTGCTCAAATAGCCATGGCGTTTGTGTCTTTTTACTGTTTTAAGAGAAAATAATTGTTACTTCCTCCCTATAAGGTCGAAAATCGCAATAGGGCTCATTATCGCGGAGCACACACTAGATCGCAAAAAGAAGTCCGCTCGACACCAATATGGGGAGATTGTTTGATCCTAACCTCACTTTTGTGGTCCGAGGTTTCAAGTCTCTAGCTCATCGGGAAGTTAGTTTAAAATAGATTGCAAGATTTGTACCAAACAGACACATAAGGAGCTAATAAAAACGTGGTAAAAATTATAGTAGTTTATGTAACAAGTTCGCAAAGTGAGGCTTTAGCAGACGAATGGGAATGTTTACGGAATATGAAGAAGATATCAGCTAAAGCCATTTGCGTATGTCTTGCGTACAACATCGTTTAGCTTTCCAAATAAACAGAACATAAATGCTACACATATTTCCTCGCCGTGCATACATTTTCAATTACTATCCATACGCTAGTGTAAGGAAGTTGCGCAAAAATCTAGCAAGCCATTGTTTATCAATGACACATTTGTCAAATACTCGTCAAATATTAGTGTTCATTTTTCATAAAATAAGCATTCCAATAGAATATTTCGAAGAAAACGTGTGCTTATCACTACGGAATTTCAAATATTCCATAGTTCGTTGCGTCTCCTGAAATGTTTTTAACATGTTAATTATAAGTTTTCTGATAAACAAAACTAGTCCGATAAAGTGTTGCCATGACGACTTTACCAGCCTAGCTTGGCGAAGTGGTATTTTGCGGACTATTTTCAGTATGCAAAGTAGGCATTTGGAGCGTGTACAAAAAAATATAATGTAAATTATTTTTAATATATTCGAGGACTGAAAAGGACATTGTAATATTTAAACTGTAATGAAATACTGAGAACAATATTAAAACTATAAGTATTTCTTGGAAATATGACAAAATATTTGAAATATTTTGATAGGAAAATAAATTTTAGTGGATGGATATTTTTAAATAAAAAAATTCAAAGTATAAGGGTATTTGTTGATACTGAATACTAAATGATATTGAAATAAATTAAATATATTTAAGATATTTTGGTACTGAAATTCGTATTGAAATATTTAATTTTCTGTATGTACACCTATTTAAGGAGTTGTTTCCCCCTCGGGGCACGCCGATAAATCAGCCAAGCAGCGCCTTTACTTCTGACCTTATTTTCAAATATTGAGATTTTGAACTAAAAACTTATTTTTATCGAAATGAATTATAGTCTATGTTGCTCAGGAATAGCTTAGCTTCGTATTGGTGAAATAGTACACCATGGTTTCCTCCAGCATTTTGCTCATCATTAACATTATTGAAATCATAATTGTTGATGGGCAGTGAAACGTTTCGTTTTCGTAACTTCATAGTAACTGAGAGTATTGTAACGAACCTAGGCCGGACCTGTCGCCTCGCGTGTTGCCGTCGACAGCGATGAGATCATCCCCGGAGATATTCGAGAACCATCCAGTCGCTCTTCCCTGGAGAGCAACGGTCGATATTGGAAACGATTGGAACATGCTGGATCGCCAACTGCCGGAATTCGAAAGATCGAGAATGCTGTATCGGAGATAAATAGGCGACCCTCAAGTGGAGTCGGGACGGTCTGAACGAGCCCATACGATCGAGCTATTCAGTAGCGTAGTAATATAAATTAAGTTGTAGATTAAGTGTGAAATAAATTATTAGAACCAAGTTAAGTTTATTTACGTTACAATTGGTGTCGGAAGTGAGATTTTGAAAATAAACAAGTGATCGTGGAGTGGATAGTCAGAAAAATAAATTGATAGACCTTTTTGTACGCCCAAAATAGACAGTGGCCCGGTTTTCGCGAAGTGGACAGTTGTGCGTGGGAATATAAACTGATACACTGTTCGCGTGAAACAGAAAATAGACAGTGGCCCGGTTTTCGCGAAATGGACAAAATAAAGGAAACAATCAGTAAGCTGGAAAAACGAATTAATAGTGCGCCCTCCACAGAGATGGTTAACGAAAATGCAATGCTGGACTTGAGTTTGAACTTGGATAAAGTTCAAGAGGGAATAAAAGATGTCAAGATCAATTCAGAAATAGGGAAGCTTTCCATGAAGCCGCCTCAGTTGACGGAAAAACTCCATGGGCAAATTACCGCCGGCAGTTTGAAGCAGCGGCCAAAGCAAACGGATGGAATGCAGGGGAAAGAGCTGTAGCACTGACACTTGCATTACGTGGAGAAGCGACAAATATTCTACAAACTCTCACCGCCCAAGAACAGGAGGACTATGATCAGCTGATTAAACATCTAGAATTACGATATGGCCACGCCCATTTGGAACACGTATACCACTCCCAGCTGAAAAATCGCTGCCAAAAATCGGGCGAATCCTTACAAGAATTCGAAACTGACATTGCACGCTTGGTTCGTCTCGCATATCCAGCCACACCGGAAAATGTAATGGAGCGATTAGCGGTTCAGGCATTCTTGGATGGACTCCGTGACCAAGAAACAAGACAAGCGTTGACACTAGCTCGTCCAACACATCTCGTAGACGCACTGGCACGCGCTTTGGAATTCGAGGCAGCGAAACAATCTTGCAAAAGCCAGAGTAAAGTCCGAATGATTGAGGAAGACTCACAGGAGCCTGCTAATTGGGAAGCTGCCGTAAGGAAAGTGATTAAAGAAGTTTTGCCTGAGAAAAGACAGATAAGATGCTGGAATTGTGGCAAAATTGGACATGTGCGTAGCAAATGTCCAACATTCAAAACACGACTCCGATGCAGGAAAACTAAAGAAGGTCGACGAAAGGGCAATCGTCGGCCTGTGTCCAGCAAGCCCGGTTAACAACGCATATGTCGCTATCCTGAAACGACAGAACAGAGGTGTTCGTAGACGGTCTCATCAATAACGAGCCTTGCACCATGCTGCTAGATACAGGTGCGACTAGGACAATTCTCGGGCCTTCCTTTGCCAGAACACCGGAACGGATTGAACCGACAACTTGGAAGCTACGCACAGCAACAGGGGAGCCAGCTACTGTATATGGCGAGCTACCGATTGAAATAATTTTGGGCAGCACTAAAGTGGCAGGCACTTGTAGCGGACATCGAAGACGATGCAATCATCGGAATGGACATCATGAATTCCAGAGGGTTTGAATTGGATTTCAAAGACGGCGTCCTACGTGTCAACGGAGAAGAGCTGGTGCTTCATGGGAGGAGTGAGGAGTTGATCCGTGTGCTGTTGGCTGAAGATGTAAGCGTACCTGAGAGGGCTGAAACCATTCTGGAGGCTCGCCTGGACGGGAGTGCGAGCAGTGGAGACGTGGTGATGTTCGAGCCCAAACTTCATGATGAGAAAATTGGACGAGGGATTGCACTAGGGAAGACCTTGTTGCGTGCTGACAAATTTGTGCCGGTAAGGGTCATGAATGTCAATTATTTCCAGTGACCTTGAAGAAAGGAACAATTTTGGGGCACTGCTCGTCAGTTTCATCTGTGATCCGGGGCGTACGAGGTACGATTAGCCAACCCAACAACTTGCCCACAGAACTAGAAAAATTAGTTGCCATCTCTTCCAAAGACATAAAACCAGCTCAACAGCCCAAACTAAGAGATTAAGTCAAAAAGTACCAAGACATCTTCGATACCGGACAAGGAAAAGGAGGTCGAACTAATGTGGTCCAGCACAAGATTGATACTGGGGGTGCCCGACCGATCCGGCAATCAGCAAGAAGACTTCCTCTTGCCAAGAAGGAAGAGGCTGACAAAATAGTCAGCGATATGGGAAAAGAAGGAGTTATCGAACCATCTGACAGTCCCTGGTCCTCTCCAGTCGTACTGGTGAAGAAAAAGGATGGATCGACACGCTTTTGTGTAGACTATCGCCAACTTAATAATGTCACGAAGAAGGACAGTTACCCTCTCCCGAGAATAGATGACACCCTAGACACGTTGGCTGGTTCCACGATTTTCTCGACCATTGATCTGAAGAGTGGATACTGGCAAGTAGAACTGGCTCAGGAAGATCGAGAAAAGACTGCTTTTACCATCGGCTCAGGATTGTGGCAGTTCACCGTTATGCCATTCGGCTCTGTAATGCTCCCGCCACATTCGAAAGATTGATGGAAACAGTACTGAAGGGACTCTCATGGAACACGTGTCTAGTGTATCTTGACGACATAATTGTGGTCGGCAGATCGTTTGAGGACCACGTGAAAAACTTGGAGGAAGTATTCCTGCGACTGAGGAACTCCGATTGAAGCTGAGCCCTAAGAAATGCCATCTGTTCCAAAAGAAGTACGATACCTCGGCCACGTTGTCTCTGGGGAAGGAGTAGCAGTGGACGACCAGAAGATCAAAGCTGTTAAGGATTGCCCATCCCAAAAGACATTCACCAACTTCGAAGTTTCCTTGGTTTATGCACATACTATCGCCGATATGTGCTGGGATTCGCAACATCGCTAAACCACTGACCAAGCTCACGGAAGGCCAAACAAAGTTCCAGTGGTCCGAAGAATGTCAAGACTCATTCAGGAAGCTGAAAGGAGCTTTGATCAACGCACCTATACTGAGCTATCCCACCCAAAGGGAAATTCATTTTGGATACGGACGCCAGCAACGTGGACTTGGAGCTGTCCTATCTCAGATCCAGGAGGGACAGGAGAAGGTCATTGGTTATTTCAGCAAGACGCTTAGCAAACCAGAGCGCAATTACTGTGTCACCAGGCGAGAGCTGTTAGCTGTTGTAAAGGGAGTGGAACACTTCTACAAGTACGTGTATGGAAGAAGATTCCTGTTGAGAACTGACCATGCAGCTCTCAAATGGCTCTACAGTTCAAAAATCCTGAGGTCAAGTAGCACGTTGGATCGAGAGCTCCAAGAATTCGATTTCGAGATCGAACATCGAGCCGGAACTAGCCATAAGAATGCAGATGCCTTGTCGCGAAGACCATGTCCAGATGATTGCTCACATTGCCGACGAGCAGAAGAGAAAGAAGCAACACTTTGTAGAACCGCGGCAATGGATGACAACTGGAATGACAGCAAGATCCAGAAAGACCAAGAGAGAGACCCCGACCTTGGCTTAGTCGTCAGCTGGAAGAAGGGCAATCGAAGACCATCATGGCAGGAAGTCGCAGGCTGTTAAGTCCTATTGGGCACAATGGAACTCTCTTATTCTGGACAATGGGATCCTGAAACGTGTGTTGGAGGCCGATATTGGTGGGGAAGACAGACGCCAAATCATTGTTCCCAGGAACAGAAGAGAGGAAGTGCTGCGGGAAATCCATGATGGAGTCGCCGGAGGACATCTGGGAGTGACGAAGACCCTGCAGAAAGTGAGGCAGCGGTTTTACTGGGCCACTTGTCAAGCTGACGTCCAGGACTGGTGCAGAAAGTGCGCTGTATGTGCTGCTAGCAATGGACCTCGAATACGACCCAAGGCCCCGATGCGTCAGTACAACGTAGGCAGCCCGTTCGAGAAAATCGCCATTGACATCGCCGGCCCGTTTCCCGTATCCGACCACGGGAATAAATACATCCTTGTGGCAATGGACTACTTCAGTAAGTGGGCGGAAGCCTATGCCCTGCCAACCAGGAAGCCATCACCGTCGCCGACGTCTTGGTGAAAGAATGGATATGTCGATTCGGTATTCCAATGGAGCTGCACTCGGATCAAGGCAGAAATTTCGAATCCAACCTTTTCCAAGAAATATGTCTACTGCTGAACATCCGCAAGACAAGAACCACGGCCCTACATCCGCAGTCCGATGGAATGGTGGAACGGATGAACAGGACGATCAACCGCCACTTGTCCAAGGTTGTCTCTGACCATCAAAGAGACTGGGACCAGTATCTTCATTTGTTCCTGATGGCCTATCGATCCGCAGTACACGAGTCAACCGGTCAAACTCCTGCTAGTATTATAATGGGCCGAGAACTGCTACTGCCTTGTGACCTGAAGTTTGGGATACCGCCAGGACAAGACACTGCGGGAGAGGACTACGTCAGCAAACTTCGGCAGAGAATGGACGACATCCACGAACGAGTCCGGTTGAACATCCAGAGTGCCAGCGATAAAATGAAGAAGACCTATGACATCAAGGCCGATGCTGGAGGATTTAAGGTTGATGACCTGGTTTGGCTGTACAACCCCAAACGTCGTCGTGGACTATCACCAAAGTTGCGGAACTCGGGGGAAGGCCCGTATAAAATCGTGAAAAGGATAAACGACCTTGTGTACCGAATCCATAAGCCACCCCGAGGGAAACCAAGGGTCGTCCATTTCAACAGGTTGGCCCTTACGCTGGAAACCATGACCAAGTTCGCACCCTCAAGCCACCGGAGGATGATATGACGTTCGAGAAGTTTATGTCCTTGTATTCCAACGGGCAGAAAGTCTACATGGGGTTACTAGAGAGGAGTCACGAGACCTTTTCGAGGTGCCTGCTGACTACGCACTAGCGCACTGTGTCGCAGAAGATCTTCGAATGGCCAGGGCATCGCCGAGTGTTCTCCAAGAAATTTGGTCAACTCCAAACACTGCGGGAGCAGAATCCAGAAGTTGGTGGGGTGCTACAGTTGAAGAAAGGCCAGAGAAACATCTACTACCTAGTTACCAAGAGGCATTCCCAAGATAAACCGTCCTATGAAGATGTCTGGAAGAGTCTCACCAAACTAAGAGATACTATGGTGGACCAGAATCTGGTGGATCTAGCAATTCCAAAATTGTCCTGTGGTATTGATGGGTTGGACTGGAGAGTCCTAAGAAGTATGCTGGAGGCGATATTCAGATCCAGCGGCGTCAAGATTTTGGTTTGCTGTAACCCTCTTCCACGACCGATCATGAAGACCGTGGAGTGTTACTTCCATCGAACTTCACGGTGCAGATATGGGGAGTCATGCAGATATCGTCACACTCCAAGGATGAAATTTCGGGACGAAATGTCTTTAAGAAGGGGGCAATGTAACGAACCTAGGCCGGACCTGTCGCCTCGCGTGTTGCCGTCGACAGCGATGAGATCATCCCCGGAGATATTCGAGAACCATCCAGTCGCTCTTCCCTGGAGAGCAACGGTCGATATTGGAAACGATTGGAACATGCTGGATCGCCAACTGCCGGAATTCGAAAGATCGAGAATGCTGTATCGGAGATAAATAGGCGACCCTCAAGTGGAGTCGGGACGGTCTGAACGAGCCCATACGATCGAGCTATTCAGTAGCGTAGTAATATAAATTAAGTTGTAGATTAAGTGTGAAATAAATTATTAGAACCAAGTTAAGTTTATTTACGTTACAGTATATATAAGGGTGCGCCGACATATATAGCAGATTATGGTAAAATCCAAAAAAGGAGCAAGAGATTACAGAAGAAGAAGACTGAGAGGCAGAGGTTTTGACAACTCATTAATAGATAAATTACCTTTTGAATTATATCTACCGAAATACAATTATTGTGGACGTGAGTGGTCAACATTATAAAGGTTTAATTTTTTTTATTTTACTGTTTTTTCTATAGCGGGCACTAAATTACAACAACGATTAGAACGTGGAGATTCTGGCATTAATTATTTGGATGACGCATGTAAAGAGCACGATATAGCCTATTCCAAAAGCAAAATCCTCAGTGACAGACATCGAGCTCACGAAATATTGGAAAATAAAGCTGGGGAAAGAGTTGAAGCAAAAGACGCCAAACTAGGAGAAAAAGCAGCTGCTTGGTTCGTAACAACTGCAATGAAGGGAAAACGTAAACTTGGAATGGGACTGAAAAAGAAGAAAGCGACGTCGTCAATGAAAAAACAAACACGAATTATTCGTGCACCCAAAAAAGGAGGATTCCTTCCATTTCTACTACCATTTTTGGGAGCCCTTGGGGCAGTGGCAGTGCGGTCATTGCGAAAGCGGTTAACGATGCTAAAACCAACCGTGAACGATTATCTGAACATTTCAAAATCGATTCATTAGTTCCAGAGATTTCCTCTACATACGAACAAACAAATTTCACCTCTTTATAATATTAGTATAGATTAAAAAAACTCAGATGTAGAATTCTGAAACAAAAATTTCCTCGAGAAAAGTAGAAAGTAGTATTATTATTATTTCCAGAATATCCTTTGTTTGAAAATAAAGCCATAAGCATTATGTTATTGCATTAATTTGAAATACGTAGGTTTGAAGCTTTTAGGTTATTTAGAGTTTTGTATTTATTTGGGTTTTTTTTCTAGGCAAATTATCAAGTTTAGAGGAGAATATTATACATTTAATGGCATTATTTCAGTGTTATGCTATTTACATTAAGAGCATCGCGTTTATTAACACTCTATACTTTTTTCTGTCCGATATAGTTTAACCGAGTTAAATGCATCTGAATGTGTAATCATATTTGCCGAGTGTTACTTGGTAAGCACATTTTTCCGCGGCATTATATCGCTTCGACCTCTAGCTACGTTTACACCGCTGCGCTGTGTTATACAAGTATTTAGGTGGATCGAGTGTGGCTTTCTTTATGCGTTCGTTGACGTTATATGAACTAGTTTTATAATAACGAATATCACTTATTCATCAGTTATTCAGAATTGTCGATTTATTTTTTTGCATAAATATTTTATTTTATTTTTTGTTCGTTTTCAGTACAGTTTTGCTTTTTATTCGTGTATAGTTCATTAACCTACACCACGCCGATGGGAGATAAAATTAAAAATATTGTTAACCGAATTAAGTTATTCGATGACCATATTACTTATGATGAGCTTGTTCTTATTGATTACAATGACATTTTTTATGATAAATTAGTTGTACATATTCGCAACAAAAAGGAGCAACCTATGCAACGACGTGGAGTCACTAGATGCCGAATTAAACCACATCAGAGAGGACCTCCACCGGAATGGATATCCCAAGAAACTCCTAGAAGAAGTATTGAAACAACTCCGGAGAACGAAGACATCTGAAGAGTAACAACAAAGCACAGTGATCTGCCTTCCGTACATCAGAGGTGTCTCCGAGAAGATCAGAAGAGCTGCTTCCAATCCGGCAGTACTTTACGGAGTTTCCTGACCAAGACCAAACCTGACAACAAAAATGAAATCAGTAAGAATTGCATTTATGAAGTTCCATGTGAATGCGGAGATTCCTACATTGGAGAGACAAAGAGACCGTTATCGGTAAGATTGGATGAGCACAAGAAATGGACCCAACGTGGAGAAACATTAAAATCGGGAATCGCTGACCACGCCTGGACTGAGCACCATCGAGTTCTATGGGACGACGCAAGTGTTCTACATAGAGAGGAGCATTGGTTCAAACAAAAGTTCAAAGAGGCCGCCTACATCGAAGCCAATAACGCCTTTAGTCAACCAAGCGTTGAGATCAAGAACGTATGGAAACCCTTGATTGCTCTTTCTGGCGGGCTGCAGAGGCGCGAAACTTCACGCACCACCACACCGCGCGAAATTACACGCACCGCTGCACATGACGGAATTGCACGCATCATTGCGCCGACAGTCATATAAATTGGTAAGTAGCACCTAAACTTGTCAGTATTCACCTGAAGACGATTGCAGATACAAGCATTCGAAACGTCGTGAAAACCTTTTAAAAACATTAAGACGATGGACGTCCGAAACGATAGTAATCAAGTTACCACATCGTCTACAACCTTCAAACAAAAAAGGAGCGGAACAATCGAAAGAAGTCTATTTATCAGATCATTCAGAGGAATTCTGGTGATATTATGCAAGCTTTAGGAAAATATGGATATCATTCAAGACCTCTTGAAAAATCAGAAAAATCCATCGATGTCGAAATGAACTTGAATGAATTCTCATTATCTGAAGATGGCAATGGAGAACTCCAACTTACATCCCAAAAAAACTCCATTGATTTATTGAATGAGAATGAGGTCGCTGATATGAATGATCTCTCTGATAAAGAAATATTATGCAAGCTTAAGGAAAAATATAGATATCATTCAACATCTCTTGAAAAATCAGAATCCATCGATGTTGAAATGAACTTGAATGAATTCTCATTATCTTTTAGTGCAGGCTCGGAATTTTTGGATGCCATGAAGCAATGCTTGACTGAAAATGATGGCACCGAAAGTTCGGAAAATTGTGAATTTGCAAAAGATCGTTGTATTACAAAGGAAGAAAACAAAGAATATTTCAAGACTATCAATGAAGGTTCTTTTACCGAATCAGCGGTCACGTTTGCTGATAATTCGACAAAATCTGTTACTCATCATGTGACAGATTCTTCAATTTCACTTCCCAGTTTGTGTATGGATGAATGAAAGGTCGGGTACTACCGAAGGGAAGCAAAAATACTGATCCTTCTGTACACCTTGAGGTGATACGGACAGATTATTCAAAATGTACATTCTTGGAAGTAAAGTTTTATATTAATGAGAAACATTGGAGTAAATTGTCAGTGAAAGGAAAATTATCAAATAAATTATATCCATTTTTCTTTCAAAATGAAATGAAGAAATTCGTTAATAATATTGAAAAGGGAAACATTCTCAATTGAATATTGATAGAAAGATTTTTCAATTCACAGAAAAATCTTTCTATCAATATTCAATTGAGAATGTTTCCCTTTTCAACATGAATACCCCACAAGAGGTTACCTTGACGATGGAAGATAGTGACTAAAGTTTATCTTTCAGTCGCAGATGATTCCACATCTGATTTTATGAACATCCTGTTTATATTTTCAACAAATCGTTAATAATAGTTGCTCTATTGCCTTTTATAGAATAAAATATTTGGAAAATAAAATAACACTGCTTGCTTATTGCAGAAACAATTATCGAAATTGTAAAATTTCAAATTTGACATTTCAAATGACCTACTCAATAGCAAGATAGTAAGGGTATATTCCACATTTCGAGATTATTGTCACCCCTATAAAATCACCGATCAAGTTCGAGGTGTCAAAAGAGAAATGACAAAAAATATTAAAAAAAAATTAAGCCAGCTGAGTACAGAAAAAAAACCATTTTGAGAGCTGATAAATCTGCCATCGAAAGAGGTCAATTACAGAACGTTAAATCAGAAGACGTTATAAGAATGCTCCGCAATGAGGCAATAAATAATCTCAAGAGACATGACAATGATATGGTCGACATGTTTTTATATAAAAAGGATCACCCTAACTTCATCCGGCAGATTTGTTCCCCAATAAATGTAAAAATATTCAGTTTAGAGCAATTACAGATAGCAAAAACTTCCTCGGTTCCAGTTTTGCACTTTGATGCTACAGGTGCTGTGGTTAGTAATAGCGAAGATGGCGATAAAAAAAATTTGTATTACGCTGGTATCCTCAGTCTACCGGAAAAAAGTCTTTGCCCTATTCTTGAGATGATCTCTTGTGAACATAACACATTCGCCATATTCGATTTATTGTTCAAATTTAAAAAGTTTTGCGAAGACCAAAAAGCGTGGCCAATATTTGAAATATTTGTCACTGATTTTAGTTTCGCAAATTTGAACAAGGCATCGAAGGCATTCAATATTATGGACTTGGACAAATATCTCAAACTATTTTTTGAACACTTACAAAAGAAAAAAACATTTCCTAAAAGAAAAACTAAATTATACTTATGCTGTGCACATTTCATAAAGAAATTAGTTCAGCTGAACACACCAAGTCAATGAAAGATAAAAGAATAAAAAATTGCATTAAAACAATGTTTGCCATAGCGTTCAATCTAGATAACCTGAATGATGCCGCAGAATGGTTCAAAAATATAACCATAATTTTGACATCAGAATTTAAAAAAGATTGTCTTGATGCTGCCTTGTCAAAATTGAATCCTACAGAATCCACAGAAAAACAAGGAATCTCAGAGGCATTTGATTATAACGATGACTTGCTGGAGAAAAAGGGATTGAATAACAGTTGTGAATGTATGTGGATGTATCCTCGTTTTATGTCAATTTTTCTAACTGAAATAAGTTAAAATATTAGCCGCGAGTTATATCAAAGTGTTTCTAATCAGTTCATCCATTTCTTAGTGCTATCAAAACATTGCAATTTTCAATCCATAAAGGCAAAAACTGCTATTTTCATAAATAACCTATTAGTTCATTCACTGCGAACATATAGACAAAAACATCCTGCCACAAAAAGTGTCAGGTGTGCAAAAAGTGGACACACGCATTTGGATCTTTCTTTGGTTTATCTAGCCTCCAGTGGCGTGCTTATTGTTTCAAGAATGCCAGCAAACTGCTCAAAATGTTCCCGGCCAATGGATGATGATGATGATTATGTTTTCTGCGACTGTTGCAAATCAGTGTTTCACAACACGAAATCTTGTTTCGTTATGTCCCCAACCGAAATACGTGCTGTCCAGTTGAAGCAACGAGTTGTTGTGTTCTTCTGCGAAGAGTGTATGGCAATATTCAAACAGACTCCTCGAATACTCAAAAAAATTTCATTTTTGGAAAATGAGATAACCTCTCTACATAACGAAATCAAGAACATAAAAGAACAGCTGTCCTTGGTTAATAAACAAGATGATATACCCAAGGAAATCGAGAATTTGAAACTCGAAATCGGCAATATCCGAATGGACGTGATCCCTCATTCTTCCCAAACAAACAACGATGAAATCATAAATGAAATCTATGAACGTCAAACCAGATCAAAAAATATCATGATCTTTAACCTACCTGAAGGTGAACGATATACCACCGATTCTGATATTACCAAAGTTAAATGCATTTTCAAAGACATAACCGACGACGGAGTCAAGATCACCGGAGTGGCTAGACTGGGCAAACAAAACAAAAACGGTGCTAGAGCATTGAAAGTCGTTCTAGATGACGCACAAGATGTCTTATACGTGCTCAGAAACAGGACCAAAGTTAACAAGGAAAGAAACATTTTTATTAATGCGGACCAAACACCAATGCAGATGGCTCAATATAAATCAGTACAGAGTGAGTTGAGAAATAGACAAATAGTGGTGAAGCTAACCTGAAACTGAAGTATATGAACGATATCCCCAAGATAGTCAAACCAAAAAACTGATTACGTTAACTCTCCCTAATTCTCCTAACCTATACTACCAAAATGTCCGTGGGCTTCGAACCAAACTAGACACTCTCCAGCGAAACGTTGCCACATCACTCTTTGACATCATCATACTTACTGAAACATGGCTCACCCAGGACTTCTCCGACACCGAATTAGGCCTCACGAACTACACAGTCTTTAGGAAAGACCAATCCCTTGCAACCAGTCCTTTCTCAAGAGGTGGTGGAGTCCTTATAGCGGTAAGGAAAACATACAAATGTGCTCAGCTACCCTCAAATGAGAGCATAGAAGATCTCTTCGTCTCCATCGGCGACTCCTCCAGATATATCTTCGGTGCTGTCTACCTCCCTCCTAAACCACCCATAACTTCGTTTTTGTCGTTAAGCTCCGATCTAGATGCTATAGTTGAAAAGTATCCAGACACCACCTTATACGTCTTCGGTGATTTTAATTTACCAAATGCCTACTGGACATCAGAATCATTAGGATCTACAGCCGCACCTACTCCATCAGCTTCAGCCATGGAAATTGAGGCGATTACTACTTTGTCAAATACTTGTGCTTTACATAACCTATACCAGTTGAACAACAATCCTAATAAAAGGAACGTATTACTTGACTTAGCATTCTCACACGAGTCATTAACCCTTAGCCCTGCCCATGAACACTTGCTCGCACCTGATCCCCATCATCTACCCCTGCAAACCTCTATTAATCTAATCTCTAGACCTCAGGGAGATATCAACAACGCGAGTGAGTTCTATTATGATTTCAAAGGGGCTGATTTTGATGGCATTCTCACCTGCTTAGAATCCATGGACT
Source organism: Gonioctena quinquepunctata (assembly GCA_018342105.1). Taxonomy (NCBI): domain Eukaryota; kingdom Metazoa; phylum Arthropoda; class Insecta; order Coleoptera; family Chrysomelidae; genus Gonioctena; species Gonioctena quinquepunctata. Next base: position 216,038 of record JAFIRS010000680.1, read on the forward strand.
GGGACCATATCTTGTCCAACAAATCCCTTAATGAAATGGTGAACATTTTCTATGATGCCCTGTACTCATTGTTCGATGTATTTGTGCCAAAGAAGAAATACTCATCTGGAAAGTTTCCTATATGGTTTTCACCAGAACTGAAGAACCTCATCTTTGAAAAAAAAACTGCCCATAAGAAGTACAAATCTTGGAAAAGTGAACGTAACTTTCGAGTTTTTTGTGAACTTAGATCTAGATGTGAAATCCTATCAAAAGAGTGCTATAATACCTATCTTATTGACTGTCAGAGGTCTATACATACAAATCCTAGATTCTTTTGGAAGTTTGTAAACTCGAAGAGAAATATTAATAACATACCCAATGAAATGTCTGTAGACGACAAACGTGTAGATACCGGTCAGGATATTGCTAACCTGTTTGCAGAGTATTTTGCGACGGTTTACTCCACAACCACCTGTCCCAATCTGGATATACCAACATCTAATAACTTAAATCTCTCTCCATTCAAGATCAATATTTCCCAAATTTATGACAAACTTTGCCACCTAGATCCTTAAATAGGCCCCGGACCCGATGCAATCCCTCCCTCCATTCTAAAACACTGTAGTTTTGTATTATCTCGACCACTCCATCTTATCTTCAATATGTCACTATCCACCGGTACTTTTCCTAGTATATGGAAGCTCAGTTATGACGTACCTATTCACAAGGCCGGGAAATTGTCCGATATAAAAAACTACCGTCCCATTCCTAAACTCAACGCCATACCAAAGGTCTTTGAAAGCATAGTGACTGATTATCTCACAGCTAATTTGAGTAATATTATAATTCCTCACCAATATGGTTTCATAGCTGGTAAATCTACAGAACTCCTCAATTTAACTCTTTACACAGATTTCCTCTCGGAAGCCTTGGAAGACGGACATCAAGTCGATTCTGTCTACACAGACTTTTCAAAGGCTTTCGACAGAGTAAACCACGGTCTTCTAGTGAAGAAACTTGAATGTCTTGGTATCTCTGGGCCCCTATTAGAGTGGATAAGAGATTACCGTATTCAAAGAAAGCAACTAATCAGGGTCAAAAACTTCACATCATCAGAAATTTTAGTGACATCTGGCGTTCCCCAGGGATCACATCTGGGACCTCTTCTGTTTAACATTTTTATTAATGACATAGTCAACCTGGTATCTAACGGAACAATTCTCCTATTTGCGGATGACCTGAAAATATTCTCCAAAATCACCTCTCTAAATGACTCAATCAACCTTCAAGCTGACCTTAACAGCATCTCGAACTGGTGTGAACTGAACGGTATGTTGATGAATGCGAATAAGTGCCACATAATGAGATTCCATAGACAGGATACACCGATCATCTTCCAATATCATAAAGAAGATATTACCCTAGATGCCGTCTCTAGCATAAAAGACCTAGGAGTTACCCTTGACACAGCCCTTAGCTACAATTTCCATATCTCTACAAATATCAACAAAGCTCTGAAACTTCTCGGCTTTATTAAGAGAACTACCTCAGACTTCTCGGACATATCATCAATACGCATTTTATATTGCTCACTAGTCCGACCGCACCTTGAATATTGCTCTGTGGTATGGAACCCCCTCTACAAAACCCACATCGATCGAATTGAACGTGTTCAGCACCGCTTTTTTAATTACGTAAACTTCAAACTACAATTATTCCGTGACCACATTCTAACCGGGCAAAGCCTGAACCTACCCCCACTATTGACAAGGAGGGACCAGAGGAACTTGATTTTCCTTTACAATATCATACACTGCAAACTAGGCTGCCCTGAGCTGCTATCCAAGATACATCTAAAAGTGCCTCCACGTACCACTAGAAATAACAGTACTTTCCATACTCCCCTCTATAGAACCAACTATAGATACAACAGCTGTTTACCACGTATCCAACAAACAGCGAATATTCATGGTCACCTAGCTTCTTTAATTCGTCCTTAAACGACTTCAAATCCCAGCTTAGGACAATGAATAAATAAGACCCGCAACCATCCACAGTCTTTCTCCTCGAGTCCACGACAACAACTGTTACATTTAATCATTTAATCAATTAATCATTAATATCCTATTGTACATTCCACTCAATCTTAATTTACTTTCATTCATCTTAGATCGTCTTAATATGTAAAACTTAATTCTACCTTCAACTGTATATTAGATGTATTGGGCTAGTTCCCGTTGAATAAATAAATAAAAAAAAAATAAAAAAAAAAGATTGCGAACAAATTCGCCATTCTATAAATTTTTCCTCTATATTTATGAAAAAAAAGTTTATCTCTCTTCATTTTCGAGGCGCATGAATTTTAAGTGGGTAGAATAGGCCTTTTCATTCAGATGATTTTTTTAAGGCGCATGCGCTCGTTTTGAGACCCAAAGTCTGATTGGCTATTGGGAAAGTGAATAGCCATTGGTTAGTTTTGAAATAACAATTTGAGATTGGCTTAGTTCAAAATTAGCGGTATTTTCACATTATGTCAACAGTCAACTTCATGACAAATGCACCTGCATACATTGGCGTTCGTAACTTTCTTTGTAGGTTAAGTACTTATTGCCTATTTTATACCGCCAAAAACCTTTCATTCGTAGATAAAATAATGTACACGAATATTTTCTAATGGTGAGTTTTATTCTTCATGTGAATTCAAGTCAACTATCCATAGAAAAACTCGAAAAAAATGTATTTCCCAAAAAAAAAAAATTCGACGTCAATGCCGTTGGGTCTCACAGGTAAACAAAGTTAGTCATTTGTCATCTAAATGAAAAAGTGTATTGGATTTTGATCGTGAAAATGAGTTTGCTTGGTCACTAGTGCTGCAGAACAAATTTCTAACACACATAAAATCACATAAATGAAAATCACTTTTATTTCAACTATCACGGCCATTTGCTGTTAGTATTATAGTGACATCACCACAGAGTATTATGGAAATGGAAAGGAAGACAGAATTGTATATTAAAATAATATTATATAAAATGTTTTAATATGGTAAACATATTAGAAAGTGTATGACCTTCATGCATAATGATATATATAATGACTGCACTAAGACCACAGTACTACTAATAATAATATTCAATCCAACCCTTTTGCGACAGGCTTATATAAGTCTATATTGGCAAGTCATTACCACTACTTTATAACGTCGATGTGACGTCGCAAGAGTGTGCCTTTTTGTCGTGTTGGCATACATACCGACGTCTGAGCATATTACAAGACATAAGTCAAGGACTTTTGCGAAATGTATTGTAGACATCTGTATAACGGAATTATGGCCTCTGTGTGCTACTTGGGTTCTCCATTAAGGTGAACTGGCCTTAAGTGATGGAGCTTTGCTTTTTTAGTGGTGAAATAACATATATACTGGATGTTTCATTTCATAAAAACAAGTTTTTGATATTTGAAGTTTGTCAAGTTAATGCCTCTGTATAAAACCGTATGTATAACAATATAATTTTTAGTCCATAGTGGCAATTTCAAGCCTTTCTTGTTGCACTTCCTGAATATTTTTGGCAAACTTCTATTATAAAAGCTTTTCTGATGCCATGTGCCACAATGCCGCAAATCTTGGAAAAAGGAAGTACTTTTATGCTTACATTTTTTCATATTCCTTATGATAGTGAGATACTGTACCTCCGCACACTAATGAGCCACCCTGTATACTAATATAATACATAAGAGAGACTGTGAGTTTGTATATATCCAACTAGTGTTTTCAATAATTATCAGTATATATTTATCCCAAAAGTCAAAAACTGATTAAATGTGTAGTTTGGAAATTGAACACCAAGAAAAGTGTTTAGTATTGTCAGTTAGTAACAAATGAATATATAAGTACACACAGGAAGAGGAAAGACTATTCATTTATTCAACAGTTCATACCTGATAAATAAAAATAAAAGAATATGTAAAACTAGAAACAACACATTCTAGGTAAATATCAGAGTTCTCTCAAAGTGTCCTTGAAAGATACTGAAGATACGTGAAAAAAAATCGAATGTACAAATAAGTGTTGATTAAGTACGAGAACAAACTCCGAGGGGTCATAAAGGTTTTTACATTTTTCTGGCTGTAAGTTATATTTTCAATAAATATATAAAAAACTCACCACGTATCATAAATCCACCATTGCTCATGAAACAAGATTATTAAATTTGGAAATTATGTAGAAGGTTTTAGGGTCTTGACCTGCCTAACCTCCCAATTTTTTTCTGGCGACACTGACTTGGATGGTTTTGAATTGAAAAATATGCAAGTATTCCATAACATGAATGAACTTATCCTGCTCGGAAAAAGTAATGTTGCAAAACCCTCGAATACACTTTTTGTTAGAAATTAGGGTGAATAATTATAGTCTTGATCATTTTGGAATAACAGAACTTTATTAACAAAATAAATCCAAGAGGAATCTCAATATAAAGGCAATTGTATCGAAGATGTAACACATTGTTATAATTATTAATTTCGAGCAACTGTTCTAAACTATCGAGAAGCGGATGACGCGCTCAAAGATATCAGGAATATTCCTAATAATTCTGCCCAACTTTTTTATGCTATCCTTCCGATTTTAATCTCGAAGATTTGAAGTCGAATGCCCTAGTTCAAAGTCGCGATTTAAAAAAAAACTTCCAACGCCTTTCATTATAGCATTTTAATTCTCTTCCGGCTCATAGGTGACTATTATCGAAATTCATTATTGCATGACGAGATAATCTTGTCTCATCAGTAAATAACACTTGTGATTGAAAGGTTGGTTTTCTCATTAACTTATTTCGTATCCAACTGAGCTGAACTTTTTGTAAATCCTTCGGTAAAAGAGTGGTATGCAATAGGAATAAGGTTTTTGATCTCTCAAAAATTTACAATTATGGTCATGATCCTAAAAAAGGAAGTTGAATTAATTATCTTCGAAAATATTTACGAAAAATAAAAAATACATCACTTTGTATTTTGAGAACCAAGCCTTTTAGAACATAGGCTTGTTTTGATTCGCAGTAGGGACGGTCTTAGAACCGTTCAAAGTAGTCATACAGTCGTTTATTGAAAACGTACCTGGGCAAAATCTTTCACGCTACGTTTGTCCTACTCTTTAGAACCGATTCGGAATCGTCCTGGCTTCGAACCAAAATAAACATCATGTTTTATTGGCTTTGACATTTTGTCATTCGGCCAGACACAAGTAAGAAGTATTATTGATTATAATTAAGTATCACTTATATTTAGAACATATATTTGTATTAAGTTTTTTCTCGTAAAATCATTCAAGGAATTACCCCTCGGAGTATATTGTCTAATTAATATAATATTGTCCACCTTCACATTGACTTTGTATTTTTTACACGCTTTATATTAGCTTCACTTGTATGTTTGTTTGTTTGTTTGTAACCGACTCTTTTGGGCGCGATTTTGACCCACTTCCAGACGTTCGAATAATTTGAAATTTGGCAGGTGTACATGATTCCGATGACAATGCATTAAGAAATTTTTGTGTGAAAAAAAAACCAAAATGGCGGCTTCAATATGGCGTACGAGTTTTGTGATTATGGTCCGATTCGCTTCAAAATTGGTATCAGAGGGTTTTCGTGGTCGTGGTTCTTTTCTCAAAATTACAAAATTAAAGATGGCGGCTCCAAAATGGTGGACGAGTTTTGTGATTATGGTCTGATTCTATTCAAAATTGGTATGTGGGGGTTTTTGGGGTCGAATATTATGATCTTTTTGTAAAAATTGAAAAATTCAAGATGGCGGCTTTAAAATGGCGGTCGAGTTTTATGATTATGGTCTGATTCTATTCAAAATTGGTATGTGGGGGTTTTTGGGGTCGAATATTATGATTCTTTTCTAAATTGTGAAATTCAAGATGGCGGCTCCAAAATGGCGGCCGAGTTTTGTGATTATGGTCTGATTCTATTCAAAATTGGTATGTGGGAGTTTTTCGGGTCGGAGATTATGATTACCTAATTTGATAAAATTATTCCATTTTTTAATTTGCAAAAAAATAATAAAAATAATAGTTTAAAAAAAACTAAAAAAACCCGCTTTTATAAAAAAAACACACTAAAAAGTAGGAAATAAATAATAGTTTAAAAAAACTAAAAAACACGCTTTTATAGAAAACCAGACTAAAATAATAGAAAATAAGAAAAACATGTATTTTATTTAAAAAAAGCGTGGGGTGCATGGTTACAATAATTATATAGTACATTACCTAGGGCAGTAAAGTGAGAAATGTCTCAGATCACAGGTTATTGTTGGCCGAGGTGATACCATGCACCCCACGCTTTATTTTAAATAAAATACATGTTTTTCTTATTTTCTATTTTTTGAGTCTGGTTTTCTAAAAAAGCGTGTTTTTTAGTTTTTTTTAACTATTATTTATAAAATTAAGAAGTTCTGATCAATAAATATATATATATATATATATATATATATATATATATATATATATATATATATGCATATATATATTATTATTATCATTCATATTTTATACAAAATGAGCATGCATTCTTCCATATTCGAATGAGTTAATTGCATTAGTAAAGAATGAGCCTATAGGTTTAGTTTTTATGATTAATTGATTCTCAAATTTAATAACTTTATATTCATTTCAGCTGCAAAGAAAACATAATTGGTCGTCCATGTGATAAATGTAAACAAGGTTATTACTCATTTCCTTACTGCAATTCATGTGAATGTAGAAGCAGTGGAACAGTTGCTGAAATATGCGACCAAGTTACGGCTGAATGTTTTTGTAAGGAACAAGTTGTGGGACCACAATGCGATTTCTGTAGAGAGGGATCTTTCAATTTACAAGTTGATAATGAGAAAGGATGTACCGAGTGTTTCTGTTTTGGAAAAACAACAAGATGCACAAGTTCGCAATTGATTAAAGTTTCTCTGAATATAATGAAGGACTGGGATATTGTTAGTATTGAACTGTTGGAAAGTTTGAATATATCCCAAATGAATATTGATTTGCAAAATGCGGATATCACCTCTAACGCTATAGGAATAGATTTTCAATATATGAATATTTCAATGGCATATTTTTCGTCTCCGTCAGATTATCTAGGAAGGAAACTTACTTCTTATGGGGGATATTTGAACTATACAATTTATTATGAAATTGGTGAACAAGGTTCAGCAGTCAATGGGCCTGATGTTATTTTACAAGGTGCAGAAACATATTTGACCTACTCTAATTTTGAGCAGCCACCACCAGCAACTGAATTCATAATGACATTACTACTAGTAGAGAGTAATTTTGAACTGCCTTCTGGGGAACCTGCCAAAAGAGAGCATATTATGGAGGTTCTGCGAGATTTGCGAGGCCTGTTTCTCCGAGGGAAATACTGGACAGTGAGTGGTACTACAAGGTAATGTAATTGAAAATGAACATATTTACATTGCAATGAATACAACCTTTTTTATTTTTAATATTATCGAATTATGTTGAAAACAAATTATCTTTATAAATTCAAGCAGCCAACCGATCTAGCATTCAGGTAGACACATCAGTAACAGATAATAATGCGCTATGGTTGCTGTTATATGTTCACGATGGCTTTCATCTTTAGAGAATATAAAACTATACTGTGATGTAGGAACAGTTACATAATATAAATTTGAATAACATTATTCCAAATTCCCCCTCCGAAAAATTACACAGAAAACACTTCATTAAAAAAATCAAGGACGTCAATGCTTACTTCATTTTCCCCAACAATACTCTAGACAACTACTGCTAACCTTCACATAGTGGAGACAGGATAGTTCAACAAAATATTTTCATGGTTTGAAGCTGTCCAAAAAAATATGATTAACAAAACAACAAAACAAAACTAACCATGATAGTATGGGAATCGGGTAAGCAGAATTGAGGCCAAATATAATACACATACGTACAAAATGGCTTATACTGTATTGCTCAACATATATTGATTCCCAAATACTTTACATTGAAGCCTTACTCAGATTTGTAGAGAAATGAATGAAATAGCCTAATTTTGGTTATAACATTTAATTAGCGAAAGAGCAACAATGACTCTGGCTCTAATAGTCTTCATTCTCCTAGTCATGCTCCAAAGAAGGTCTTTAATGGTTTTTTACGGAATTCGATTCTGTGTAGCAATTCTGCAATTGAGTTAGAAGCTGGATTTCGACTGTCCCAATTTCCAGTGTCATAGATTGCAATACACGTAAAACACTCTAGCATAAGACATTTAGCAATGAAAAATACATAACGTTTTAAAGGAAAAGGAATAATCATGAATAGAAGGCTTAAAATAAAATATGCAATATTTTTGTCTATTAGTGTCAAATCAGTCTATTTTTCAACACCTTACACCTATTTTACTTACCTACCTAACTGAAGGATTTAGTTCTCCCCAAGCATTTGATATTATTAAAGATGTAAAATAGAATATAGAATGCCTGAACAATTCTCAGATATTTTCGAAAAAGGTGCAACATTTAAAAAAGTAATCAACGATAGGTATAGATCCTTTTGACTGAATTTCTAGAAATTCGCCATGGGAAGGTGGGAATAATGATTCCCTTATGAAATTAGGGGATTGCCAAAAAATGACTATAAACTTAAAGTCAGTAGGCTTCAAAAATAATTTTTTTTAAAAAATTTTTCTAAGTTCCAAACATTCATTGGTCTAGAGTAATCTTCATGTCACGTACCTAAAAGTATTGTATTACTTTATCATGTACACAGGTTACTTACGAAAGAGTTTTTCGGAAACTAAAAATTATTCAACTTTCCTATGTTCCCTATCAGGCCAGGAAAGTTAAGATATCCTTATTCTATCAAGTGTGTACTGTAAGATCATTATTATGATTTGCTTATCAATAATTCAGCATTCACTTTACTTTTACTCAAAAATAAACATTTGATTTGATTTATTTTAAAAACATTAAAATTATAATTTGTATTGAAGTTGTGATTTATTTGTTCAAGTTTAGCTCCAATATCCAAATTAATCCACTGGATTCAAATGTTTAATCGGCCCTAAATTAAATAATGTTTGTCTACAATTATTTTTATAATTATTATCCTAGAAGCATATAAAATATATTCTAATTTTTTTATATTATATTTGATAGAATATGACATATACGTTGTATTTATCAATGATAATAAAATTTATTGGTGGTACTTGTACATTGTTCAAATATGTTATTGAATAAATGTATTTTTTTAAACATTGGATGTTTGATTGTATATATGCCAATAAAAATTAGTTTTTTATTTTCCCGCTAAATTCTCATGATTAGAAGAAAATGAGTAAGCCCCCCTTGTAGTTGGTTGGTAAGCCTTTTTGATCCCAGTCCGACACTGATAGTAGATATTGAGAACATATGTTAATTCGCTTTGCTTTTTTTTGTGAAGAAAAGTCAAAATACCAGATCATCCAAACCTTAATTCTTGTTTTGGATGATCTGAGTTCAGTTCATGGAATTTTTATATCAAATCAGAAAATGGGTGAAAACATAGAATTAGTTGAAAAACGAAAAATTTTCGATTCAATATTGGGTGGTCTAAATTTAGCCGTTTGTCGGAACACCATTATGTAGTCTGTATTACGCTATAATGGTAATCAAAATAACGATAATTTAAAATAAGGTAAAATTATGATGACTCAAACGGAAGAGGAAAAATGGTATGAAAAAAAATCTATTAAAATGTTCGTGAATTAAAAATTATATTGTCACATAAATGAAATAACATGCCTTCAGCTTCTCCCAAACGTCCTTTTATTTTTTTTTATGATTGTGATCTTTATAATAAATTGAAAGAAAGTGCAAATGTATTATCAGAAGAATCAAAAGAATTTTATCATAAAGTGTATCAACAATTCCTAGTGATTGATTGCTAGCTACTGACAGTATTCAGTTGTACATATTTTGTTTTTTATCCTTAACTGGTCAATAATGAAATCCTTACTTGCTTTAGAAAACAATTTCTCGGGATAAAAATCACAATGACAATTCATGGTGATAGTAATGGAAAAACATGTGTATTGTTAAATCTATTGAAACAGATATATATTATATATGAAACCTGGAAACTCCTCTTGGTTTGTTGTGATTTTTTCGGCAAAAATATTTCATTCACCCTTCATTACCTCCTGACTTTCTATTCCATTGAAAATATAATATTTATCAATTCATTTCAGGTTATCTAATGTGATCCTAGATGAAGCTTTCGAACCTGATTTTGAAAATCACTATGAGAATGCCCCATTTGCTGTGTCAGTCGAACAGTGTTTATGTCCCCCGAATTATCAAGGTTTATCCTGTGAAGAATGTGCACCAGGCTATTACAGAATCCAGTCTGGACCACATGGAGGTTTCTGTGTTCCTTGTGAATGTCATGGCCACTCTAATGAATGCGATGTTGATACTGGAGTTTGTTTAGTAAGTGCATAAAAAATATTTCTTGTAATTATTTTATAGGAGTGTAATGGTTAGAACCAATTATCTATATATATATATATTTTTCTTAAGTACGAGTAGAAAATTTAGGAGCATGTTGCTGACGTCAAAATAAGAAGAAAAGTTCTCATGAACATATGTCCGCAAGTTATTCGTTTCTGAGATGCAAGGTGTCAAAGTTGAATTCTTATTTTTATTTTTTGTGAATATATTTCAAAATAATTGGGATATTCGAGTAAAGTTTGGTATCGGGGAGTATTTTTCAATGACAAAATCAAATTTGTACTTACCTGAATCGTGTTTTCTAATAGAAAAATCGATTTGTCTAACATTTTTATGTAAAAAATATATTCTTGATAGAGGTTGCTGCGAGCAACTGTTTTCGAGTTATTGGGATTTGAAATAATTGATGCAAGTAATTTTAAATGACAAGATTTTTAAATTCAAAATTAATTCAGTTAAAGAAATTATTTTTCTTTGATTTCATTTTAAAATAGTAATTGGGTGTTATTACAATGTAATTTACAATGTAATACTAATAATAATAACAGTAATTAAGAGCAATTTAATACTAAAACAGTTAGGAGAGTAATGATTAAAGTAACCCTGCTGAAAATAGCTTATGAAAACTTATATAAAAAAACTTGTAAGGACCTATCAGTCCCATATTGGTAATTGCAACAGGAATTCCCAATAGGTTCTCATAAGGAATTTCTCATACGTTCTTGTTGGAATTCCTCATACGTTCTTATTGGGAATTCCTCATACGTTCTTGTTGGGAATTCCTCATACGTTCTCGTTGGGAATTTCTCGTAAATTTCCTCAGGTTTGTATTGTAATGTCCTCTTAGGTTCTTATTGTGATTTTATCATAAGTTCCTATTAAGACTCCCTCATAGGATCTTATTAGGATTTCCTCATAACTCTTTATGAGGAAATCCTTATATTTAATGCGTTTTATTCATTGATGAAATGTGCACTGCTGATGAATACTCAGAAACTAGATCAGAGGGCCCAACCCAATCATATTGGCATTGAAAGGAGACATTATGATTGTGGCTAAATGGAAATATCTTCTGCAAAAATATTCCTTTGGTGATCTGGTCTGAGGCTTCTCAATGCAACTATAAAGAAAATCCTAATGTAATTTTGTCTAGGGATATATTTATAATAAAAATTATTGTAGCTTGGAGTTGGTTGGGAGAACGTCAAAATAACTAAAACCACTATAGTGCTTTTGCCGACGTTTTGACTTTTATAAAGTCATCCTCAAGGCACTACAAAGGGGATTGTGATTATTACTCAAAATGAATAATGGGGTAACAACAGTGGTTTGTAAGGTAAATGGTAAAAAGTGCAAATGAGTTAGTGAATTACATACATTGTAAATAGCTCTAAATTAACGTGGATAAAATTGTAAAATTAAAATTATAAAACCAATATAAACAGAAGAAAAGTAAGATAACAACAGGATACTGACAAGAACAGTAGGTTTCTTGTAATAAAATCTGTTGTATGGACATTTATATACATATATAGATGTATATATATTTAGGATTCCTCTTGTTTGTGTCTATGAAAAATTCATGCGTTACTGATTAATATGGGTTCTAGAAAACTTTCGAATAAATATTATAAGATAGTGCGAGTGGCATGGTGGTGAATCTAATTCAGATGAAAATAAATGTGATGCAGGTTTCAACAGAAATGCAACCTATTTACAGATATCTTGGAAGCAAGAAATAAAACAAAAGTGGCTAAATACAGCAGTGATCTAAATGATGATAAGTAGTCTAGAAAATATAGAAAGAAGAAGGGTGTATTTTCTTCAGAAGAAAGTGAGGCCGATGAAGCAAATGAAAATTACCTCTACTTCCCCCATTTAAGACTACAATGAAAAAAGGATTGAGTCCCTCTCATGTGTCTCCTGTCAATACTGAAGCGAATGGCAAATTACCTCCATTCAAGCCTACAATGAAAACATGATTGAATCCCTCTCAAGTGTCTCCTGTCAATAGTGAAAAAAATGAAGGTGTATAATTTTCCAAGTAGTCTTGAGTAATGATCATATATAACAAACTCAAACTTGGCAAATATTTTCTGTACGTCCTCTTTGAAGCAAAGTTTCATTCCTTTATGTTGATTACTCATTTTTCAGTCAAATTGGATGTCAAAAACAGGAGGAAAGAACACATATGAGTTATTGAAAAGGTGCTCATCATGACTTATAAGCAAAGGTCTCGCATCTCAATATAGTTACCACGTCGAAAATGAAACAATCATTCAAGGATTTGAAAATGGGCAACTTCCTGATCAGATTGAATATATACATACAAAAAGAAATAGAGGATGCAAATATGAAATGGTTGAGGAGAGCAAATGAAAGGAAATGAATCGTTCTCAGAATATTTTTATTTATTTATACTTTTGACCAGTGTTGTTATTCTTTTGTTTTAATATACATTTTCTTAGAGTATCTACTTACATTTATGTTGTCATTTAATGAATTCCTTTGGTGGATGATGTGTAAACAGTTAGTTTTTGAAAGGGTCGTCAATTTTGATATGTGCAAGATATAAAAGAATGAAACTAGAGAGTTCTAGTAGCTCAATTTTGGTTGTATCAATTTTTAGTTGGATTTCAACCTTTGAAATATGTGAGAAGACAAATTTAATTAAAAATTTATGGAATTGTGTGGAGAAAATTGTTTATAAGTTTGATAGGTTCAAGATAAACAACTTCTGTTATCATTTTTTTGTGAATGTGTTAGTTTTTGGAATATAAATTTCAATATTGAATTGAAAAATGTATATTTTCAAAATTATTGATTTTACGAAAAATTACTTATCAAAGAATATTTATCCTGATATACCATGCTCGTAAACATTTCAATTAAGATCCAGACCACTAAGGAATTTTGGATTCTAACAATCAAATGCCAACTTTCTGATATGAAATGTAATTTATACAGGGTGTTGACATATTGGGCAATACTTTTATGGTATTGGTAAAAAATAACACTTGGTACTCATTCCCTTTCGAATATTGTATCACCGAGATTTTTGTGATAACTTCATCGAAAAGTCTTGGTTATTCTCTATTCAAGTAGAAATAATGTCTAAAAGGGGCACACTACAAGAACAATGTATGTGTGAGAACTTGTGTTAGTTTTACCTTTATAATATGTTTCCAAAGTATTGCCCATTATTTACAATACACCTTGTATAATCTGTATCCTCTGGATTCATTTTGGATAAACAATGGAAGTACATTGGACGATCACAGTGGTTGTTATTTGGATATGTTCTGGACATCCATTTTACCAAATATGGACATACAATGGATGCCCAAAATATGCACAATGTACATCCATTGGACGTTATCTGGGCTTTAATTGTACATCCAAAGTAGTGTCCTGGCCGTCCATTGAACGTCCCTTGAATGTACATTGGACTTATTCTGGACATCCAGTGGATGTATTGAACTTCCATATTCAACGTCCATGGTTCATCCATTGTACGTACATGTGCTGTGTGGGACATGAGTTTTTCATATACACAAACAAAAAGAATCCTAAATATACATATGTCCCATCAACATATTTTATTACAAGGAACCTACTGTTCTTGTGAGTATCCTGTTATCTACATTTTCTTCTGTTTATATTGTTTTTCAATTTTACAATGTTATCCACATTAATTCAGAGCTATTTACAATGTATGTAATTCACTAACTTATTTGCACTTTTCACCATTTACCTTACAATCTGCTGTTGTTTCCCTATTATTCATTTTGATTAATAATCACAATCCCCTTTGTAATGCCCTGAGGATGAGTTTATAGTCGAAACGTCGGCAACAGAACTATAGTGGTTTTAGTTATTTTGACTTTTTCCCAACCAACTCCAAGCTAGAGCAACCAGTAAGGTCACAAACCTTCATAACTGCTCCAACTTGATCATCTGAATCTAAAACCTCATTGCCAATAACATTACGAGTAGGATTCGTCTTCTTCACTGAAATTTAACGGACATGTTATTAAACTGAATATATTTCATACATATAACAATACATCTTGGAAGTCTATTTAAATAACTGGTTTTGCTAGCTATATAATTTTGAAATTTCCAGAAAAATCAATATTTAATTGAGAATGTTTTCCTTTTCAACATTGTATTTATCTCGTAACATACTTTTCTGGGACTCTAATTACCTTTCAGTCTGAAAATTATTCAAGTTTTTATTAATCAACATGATTTAGAAACAAGAATAGAGAGAGTTTTCCACAAACGTCAGCAGTAGAGAACTATCTCATATATCATTAGGCAAATTCAGAATATTAATTGAATATTTTTCACTTCATTTGATAAAACAATTTGTTGTATGCATTAACTGATTGGGGTAGACTAATTGTTTGCTGTCATTCTAGACTTGTATATACATATTATGGAAAGTAATTACAAAGCAAGTCAAGAATTGATGTTCCTCCACAAAAATGTGTTTCAGTTGATATATTTCTCTGTATTGATTGCTATCTATTGATTGGCAATATTCTTTAGCAAATATGCTTCTACTTGAGATAGGGATGGAACTATTGCAAAAGCATTTGCTGTTTCATTAGTCGGGCCCATTATTAAGTGTTTATTCATCTTACCATGAATTGCTGATAATTCAGTGGCACATAATGCGGATCGACATATCTCCTTTTTAATATTATTGCTGCTCTTCCCAGTAACTGACAAATTTTTCAGGGTCAAAGCTCCAATGACTGCCATTGCAATATTCTTGACAAACTGAGTTCCACTTCTGGCAGTCACATAGGCAGAATCATAAGAGCATTTCTTTTTGAAAACATTTTGACCAAGATTAAACATTTTTAATCGGTTATCCACAGCTTACACATTGAAAACTTCTTTGCTATGAGAAGTTGTGTATCTCAACAATTTATTTTTCTTTCAGTTTCAACTGTAGGATAGAAACTTGAATATTTCCAATAACTTAATTTTCAGATACATGCAATCTCTTGCCCCGACAAGGTGACAAACAAAACTTTACCTCATCATCCACCACAGCACCTATTTTCAAATTATCTCTATTCGAGGATCCTGCACTAACCATCTTCTCAATCTTTTCCACTAATGCTAAATTCAAATTCAAAACATGTTTTATTGTTAAAGATAAATATCTCATAAACAAAGTCCAAGCAATAATCAATTAAACCTAAAACACAACCTTAAACAATAATTATAAAAAAACAAAAACAATGGAAAATGCACAGATAAACAGAAACAAATCAAAATCTGCTTTTGAAGAATTCTTCTACAGAGTAATAAGCTTTAGATAAAAAACATTTTAGGCTTCACTTTTGAAAGTCTTAAAATTATTTTAGTGTTTTTAACTGTACTTGGTAGGTGGTTAAACATTTTTTTTTGCATTATAAATTTTAAAAAAATTTGACTTGTAGGTGGAATTAGTAGTGGAATGTTATGACCCTGCCTAATAGTGTCTTGAATAATATTATTATTTGCATTTCTATACTTTATATAATAAAATATATATATATATATATATATATATATATATATATATATATATATATATATATAAAAGGAAGGGTTAATATATTTTGATTCAGAAATATCGGCCGGCAAGAATCTCCTCTCTTTATACCATACATAAACCAAATTGCACTTTTTTGTAGTTTATTTGTGTTACACTGTAATCAGCTAAAAAAGTAGATTCAAAATAACCTCTGTTTATATTGATAACATCCCTTTGAAGATCCATATTCAATTTAGTGAGTTCTTTTATTTGTTGTTCATATTCTCTTTGAATTATTTAAATTTTTTCAATCTTCGATGCTAGTTCACTATTTGGTGCACAAATGCATCGCAAGATGAATCATTACCAGAATCTTCATTTTCCCTATGAATATATTTTCTGATTCCCCTGAAAAAACATTTTATTATCTACTACATGTTTTTACTTGAAAAAAAAATCAACTAACCCCATCTTTAGGTAGCGCAGATTCATATTTTTTTAAATATTATTTTCAAAAAAAAATCCCTTCGGAAGGAAGATAGAAAATAATTAGGACGATATAAAATAATAAGTACATTGAAAGATGTGTACATGCAAAAGAAATTAGGGTCATTTCCAATAATAGCTGAAGGTATCATTCTGAGAAAGAAATCCATATGCTCAACACACTCGTCAGGCAAAACATTAACAACCCTGATTTCAAAAAATATTAAAATGCACAAACAAGCATAATTTCATACTAATAATTTTCATATCAATTTCTTAAGCTCCAGCTGTTAGTTTTCAAAAATCCCGCAATTTTAAACCACGCCTCCCGGTTTTTTAAATTAAAAGAATGTGCTCCAGCTAGATGATTGTTTTTCAGTAACGTCAAATTCAACCCCAAAATCATTCATTTGTATTGGGAATTCAAAATAACGGATACTCCCTCTTCTGTCGATTTTTGAAACTATATATACGTACATTGTTTACTTTTCCAAACATTATATGATTTTAGCCATTCTATACCTAAATTTTGTCGAATCTCTTGTAATTGTTATTTAATGAAATTCTTGATTACCTGGTGAATGTTATGTTTATTATTGTACGCCCTCGAGTGAAAAAATGAGTGATTCAAGTTCAAATCATATTGTTGTGTACCTCAATGTGACTCTTGGCAAAACGATACCATTGTATTGGAATAAGTTTTCAACATTTTCCGTGAGAAAATGAACGTAACGTTCTGGTGCAGACTAATCTAGGATTGAGCGAGTCTATAGACTAGCCCAAGAATAAAGTATCTTTTCAAAATACACAAATAAGTTATTCAAAGAAGTGATTTATAATTGAAGTAAAATTCCCCAAATTACTAAAACAATAGATGTTTTCCATTTATTTATTTTATCACCCTGTGTATTTTATGGAATTGTGAAGTAAAAGTTGACTTATTTATTGAGTATTATCGGAACATCCAGAAAAAAAGTAGTACTACGCAACTATCAACTAGAAAATTGAATTAATGTTGACAAAATCTCATTCCTTGTATCCATCGACAAAAAACAGGTATTTTTCATCAACCCCCTACTAACTTGACCTCTGTAGTCAAAACTATTTGAAAACAATTAAACTGTGTTGCAACCAATGTTAATAAGACAGGTCATTCCAATCTCCAATACATGGTAGCCATAATCACAGAGTTGTGGAATAAAAATGGAAAAAATCAGTAAAAACTTGTTTTAGGATTAGGAGACTGATTTCATATTCTTCATTCAATTATAAATCACTTCTTCGAAAAACTCTTCTGTGTATTTCAAAAAATAAAGGTACTTTACTCTTGAGCTATTCTTCAATTTGCATAGTGCATTTTAGGTTCGATAAGATGCAGGCACTTACATAAGAAAAATAATAATTCTGAGAAAATACAAATGAACTTTTTTGCCATTTGTGTTGAGAAATCTTACGGTCGCCGTGTATTACAAACTTTTTGTTTTTAAATTTTTGTGTGATGCACTTTAATGTGAAATACAATCAAGTTTATTGAAAGTAAGTATACAAATTTAGAATAAAAGAATGTAGGACTTCAATCACTCACTCACTGCATTGCTTAAACAACACCACTAAAGAGTAAAGATCAGCGACATGTGACCGTCAAGTCAGAGAACATCTGCCCTCTGATGAGAGAGATCGAGATCGTAGACAGCCAGGCCCAACTGTGCAAAGAATGACCACTTACATTCACGAGAATAAACAGTCACATTGGGAATACATAGTGACACACTCAAAAAGAAATTGGAATATCATCCAATTCATGTTAACATTGTGATGTTCCCAAATAGACTTCGTTGCGATGTTGCTCGATCACAAACTTTTCAACTAGAAATTTACCACTGTCTGTGGAGATGACATTGTGGTTATTTATTAATATCCTTAAATTATTATCGCTGCATTTTCGATTTTTTGTTAACAAAGCAAAGTCACAAAATAAATATGTTTTCAACAAATATGCGTAATCACAATGAAGATATCTTTTAATGTGCAATTTGAGACTTCGCGAAACTGCCAAGTGATGTAAAGATTGCAGGGCTGTCTGGTCAATGACCTATTTGAAATGTTCACGGCGGTGTTTAAAACCTCTGCCCACAGCTGTTTTGGCAAATGTCCTTAACACAACATAGATCGCGCACTTTCGTCAATAGCACGGTTGTCGCGCTTGACACGCCCATTCTGATGTGGTGTATAAGCAGCGGTAAATTCAAAACTTATTTATGTCTTGACGTTGTAAATAAATTTTGAAGTCCTGATAACAACAATATTTAGTCCCGTTGTCTACAGGTAAAAACGTAATCGGTTTGCCTCAACGTGTTCTTTATTTCCTGATTATAGTCTTTAAAACACTCCAACGCGTAAGACTTGTGTTTAATAAAGTAAATAACACAATAATCCGAGCACACATCTTTCATTAACATAAAGTATCTTGCTCCCGAGACAGAAGGCACATTCATAGGTCCACAAAGGTCGCTATATACTCTTTCACCAACTTTCAATTTCACATGGTTTGTTAGGTTAACTCTGGTTATTAACACCCCTTATTAACCATCTCATTTATGGCCGTAACATTCAAATGGCCAAGTTTTTCATGGCATAATTGTAAACTGTCATGTACAGTCACATGTGCCAAGTTGACAATGGTACGGTATAACATGTTGTATAATTTTGTATCTCAAACAGCAGTTCCAAGCACAAAACTTTCTGAGCCTTTTTTTCTAATTATCTCAGCATATAACAGCGGTTTTATTATTGTGATGTCTTTCTCAGTGACAACTTCTGAATATAGATTTTTTCTTAGTCCAGGTATATACAAAACAGTGCTTTTTGCCATTCACCATTTTGCAGTTTCTCAATATTTATTGTGCCTTTTCCTTTTACTAAAAGTCTCTCGCCAATTCTCAAAACAACTAAGCTCTTGTAGTTTTCGTCAAGAGTACTAAAGAAATTTTTTCTATATGACATATGAGCCGAGGCCCCACTATCCATTTTCCAGTAATCATTCCAGGAAACATTTAACACACAAATTTATGTCTCTTGATTTTTCTCTTTGTTTAGCTTGACCAGAAATGCTGATTCTTGGGTAGAAAAACACGTGGCCAGATTGACCACTTTTTCCATTTTTATCTTGGTCATCTTTTTGCTGAGGCCTCTCAGCCTTTTTTTCTTTGCAATTTCTGCTGATATGCCCTCTTTATATATATTCACATCAAATAAACGTCTGTTGTTTTAATGTACCCTGAATATTTCAATAATAGTAATAATCAATTATTTCATTAAACTATGGAAAAACTCTAAACCCAACTATGATGACTAAATTGCAGCAGCTAAATTACGGTAATTTGTTACAAAAGTGATCGAGGAGAGATTCGAGGTATGTAGACTGGGATAGATCGCATAGTACTTGGAGAGTTAGAAGCAGTAGCAAACAACTTTTTCTAAAACTACAAATATTACTTATAATGACCTAGACTTTACAGATATTACTTATAAGTTCCCGGACTCAATTTTCTGAGGATTGTTGTCATTTGATTTTCAATAAGCACTATGAAAATACTTTTCGACCCAATATCCCTTTTCACCTACACTACTGGTTTGGTAAATTTAAACACAGAAGGTGTACGTGTAGATGGACACACTCAATATAATGAAAATATCCTAATTGAAGGAATCGCAACGAAACTCAACAATTCCTTCCCAACCATTCATCCAAGCACTGACTCTCTCGGTGATAGTGCGGAGTTAGTGCTTTGTCCACAAGAATGTACGTTCTTCATGACAATAAAGTATATTGATTGATTGATATTGATTGACATTTGTCACATGGTAACACTGAATCACCAAAACACTGAATGAATTTGTGGATTTATTTGATCAAATTGGATTCATGATGAATATTGAGAAAACTACATCAAATATAAATAAAGCAAGTCAGAATTCACTCACAAATAATCTAGCAAGAGTTATTTTTCAGAAAAATCATTCGCATCATTGTAATATGCAATAACATGTCAGAGGGGATGGAGGTAGATAAACAAGACCATTCACAGACCATTCAGTATTATACTTTATTATTTTGTGCTGATGATTATTCAAACTGATTTAACAAAAATTTCAGTGAATTAATTTTATAACCTGTTTATCTTTCCAGGGCTGTAGCCATAACACAATGGGTCATCACTGTGAGCTCTGCGAAATTGGCTATCATGGCAATGCTTTAGCTGGTACTCCAATGGATTGTTTAATTTGTGCTTGTCCTCTTCCAATTTTGAGTAACAAGTAAGTTGGCCAACAAATATTAGATAATTCTGATGGAGTTTAATTACTAATATTTTTTTACATGTTGAAAAGGTAGACATTTTTAATTGAATATTGAATAGAAAGATTTTTTTGTAAATTGAAAAATCTACTATATTTTTTACAGTTTTGCAACATCATGTGAAGTTACTGCCGACGGGGAAGAGATCAGTTGTGAATGCAATGAGGGTTATTTGGAAGCGAGGTGCAATTCTTGTGCTCCTGGTTATTATGGTCGACCCGAACGAGCAGGTAGTTTAAAGCATATTTCTTCTTTGTCGAAAATATTATCCAATAGGTTGAAATAAAAACACATTTCACTAAAGTGTTGCTGTCGCCGAATCTACTAACAATATTCTGGCATCGAAAAATTTGGTTTCCATATCAATCTTTTGAAGATTGATATGGATAGTGGATAGAACACAAACATATACTTTATATTCACCAATTGCCATGTTGCCATAATAATTACCTATTCATACAATAATAATTTCTGAAAATGAACATGATTATCAATATATCAAAAAACTAAAGAGTGAAAAATCCTATCAAAATATGGCATCTGTAAACTGTTAAATTAATTTTTTCCCAACCTATAATTACTTACTTTTCTTATAGTCGTGGAGAATATAATAGAGAAATAACAGAAAAATATATAAACGTTACTTCAGGGGCGCGTTCCAATACCCCAACTCGGTTGGAGGATGAGTGAAAAATTTGACATGATGTGTCGATTGTCATTTTGATTCTTTTGGAAGGAAACGAAACAAATTAGTTATTGTTAGTTGTCATCGTCCAAAATAATTCAAATTTACATTGAAATTTAAGATATGGTTTAAGGATTTAGCAACGGAAGGAATTGAAGGGAAGATTCTTGCCATTACTGGAGTACTGAACCAATTTGTAGATAATAAAATCAAATACTTTATTAACCCCATTTGCCCACTTCACATACACTGTAAACAAACCTGCATTCTGTACTAGAGCAGATTGATTTTCACCCCTCACAACATTTCCTTTATCATCCACTAATAAAAAATGCGTTTCTGTCGTAATACTCATTTTGTTTTCAAGCACAGGCTTTAGTTTGAAAGAAATAATATATAACCTATGACTTAACCTTCAATCACTTCTATAATGTGCAATGCGCATGCGGTTGAAATATTTCAACTTTTTCACGGACTCTCGAGTTCGTGGAAAAGTTATTCATCCGATTAAATCAACCGGAGTATAGGAACGACTTTCACGAGTTAATAAGTGGGAATCCACCGAGTTTATGAACGGTTAGGATGAAAAGTTGGAGTATTGGAACGCGCCCCTGAATTCCATGTGTAATTTTGAAATAATTTAAAAATAAATACATTGATTGGAAAAGATAATAATCAGGAAATCCGCAATTTTATAAATGTATTCATCGATTGCTTAAAAAATTCGACACTTCGATACAAAAACATCTCAACAAATCAGTATTGTGAGCCATCAATCATGAACTGTAATTTTTTTTATGCATGAATAGAACATATACATTTTGTACTCACGTTTGTCCGAGTTTGTCTACATTCTTAATTTTCGATTGGAGAACCCTAATTTATTTAACAACATTCAGTTGGAGCTTGCAAAATACTAGTGAAACTACGTGCCTTATGAGCAATTATTAAAAAACATATTTGTCATTTTGCACCTATTTCCATCTATGAATCAATAGTGGATTTATAAAACTCGAATATTATCATCTTCACTTACATCGAATATAAGTAAAAATCTGCAGCATCGGTAAAAGAAAACAGGTAACACTGGATTGTGTTTTGATGATTGGCTCCTGTTCATTTTGTGAACGAATTACCAGAAAATTAGAGTTATTCGTGTTTATATTTACACAATTGTTATGTGATATAAAGTGTACAAAATATAATTAAGAAGTTTTGATTAATATTCCACAATATAGCTTATTTCAATGGTTCACTATTTGAAGTTCATAATCAAAGTTTTGAGTTCATAATTGCTTTATGATGTGACCGATTACATATTGAAGAAAACATCTGGAGTCATTTTCCGAATATGATTGGTTTTTCAAATAATTAACCGTTATTTTAATCGGTTTATTGGTTTTGGGCGCTAGAACATGCGATACAATGGACAGTTTTTGATTCATTCATGACTAAATATACAAATGTCATTCATTTTTCCAAAGGTAACTGTAGAAACTGAATTCAGAGCAAAATTTAAGTTTGACAGAGTTCAATCTTTGAAGCAATTATATTAAATTTAGAATGGCCGAATCTCTCAACTCCACTTAACTATTCATTAATCAAAAGTGTTCCTGTTCTGGATGGAATATAGTGACTTGAATTCATCTTTGAGTCGCAGATGATTCCACATTTGATTTTATGAACACCATGTTCATATTTTCAAAGAAATCACTCACAAACTCATTAGAAATATTCAGTTTCTGTTGCCTTTTTAGTCAAATAAACTTTTCATTACTATTTTTTCGAAATTATGAAGGAAATGTTTATTAAACTTTGGAGTGCATATATATTTTCTTGTTTCCTTGTTCACATTTTGCATTGTGAGGTCACCATGACCATGAATGTGATAGGGTAAACTATTGGCAAAATGTAGGTATATTCGAACACTATATTAACAAATTTATAATTAAATCAAATATCAGAGGTACAAGATTCGTAACAAGTCAGATATATTTTTACAGACTGATCAGACATCACATGTTTACTTCGTGGAAAAGTATTGCATCACATTCTTTGTGTTTTATGTACCTGAACACATGATATTTTTTATGTTGGAGGTTTAACGTCGCAGCTTTCCATATTGAGCCTAACGGAGGACGTCATTTGAGGCTTCTACGGGCGCCTTGACATATGAGCTTTGACCAAATTTTGCCCATTTCTCTGATAAATAATCTTCTTCGCCTATGCTTTTCGTCCTGATTAACCTGTCTTGATATGGTCATACCGTTAATAGTTATTATGTTTGTCATAAGATGAAAAATTACCATCGGCTATCTTCGAGTCCCTCTTTGTATTCTATATGTAGCGTAAAGTGTGTCCAAGGTGCCACTGCCGACAGCAACATATACCCATGAAATGGAATCAACAAGCCTGAAGCGATGTAAATTCTGACCGCAAATTGTTTCATAATGTGTGACACAACTGACTGACTCACAACTCTGATACCTTTTTTTTGTAAATAGGTTTTGAAATACATACCTAAGTTGGGTAGATTATAACGCCCTACATATGTGAAAAAATGCACTGAAGCATATTAAATGATCTATTTTTTTTGTGAATTTACTCCCTGAAGAATAAGGCTTGGGGGTTAGTGTGACTTCAACAATGCACTCCAAATCATTTGTCATATCATATCCAGAATTTTATGTTGCATATAAAAAAAACAAATTCGACTTTATGATATTTTTTATTTCGTAGGGTAAAATATTTTTTCAGTGAAGATTGTTTTTATGCTATGCTTTAATTGTTTAGGTGACTACTGTAAGCCCTGTAATTGTTCTGGAAATATCAATCCAGACGATCCCAGCTCCTGTGATACTGTAACAGGAGCCTGTTTGCGATGCTTGAATAATACTTTTGGAGAAGCGTGTAACCTTTGTGCGCCAGGATATTTTGGAGATGCTATTGATCTAAAAGACTGTCAATGTGAGTATATATAGAATACATTTATTCATTAATTAAGGGGATTTTTGTAACCCACTACCAAACTGAAATGATTTTCTGTTCCATTTCAAAGGTGATGAAGGTTCTGTAACAACTTTGATGTTTTAGTTAAAGCAGTAGGCTCATGAATTAACTTTTTCAAAAAAGTACCTAGAATCTAGGGAGCCGGTGTGATAGTGAGAGATAGATATAGTGATATCCAAATATTACTACCTAGATTTGGGGACATTTTCAGAAAGTGTTAGGTTCCAACATAGTTATTTTTGTTACCAAAATCCTTGGTACACTTCCGTCGACCAATCAGAGCGCCCCATCATATGGCCATGGTTCACGCAGCACAAAATTCAAATTGCACTAAACCGTGAAAAAGTTACAACAGGGACTCGAATCTTGGAGCTCGGAGCCTGGGATCATTAAAACTAGAGCATAGTTCATTAGCTAGACTACTAGACCTTATCACAAACTTGTACTGGAATTAATTGAAACGATAAGTGAGCATTCGAAAGAGTACGTCAATAAATTGATCTGAAAACAAGTGTATACCAACCAGAACATTTTCAACAAATACAGAACGCATAGAAAATGAAAATTGTTTATCCGAAGTGTATTCGTATGGAACTAGGAAAAAGCTTCTTTCATATTTCATGACACTGCAAAATGTTGTTATTAATGGATATAAAAGAGTGAGGAGAAATAAGGGTTGTGTGAGTCCTGAGAAAATACTACTAAAAATGAGGTAGGCTTGGTATTGAATTCACATATACAGGGTGCAGTATTGAGCTGCAGTGTAGGAAAACATTTTATAGGGTCAGAAAAAATAAGAGACTGTTGTATATTAACAAACAAGTCTACCATCTTGAGCGTAAACATGAAAAAAATTTACGTTTTATTTTTATGATTAAATGGAATTTGAAACGATTTATTACTTCTTGTATTATACTGATGATAATTGCCCAAACTAAGGATTTTTGAAAGCAAATATGCGTATATTTGAAAAGTAGAGAGAACGAATATTATACATATCTGTGTTAAAAATAAGTTTTGTTGGATGTAGTCTTTATTTCTTATAAATTATTCTAAAAATATTGTTTTGGGTTATAGTCAATATTCGTAAAGAGTTAGTGTAAAGGCCACTCCATATTGTGATCTATAGAATATCTGTAGTAAAGGTTCACACATTTTTTCTTGTAACTGGTAGAATTTGTGAATGAGCTTTCTGATTTTCATTGATAAGTAGATGATGTATTTTCCCACTCAAGATTTTAGTCAATGATAGTTCCTGAATATTTGACGTTATTTGTTTAATTAATTTCACTGTTGATTCCAGTAATATTATTATTGTTGAAGTCTGATCGATTGGTGTTTGTAATAGATAAAGCTATGTTCTTGTCGTTTAAAGATAAATGATATGATCATCATCATCATTTATTTAATTCCATAGCACAATTTACATTGTATTGGTACAGTCATTTTACAAAGTATATACAACAATTGATTGAGAAGTAGAGGAAGACATTATTCACACTATTTACAGTTCACAGGTTTCATACACAGTAATATAATATAATATAGTGAGAAAGACAGAGACAAATCATACAAATACTATCAAACAGTGCTCGAAAAGAATTCATTCACATTGTAAAAACAGTTATCAATCAGGAATGTTTTCAATTTGGTTTTAAAGTCAATCAATGATTTACTAGTTTTTACGTAGTCTGGCAACTTATTAAAAACTTTCAAACCCATATGATCAGGTGACCTATATGAGAATGGTACATGAAAATGTCCTCTTTGTCGAGTGGAATAGTTATGAAAGTGTTCATTAGTAAAAATGTTTTCTTATTTTGAAACACATAAATACATAACTCATATACAAATAGGCATGTTAAAGGCAAAATATTGTATTTGAAAACAATTCTCTGCATGACACTCTACATGGGACTTTGGCAATGCATCTAATAATGCCTTTTTGAGCAATGAAAACATCCGATACATCAGTAGCATTTCCCCAGAAACAGAGATACCCTACCGCAGTCTTGAATCTACTTGTGCATAATACAAATTAATTAGTTGATTTCTTTCCAGTACATCTCTCAAATTAATGAAAATGAATTTCAAGGAAGATAACTTGGTTGTCATTTTTTTACAGTGTTCTTTCTAATTTAGATTCTCATATAGATTGATGCCTAGGAATCTAAGAGAAATTGTGAATACTATACACCGGACTATTATCAATGCTGAAGACCAAATCATCAACTCTCTTCTGGCTATGATGAATTCTGATAACTTCTGTTTTCTGAGTGTTGAAAAGCAAATTGTTATCGTTAAAATAATCCGAAACTTTGGTCATCAATTTCTGAGCATTTGTGCAGGTGTTTCTGCTGCCGAGATAATGAATGAGAAATCATCAGCATATGCAGCGTAATGTGTATCGCCTATAAAATGATCGAGTTTATTAACATATAGTATAAAAAGCACAGGGCCTAAAATTGATCTCTGTGGTACCCCCATCTCTAATATCAAATTCTCTGATTTGAATTGTTGAACTCTATTTTCCGAGAGAGCTTCTAAAGAAACGAATTGTTTGCGGTGTTGTAGAAAAGATGATATCCAAGATAAAGATGCACCCCTCAAGCCATACATTTCTAATTTAGCAAACAGTTTTTCATGATTGACACAGTCAAATGCCCTGCTGAGATCACAAAAAACTGCAGCAGGACATTCGCCTGCATCTACATAATCAACAATCTGTTTATAAAATATGCATCCAACCAATTCTTTATTGAAGCAACACCATTTCCTACAAGGTTTTCTGTTTCTTTCCAAAAACCACCGTATCATCTGCATATGAGACAATTTTTGCATTGGACTTTATGGAAAGCATGGAAGTCATGTACAGAAGGAATAACACATGCCTTGTGGTACTCCCTGTTTGACAGTATTGGGGTTACTTATGATGTTATTGATTTTAACTTGTTGTTGTCTATCTGTGAGGTAGCTTGAAAAGATCCACTGCCACACATCCCATGACGGTAGAGAACATCGATGACCCTACTATGATTCACTGTGTCCCTAGATCTAGGAACACCGTTATGCATTATCTATAAATATCCATATTTCCAGTTACTTCATTGATAACCTCATATATGGCATCAACTGTTGCTTTTCCTTTCTGAAATCCAAACTGATGTTTATTCAGAATATTGTTTGCCGTGATGAAGTTTATTAGTCGCTTTTTCAGACATTCTTCAAATATTCTGCCGAAATTAATTATTAAGCTAATAGGTCTGTAGTTTTTCACCTTCGTTTTATCACCACCTTAGATAGGTGTTATGATAGAAGACTTGAATTGTGCCGGTACAACACCTGTTAGAAAAATGAGATTGATTATGTGAATAAGAGGACATAATAAGATTATGATTTGCTTTTATTATTTTAACTATGAAACCAGCCTCACCTGGGGCACTGTTGAAACGCCTACCTATCGCTTAATGTTGATTTTTGAACAATAGCATTTTTCGCAGACTTTTTTTCAAATTTTTTCCCTATCATGAACCGAATGTATGGTTTCTAATGTATTCCAGACCAAAAACGACCCTATCATTGTATCATCGGTAAGTTCCAAGTTTGTAATAAGTTCTAGTGGTCCTGTGAGCTAAAGTACTATTATTTAGCTTCAAGGATTACGAGCTCGTCCAAGGTACGGGTCCCGCAGCATAACTTTTTTCTCGGTGGCGTGGTTCAATGCAATTTGAATTTCATATTGCGCTGTAATTGGTCAGAGTATGAGCATGGTGAGGCACTCTTACAGTCTACGGGCGTGTACCAAGGATTTTGGTAAAAAATAGCAATGACCTAATAGGGATAGACTCCGTTATTTACATTTCTGACTGCGGTCAACATCGAGTCACAGTCTAAGCACAATGACTATAATTCGATGGTCGGCACAGGGTTGCCAGTTAATTGCAAAGTCGGAAAAACTGAGCTCTGTTCAATTATCTGTAAAGTCTGAAAATGATCGCCAAAAAAAATGGCCGTGCACAATCACACTATATATATATATATATATATATATATATATATATATATATATATATATATATATATATTTCTAACCCACAAGCTCTTATGTAACTATCTAGCTGGATCAGAGTAAATTTCAAGTTTTGGGGGGAATTGTTATTCGTCGATGGTCTAATAAAGAAGAAATTTGTTTTCTGGAGAAAATTGTGGAGCAAACAAACTGTGATGGAAAAATATAAGTACTCTGATTGATGAATCATGCTTTGAGTTACCCGATTCCCATTGAAAATGCCAACAATATGTGCTAATTACTGCTCTAAATGAACAAGCAAATAAGAGCATCATAAATGCGAGAAAACACAATTTCTATCAATAAAATTTACTGGCTAACCTAACCAAATTAGGTTAAAAAAAAACATAATAAAAAACAGAAAGATTGCAATTGCACTATTTGATGGCGCAAATTTCAGCATGTAGTCATTTAGAATTCAAAGTATACCGAAAAAAAATGGAGTAGGTGTGGTAAGTTTTCGAAGGTTATTCCTTTTCTGGAAATGAACAAAACTAGTCAGCATGGCAGGTATAAACATATATTTAATATTAAAGGAAGGAAACTCCAAGAGTGGATCATAACAGTGAAGAGGTGTCACAGCGCATATAATATGGACCACTGAACAAAAAATAAAAAAGGATCAACCCAATGACTGAACGATACTGATATTGAATATCGGCCAAAACTATGAGGCATACATATACGTTGATCATAAGGAACAGGTATCCAAATTGTAAAGTGATATATACCGTACGAATGGAATTGTACTGAACATAAATAAATGTAATGATTCCACTCCAAAATTATAGGATACTTGAGATCATTACAAAATACTCATGAAGAACTCGACAAACAAGTGCTTTACACCATAATAGTATAAAGTCATAGTAAACACAGAACAAAAGCTATATACAAAGGGTAAAAATTAACGAATTTACAAATCTCCGATCTTGTCTGATCTGCTCCTTTTACTTGATGAAGATATATTGAAGAGAAGAGAAAATAAAATTCATGCCAAGTGGCTAGACTTACTCGATTAACACAATTTCTGGATTGAAGAAAGTGTCGTAGTTTTGTGAATATTTTTAAATTAACTTTTAATCTATTCATATTTTTTTGGCTATCATAATGAACACTTATGCTCATCGGTGAAATTTTTGGAGAAAATACATTGAAGCACAGAATACTGACCCACCATCGGAGTATTCTGTGTGCAACCAACAACAAATTTATACTCTGCAACACCACTTATCCCAATTTTATTATAAAAATAAAATTAAAACTACATTGACTAAAAAGCTTATGCCAGTTCTTCACGCCACTCGTTATTCAATTTCTGCTTCGTAATATCATATTGATTCTTTATCTTCGCCAGCTCCACTTCCATCACAGTAATCTACTCATCGAGCATATGAGCTGTTCCCAATTCCTTATCCACGCAATTTATCGCACTCCGGGTCACGGCCCAGCTTGTCAAGTTGATGGAAGTCTATCGATATCTGAAGTCGAGCAACACCGATCGTGATTAGTACTTGGATGGGTTATCTGCCGCCGGGCAGGAATAACGTTAGAAAGCCCACACATTTTCAGCATAGTAGCATATCCAATGATCACGAAATATAGCGAGAGGCATGCCATCCTTTTGAGGGGACGTTAAGATGGCGGTACCAAGTTCATGGATATTGAGTTCGTCAAAAATTTTCTTAGCTGTGGTTGAAAATACCAGAGAATTCTGCAAAATTCTGTGCTGTGGGAAGTGTTTAGCCCCTGTAGAAGAAATAGGCCGACTTTGAATAAAATAGTTACAAACAACACTGAGAACACTAACACTAACCTTTCCTCAACTTTTGAGGATCCATTTCATACCACGGCTCTTCGGAGTAAAAAAGATTATTCTAGGACTAAAAAAATGCACTTACTTCTTCCCCATTAGAGATTAATTCTAAATGATTCTTTGTATTTATGGATTCAAAAATATGATAATTAATAATTGAGCTATTAGTATATACACTCGATTTCAACATTTTCACTTGAACTTTGTGAACTGAATGATATGGGCAATATGAAGAGGGTGTAAATTGAAATGAAATATGACTACTCGGAATTTCGCTTATAAACATGCAAGAAATATTTTTTTGCATTTATTTATTTGTATACTGCAATTAACTGAATGATATTACAGAGGAAAACAAATGAAGCTACATATATAGTTGATCTCATATTGAATGTTGTACATAGACGAAAAGTATTTAGTCAAAAAAAAATTGATTGAATGATTGATGTATATCTAGAACTTCATTGTGTTTTATTCCCTAGAATAAAATCTAATATTGAGATTTTGATCATGCAATTTGCCTAGGGATATTACTCAAGCAACAATCTTTCAATCAAAATTTTTTCCGGCAAAATAATATTTCCTAGATATATTGTAACTGATAATATGGTTTCCAAATTGGTTTTTACTAAATATGGTGTTGTAGAAAGATTTTACATATTAGAAGCAATTATGGATATGTACCCAATATTTTTTATATCTGAATATGGTTTTTGTAAATAATATTTCACATATGAGAAACAATGACGATAAAATCGGTTCAAGCATAATCTCAACGTTTGATTGATATGAGGATTAAAATTGGGATGGGATTAAACATTATTCCGGGACCATTTTTATTACTGGTATGTACTAAATTAATGTTAGTTTATTTGCTATGCACCGATCAGATATTAGGTCAAGGTCTTTGTGTGTAACTGGCTCTTCCAAGTGTAATAGTCTATTAAATATTCGAAAATAATAGCAGTCCACTAGTTGGGTGTCCACCTGTATCATTCATAAATTACAGAAAGAGAAGAGGGGTCAGATTAATATCGGTTCATGTACCTCTTCATACCTATGTCCTCAAAGAATATAGATTTATTCATGTATTGATTTAGTGTGGACTCTTAGTTTTGAATTTTCAAAAAGCAACTTGCACCACTTTAAATAAATAATAATGGTCAGGAAGTATTCCATATTTCATAGATTTTTACTAACATTGATTGTAATAATATAATAAAACAAACTTAATTATCCGATCCATACAAAATTTTTTTTTTTATAGCTTGTATCTGTGATGAACTTGGAACCGATCATTGTGACAGTTTTACTGGGAAATGTATCTGCAAACCTAATGTTATTGGTGAGAAATGTGACCGTTGTAAAGTTGAACACTATGGTTTCCAAACCGGACTAGGATGTGTTCCTTGTGATTGTGCAGAAGCCTCAGATAGTAATAATTGTGATGATGTTACTGGTCAATGTAAATGTAAACCTGGTGTCACAGAAAGATCATGTGATAGGTGTGCTGCTGGATATTGGAATTATACTGATGAAGGATGTATATGTGAGTATCGTAGGTTGTAAGATTTATGAAATTAATTGCAGGGCATTCAAATATTGCTTTTCAATGAGAACTTATGTATAAAGCCATATTGCACATGCATCATTAACAAATACTCAATATTTAATGTCAAAATCAGTTCGAAGTTTATATATCAATTATTTCAAACAACACTTCTTTTTATTATTAAATTTGGCGACATGGTTTTCATTGACAGGTCATTATAATATCAAAGCAACTATGTGGAATTGAATAATAACTTGAGTCTTTTTGAGATATGTAGCCTGTTTATTTTTGCATAAACGGTATTTTGTGAAAAATTACTCCTAAAAAAACATGTCTTGAAGAGCTGAGTTGTACTACTCATAGTGACACTGAAATTTCAATTATTGTGGGTTTTTTCTTATGAGTTTCTATGTACACATGGTAATATTATAATTGATATTCAATGTTGGCAAAAATTATAACATTCAATTAATTTACATGAAACTCGAAATGTAGAATTGTGATAATTGAGAAAATGCTTTCGCTCCCTAAGCTATATGCTCAAATATTCTAGTTGAAACTCATACAGGCATCGCAGATCAATGCACTTGACGTTTTGTTCTAGCTTGTGGCTGCAAAAGTGAATATTCACTTGGATTTGGATGTAATGCTTTTACGGGACAGTGTGAATGTCTGCAAGGGGTTATAGGAGAAAAATGTGATCAATGTCCTTATAGATGGGCCTTCGTACCAGATTTTGGCTGTCATCAGTGTGACAATTGTCATCATGCTCTTATGGACGACACAGATCAACTTTCTGTTATAATTGACCCTATAATATTTGATTTTGATGTGAGTTGTTGTCATTCATATAATTTAAATGCCGTACATTGAATTTTATCTTATATATTTTTTTTAGTCAACTCAGACTGGTTATTTCACCAGAAGAAGATTGGAAAATATGCAGGAACAACTGGAGAAGCTAAAACCCATATTTGATGAAGTTAATCCAAACCATATTGATTTGAATGAAACTATAGAGGAATTGGAAAATTTGGAACAGGATTCTAGAAATCTTAATAGAAAGGTAATATACAGGGGGTCCCCAAAAATAATGCCTTTCTTGAGGGAGTTTGTAGAACATACCATTTAATACAAAAAAGTTCTATAAGTTTTTCCTAAAGTCACTCTTTTTTATGGGCATCAAACGTTATGCCAACAATACCCATAACTGGCAACCCCACATGCAATGATTCATTTATTGCCATTCGCCGGGGCAGTTTTATCATGTTCTTCGCCCACCTCATACAATAATATATACAGGGTTTATCAACAATGCGGGGGTGGACGATAGCTGCTTCCCTATTTGAGATAGGAAAAAATGTCTCAAATAAACGTAGAGAGCCATGCAAGCTATGTTCGATAAATGTCTGACTTATCAAAGTTATGTTTATTCAACACCAAAATATCTCAGAATTAATAATTTGGAAGGGGATTTTTTTTTTCACCAAGTATCATCGGAAATGGTTTATTTTCATTTCCTATTTATGATTTCACCGAGTGGCGCTTTTCCCATACAGGAGCAACCAAAACTCAGGATCACTTTTTCCTTAGATTGCTATCTCTGTGGATATTTTAAAGGAGAGGTCTACCACGAGAAACCAACGACTCTAGAAGACATGAAGAATAGAATTAGAGAAGTTTTTCGCTCTATTACAAAATCAACTTTAATTGAAGTTCGAAGAGCAATTATAGATAGACCATATTTGTGCATAGCTCAAAATGGGAGATTGTTTGAACATCTGCTGGGAATTTACACATTGAATAAAAAAATCGTTATTGCTGTTATGGTGACTTTTTCATACTTTACTTGGAAAATTCCTATAATGTTTTTGCCTAGATCTGATACTAACCGAAATATTTCAAAACAAAATTTGAGAAATTGTGACATTTGACGTCGCTTTGTAAATCGATGACTTCACTCAAAAAGTGAATGATTATATTAGTAGTTAGTAAATACAAAAAGCGTTTCTTTAAGAAAGAAAAATGATGCATATTTGCAAAAATGTGAGGGTTTAATGGTTTGACATACTTTAGTATACACTTCAGCTGTGGAATAAAACAGGATTAGGATTGAATTCTTGCATCTTGTTAACTAACATTGCAAGAATCTAGCTTGATTAATTTTTCATTATGAGGATAAATTTCGCACTTGACAAAACACTTCATTGCCAGGACATTTCCAGAATATGATCCCGTGAAATATATGTAAACTGAGTGAAATATATGTAACCATTGCAAGATCTAGCGCAAATAACTATGGGGATTCATTTCACACTTTGTTGCTAAGTTTCAGTAATTGAGATTTCAAATTTGACATCATAAGCCTTGTGTTATTGCGCTTAATTCGGAACATAATATTTGATAAGATATTCTGTAGTTATTTAGAGTTTCAAATAAATCTTTGTGAGTTTTTTTCTGTTTGGAGAAAAATGTTTCCTCGCAAGTATTACCTGCTTAAAAATTCGTTCTCAAAATGACATGATATTTATCATTGAGCACCAAATATCTCTGGAAAAATCGTGGTTTCATTTGAAAAGTTTGGGTCATCACCATTTCCAAATAGCCAGATGAAAACTGATATCTGAATACCCTGTATAATTTCGAAATATCAATAATGAATTATTTGGATTAGAACGTCTTCATCATGGGAACATAAACTAACCAATCAAAATAACTCATAAATTATTTTTGTAGCTTGGCATGCAGTTCTCTGGAAGTTCTTAGTCCTAAGCCTAATTTTTTGGCAGTCCTTGTATCTTCATTGGACATCAGTTCATGCCAATATTTTTGAAATTTTATTGCTCTTCGTTGAACCAACCCATTGTAATCTTTGATAAGAGATGCCTTATTCCTCAAGACCTCAATACAATAGACCAACATACATTGTATATGTATAGGTATTTGCAGTTAGCTGTTTATACTTAGAAAATTTCTGTTTATACGTATTGCGTATTTTATATTCTTTCTATCATGTACATTGCACTGTAACCCCATACGCTAAATTAATAAGTTAGCTGTCTTGAGTAATATTTTGTTTTATTTTCAATGAAATTATAGTTGGCAACTGACATGTTACAGACTTTCGTATTACAGATTTCTATGCTGATATTCAGGATAACATGTCAAGTTGGTAATGTTAGTTGCAGTAGTTAAGTCGAGATGGCGTAAGCTAATGGTGTTTCCAATTTTGTTGATGCAATCTCATCGAAAACTAAGATATGGATGGATTTTGATCGTTTCAATTGGGTCCACCGACATTGATTATTGTCTGCTTGATCTACCCAGTACTGATGAGGGTCAAATACCCGAAACCGGTCTACAGGTGGTCAGCCCGAGTGAATTGGTTGATATTTATCCATTTTGCAACAAATATTTGCGTAAAGTAACCTTGTAGGATGTAAACCAACGTCTGGTTGAGGCATTAGACAGGGTTGTAATGGTTTTTTATGGATATTCGACCAACATATACCTATTGCATGAGTATTTGAAGTCAGCTGTCTTGAGGAATAAGACCTCTTTCATATTTGATGCTATTCAGAAATATTAACTAACACTGAAACTTCAATACATCTCTACTCATATGTGGCGTCAGGTTTAAATTCACAAATAGTGTTAGATCAAGTTGATGTCACGTGGTCCATTGGATCAAATAACGTAATATACATAAAAAAAATCTGTCCCGGAAAAAAAATTGCCATTATTAACGACTATACACTGAGTATATACTGAGTATACGACTATACTGACTAATCCAATCCACTATCCACTCATTGAATATTTTATATTTCCATCTCTTTATTAATTTCATCTTTTTTTTCAGTCAAACTTCTCTCTGGAAAATAGTGAAATACTCAAAAATCAATCCGAAGGACTAAAAGATAAAATTGAAATTTTGCTGGATGAAATTTCTCTAGTTGAAGAGGATTCTATAAAAACAGCTGAAAATATTGAAAACATATTCATTGGTTTACATCAAGAAGCAGGTAAATGAAACATTTTCTTTGATAAACACATATGAATGTCTATTCTCTTCTACCCTAATCGCATATCAAGGACCTTATGTGCGAAGTGTGCGGCACACACAGGCAACAGGGCGTCAATGTCACTATGAAGCGCCCCTGGGCTTGATATATATTATATATATATATATATATATATATATATATATATATATACTGTTAGCTTTTATGAAAATTGCAATAATCAAATCATTAAATAACATAGAAATTTGGCCAACACACTATTTATTGTGGTTAAATACAAACTTCCAATTACTATAGAAATGATTCTCGTCTGCCATAAGGTCATAAGTACATATAAGTAAATTCCAAATATAATAATGGAAGTTCGGGCATTGCGTTATTCATCAGGATGGGCAGTGGCAGATAATTACTTGAATGCTAACACGGCCTTCCTGACGATGGGTCGTCCCTGCACCCTGCTTTATTCCAAAAAAACAAAAACAAAATTTTCCTCTATATGCCAATTGACTATTTTCGATATACACTTTATCACCAACAGCATATTATGGCACTGCCTCAACTCGCTTCTTATTGAATATTTTTTCGTTTGCTCAGTGAGAATCTCCAATCGTTTGTTTACATTATTTTGTATCATCTGTGCATCAATGACTTTATTTGGAGGTGGTATGTCGGCTGACAGCTGATTAGCGACCCTCAAGCGTCGAACATTAAAACCCATAGAGCATATCCGGTAGATTTCCCAGGCAACACAAAGAGGTCCTAAATATATATCGGCAAACTTTTTTTAGGAAATTGTGACTCCTTTTGTAACTTCTCTGAGAGGTTGTTGAGACCTCTATATCTCCGTCAAATGTCCGCCGCCGGGATATTCTCAGCGAGGTCTTATCGATATCCCACATGGAAATTCTCGAACAATACACTATGGCGAGATCTCTGTGAAATCTTGTGGCGAGTACTTTGGGATTTTTTTTATATAATGCCTTTTTTTATTCAATTAATAATTAATATACAAAAGTCTACAATACAAAAAAAAATCTTAACCTATACCACATATTTCAGACTATAAAGAATAACAATTTCAGCAGATGTATACATGCATATATCCACATATATATCCATATACACATGTACATAGAAAATGTAAATAAAAAAACAATTCAGATATTCAAGGACAAGCTCAATCAAAACTATTTAAACCTAGCGAACAAATCATAGTATCCAATTTGTTTACAATTTCCAATTTATCAGTTATTTATGTTTTATCTACCTCTATTGCATCTACAGTAATTTGCTTGTTTTCATGTTTTATTAGATTATTCATGAAATTCCATTGTTTCTTTGGATTTCCATCAGTATCATTCCATCTTTTTCTGAAAAAAATAGTTTTTAGTTTTCTTTTTTCATTTTCAACTTGGTTCTTTTTATTTCCTAAGTCCCATAAGATTCGTTGATCTTGAGGGAATTTTTTCATTAGTTTGTATAATTGGTCTCTTCTTTTCAATAGTTCTAAAAACTTTTCAATTATAAGTTTTGTTCAACACAAATTAGTAAACTATTCACGCATATAAATCTAAAATTGTTATATAAAAAGTGTCGATAAGTGCAGTAAATTCCAACGTGTTTTACATCTGTAAATAGTCCACTAGTTTTTCGGCAGGAGCAAAAAAGACTGACAAATACTTAGCAGTTTCTTATCCTCGTATCCTTGTACTTCAGGAGCGGACTCGGTGTGGTTCACAATGCTGAACTGCTCTCATTGCAAATTACCAGTGAAGGAAGACGACAGTGTGACAGTTGCAAAATTTGTTTTCATACTACAAAGAAATGCAGCATCATGAGTTCCACTGAGGCTAGAGTTGTTACTCTTCAAAAGCGAATGCTCATATTCGTGATGATTGCCTAACATCCTTTAAACAAGTTCCACAGCTGCTCCGTAAAATTAATAAACTTGAAGAGGATATTGTGATTTTAAAAGATGAAGTGAAATCACTGAAATCAAATCCTGGAAATGCCCTTAATGCTGAAACATTGTATAATGAAATTCAAGAAAGAGCAAGAAGGTCAAAAAACGTTTCGATTCATAATGTGAAAGAGTCAAACCTTCCAGATCACAAAGACAGAATCTCTCATGATATCGAGAATGCTATAAATATTTTGAGCCCGATGGAAATAAGTTCTGCTGATAACAAAGTTTTTCGTTTGGGGAAACCAGGAAACGAACCACGCCCTTTGAGAGTGATTTTCGATAATGAGGAAGCTGCATTAACTTGCATAAAAAACAGAAGAAAGGTTGTAAGTCTGAATCCTAACATTCGAATAAGCGCTGACCAAACGCTTATGCAAAGAGATCATATCAAACAACTGTACGAAGAATTGGAAGAGAGAAAGAACAAAGGTGAGGCAAATTCGAGCATAAGTTATTTAAATGGTGTCCCCAGAATTATAATTTCCCCAGCTGGTCAAACGTCTGATAACCAGCAAAAAAACTACTAAAGTCCGCTTTGAAAGTATATTGTCAGAATGTCGGTGGCTTTAGAA
Source organism: Gonioctena quinquepunctata (assembly GCA_018342105.1). Taxonomy (NCBI): domain Eukaryota; kingdom Metazoa; phylum Arthropoda; class Insecta; order Coleoptera; family Chrysomelidae; genus Gonioctena; species Gonioctena quinquepunctata. The sequence goes on from JAFIRS010000680.1 coordinate 254,599, forward strand.
CTAAATTGGATATAATAATGCATAATATAAACATTTGCAGTTATGATATCATTATACTTGTAGAAACCTGGCTAAATGAAGACATTTCTGATGCTGAACTTCGTTTTACTGATTTTAATATATACAGACTGGATCGCTCAGCTCTTACCAGTGTAAAAAACAGAGGAGGCGGAATATTGATCGCAACACGCAAAAATTTATCCACCAAGTATGTGAATACATCATTAAAAAATTTCGAACAACTATTCGTCAGCCTAAAAATGGGTAAAAGTAAATTCTTATTAGGTGGTGTATATATTCCTCCAAAATCAAACCTGCAAATCTATTACGCTCATGTTGAATGTGTCTTCGAACTGTTCAATACCCATCCTGATCACGGATTTCTAGTATTTTGAGACTACAATATACCTGATTTAATATGGACACCTCAGGAAAATTCTCTCGAGGCTAGCTGTCCCGATTCTTCACCAGGAAAGGTGGTAAATGATAGTCTTAGTACAATTGGACTGAATCAAGTGAACTGCATACCTAACAATCATGGTGTATTTTTGGACCTTGTTTTCTCACATTCAATAACTGTAGTTGCCCTTGCAGGAGAATTACTTATGGATGTCAATGATCATCATAATGCATATAGCCTTGAAAGGAATCATTGAAATTTGAAAATTATTACTATGATTTCAAAAATATGAACTCAGCTGGAATGAATGATTTTTTAGCATCGGCAAATTGGGATTACTTGTATGGTCTAAATGATATCAATGTAGCAACTCAATTTTTCTACGACGTTCTATATAACAGTATTAAACTTTTTGTACCCATGAAACGTTTCAAAACATCAACTTATCCAGTTTGGTTTTCCCACGAATTAAAATCTCTAATCTTCAGGAAAAAATTACTACACAAAGAATTCAAAATGACAAATGATGAACACACTTATTATCTTGAATTTTCCCAAGTTCGTTCTCAATGCAAAGAGCTGAGTAAAGATTGTTACAAAAATTATCTAAACAATATTGAATGTGATATTCAACAAAACCCAAATTTGTTTTGGAAACATATCTCCAATCTACGCAAGGCATCATCATACCCTCAATCAATGTATCTGGAAAACCAGACCAGCCATAGTGGAAATGATTCTGTAAATTTGTTTGCCCAACACTTCGCAAAAGTTTATTCTAACACAGACTGTATAATTCCTAACTACTGTTATAGAGATACAGTTGATATAAACAAAATTAATATTGGATTAGTTGATGTTTTTGATGGTATTCATGACTTGAAGCTCAAGTATTCTCATGTGCCTGATGGTATACCGACGGCATTATTGAAAAACTGTATCTACACTTCAACTGCACCAATACAGTTTCTTTTTAGCTTATCTCTCTATAATGGGCATTTTCCGGATTACTGGAAAAATAGCAATATTACACCTATATACAAAACAGGTAATAGGGAAAATGTTACAAATTATAGAGGAATTTGCATTCAGTCTGTTATACCTAAGTTGATGGATAAACTAGTAACTTGTCGGTTGACCTGGGCCTGCAAGAATATAATAATTCCACAACAACATGGGTTCTGTTCAGGGCGATCTACTATGACAAATCTTATAACATATGAACAACACTTGTTTCATGCCTTGGAAAAAGGTAACCAAATAGATTCTATCTATACCCATTTCTCGAAGGCATTTGATAGGGTTAATCATTTGTTGTTGTTGGAAAAACTGAAAGCTCTAGGTTTTGGTACTGGTATACTAGATTGGATAAGAAGCTTCCTAACACAACTTTTTCAGTGTGTTAGAATTAATAATTACATTTCAGAAACAATTCCTGTATAGCTTCCGGTATACCACAAGGATCACATTGTGGACCATTATTATTCAATCTATTTGTAAATAACATTGGAGATTGTTTACAGCATGCAAGGTTCTTATTGTTTTCAGATGATTTGAAATTGTATTTATCAGTTAGTGATGTCTTAAACAGTCTGATTCTTCAGAACGAAATAGATATTATATATAATTGGTCCTCAACAAACAATTTGTACCTGAACATAGAGAAATGTCACTTTTTCCAAATAAAAAAATATCCTTCATTATGACTATAATATTGATGGAAAAGTACTCGACAGGGTAAACGAAATAAGAGACCTTGGGATTACTTTAGATCAGCAACTGAACTTCAATAATGTTTCTGCAAAGGGAAGCAAAATGTTAGGATTTATAATGAGAAATGGTGAATGAGAAATGAGAAATGGTGAAGAGTTGAAATGAGAAATGGTGAAGAGTTGCAAGACTTTATATTGTTCTTTAGTTAGATCAGCACTGGAATACGCCTCAGTTGCATGGTTCCCATATTACAGATGTGACATTGAAAAAATTGAAAATGTTGAAATTCGATTTCTAAAGCATATATCTTTCAAAATATGACATATCCCAACTTTAATCGTCAAAATACATTAAATAATCTTAACTTAACTGAACTTACCACACGGCGCTTTCAACATGATATGACATTCATTTACGAACTACTATCAGGAGAAGTCGACTGTCCTTATCTTTTAGAAATCATTAACTTCAATGTAAAATCTTACGATATAAGAAATCCTCCACTTTTTTGCATAAAAAATCATAGCACAAACTATGGTTACAACACACCGATGTCTAGATGCATGAGATGGTTTAATAAGTATAATGTCGATCCCCTTGTAAACTCATTGAGAGAATTGAAAAAATCTATTAGTGACATAAGGTTAGACTAATAAACTTGTAAACTCATTGAGTGAATTGAAAAATTTCTTAGTGACATAAGGTTAGACTAATATTATTGTTGTCTTATGATATGTATAATATGTTACTTCTTAGAATAGTAGTTCACTGTTAAAATTGTAATTATATTGTTTCTAATGGTGAATCCGTAAGTAAATAAATAAATAAAACTGGAGGGTTATCCAATCATTATTTTCCCTAATTTTAATTTTAATTGTTTTTGTACCTTATTTTTTGCTTCTTGTATAAGTTGGATCAGGGTTTCGAATGTATCGACCGGCACAGAAGTTTGCAATAGATTTTTCAAATTTTCCTCATATTTTGAGTTATCTAGTTTCTTCAATGCTTTTTAAACTTCACAATCATTATAGTTTTTTGTTTTTGAATACAATTCTATTTCTAATAGATTATGATCGGAAATTGTGCTATATTCAATGTTCATTTCACACTCTCCAATATTACTTGTTGCTAAAACAAGATCAATGATGGTATGAGAGTGTTGTGTAATTCTGGTTGCTTATTCCGTGCCTAAATTGTTTTGGATTTCAAACCCATTCAATATAACACAATTTTTATATTCACTAGTGGCCTCAGTATTTTCTAATGAATTTATGTTAAAGTCCCCAATTATTAGTGTTTTTTTCTCATGCTGCAGTATTTCTTCTAATATTTCCAGAAATTCCTTTACATTGAATGATGGTGGTCTATATAATGCTATAATTTTTATACCATTTACCTGTAGATTCATCCCAATCATGTTGTATTGACTGTCGCCGCTAACATTGTTTATCTCAATGAACTTAATGTTTTCTTTAATATATATTGCAACTCCTCCGGCTCTCGTATCCCTACATGCATGCACAGCTGAATATCCATTAATCACGAATTGGTTTACTTCATTTTTATATAACCAGGTTTCCACAATTACTAATATATCATAATATTTCATTTTCACAAGACACCGTAGTTCCTCTAATTTGTTTCTGAGACTTTGTGCATTCATATATAGAATTCTTAGTTGTGATTTTGCTGTTGGTTTAATAATTTCATTGGATTGTTTCAGTTTTTTAGATCACTGGGGTCTTCGATTTGATGAACTGGGCTGTGTTCATCTTTGCGTATATAAATTTTCCCATGATTTATCCAGGCAAATCTATAGTTATTTTTTTTCTTGTATCTCAGCACTTCTTTGAATAGTATTGATTTGCCTTTGTTAAATCATGGTTTAGGTAGATAACGTTGCCTTCTTCGTATCCTAGGTCTTTCGAAGTTATCATTTTCTTCTTCCTAGCCCCCAAGAACTCTTCTTTGTCCTTTTCACTGGTAAAACATATTTTCATAGGCATCTCTACATTGAAGTTTCTCCCTTTTCCGATTCTGAAGCATTTTGGTTTATTTAATGTTTGAACTTCTAGTGCTTCCTCCAATTTTTTTGAAAATATTTTGATGTTTTCTCGGTTATCATATTGTACCCCATTGATAATGATGTTATTTCTCACCTCATTTTGTTCGTTTTTGTTTTGTTCCTTTCCTAATTGCGACTTCATTATCAGGATTTCCGATTTCAGAACTTCGTTGACTTTAACTTGTTCTTCATATTTGTTGAGTAGATCGGTATATTTGTTGTCCATTTCCATTAATTTCTTCATTATATCGTTCAAGGTATATTCCTGCTTGGTATTAGTATCGTTTGAGTTTGTTTTTGTAGTTTTTGAAGGGATTTTATTTACATTCTGTACAGGAGTCATAACCTCACTCTTTTTACAAGTTTCGCAAAAGTATCTTTCACCTTTCGGATTTTCCAATTCACTTGCAAAGTGGTTGAATCTTGCGGTGGATAATTTTTCACATTTGGTATGATACCATTTTTGGCATTTTATGCAATTAATAGCATAAGAACTTTTGCAGGAGCCCACATGATCATCGCAGGATGTGCCTCTGGCGAGTTCTGTGGAAACTTCGCATATACAGCCTTTTGGCGAGTTCTTTGGGAAATTCACGTCAACTGCTTTTGTTGAGATCTATGTGACTTTTGTTGAAATCTATGTGAGGTCGCTTGGTGTATTTCTGGCGTGGTCTTCAAGAGTTCGCATTGCGAGTTGTACAGGATATTCTTACATATTGAAAAAGAAAAAAATGATCTCAATTGAAAATTGGAAAACTATTTTTTTTTCAGAATTAGAAAAAATCTACCATAAAAAATTGAAGTTACTTTTTGTAATATCTAACAGAAAACAACTACTTCCCAGCCACTATGGCATGCTGGACATTGACATTATCTAATATATAGAATGTATGTCACTATAAATATTGTGAAATATCCCTGAAAAATTTTCATAGTGAATATTTTCATTCTGATATTTGAATAAAAAACTTTCTCAATCAAGATTGGATAAAAAGTTTTTCAATCAAATATCTGAATCAAAATGTAAATCAGATTTCTTCAGGCTAATTTCGCACGATAGTTGTTTTCTGTTAGATATTACAAAAAGTAATTTCAATTTTTCATCGTAGATTTTTTCTAATTTTTTTCCCCATTCTTCTATTGACAATAATGTTCCCTTTTTCAACATGCAAAACCTACTAAGAGGTTATCATGAACGATGAAATATATAGTTCATAAAGTTTATCTAGTAGTCATTTACTCTTTTGTGATACATATTTGCGAGCATATTTGTATAAATCGCTGGGAATTTGAGGCAGCATATCTCTGAGAGCTTGTGGGAGAAATTCCCATCGAGATACTCAAACTTAGTAAATCCATATTGTATCGTTTTTTCAAGTCATACCTGAAAGAATGTAGAATAGGTGCATTCAATTTATATTTCTAGTGCTTTAATGGTTTTGTAGATAACCTTATTCCATACTTCAGACAAAAGTTTCACCAACTGAGCTACTGATGTCACTATTCAGGATATAAATAATAACTGCTGTTCTTCATGTTAGTCTGAACAAATTAGGTGAATCTTAATCAATAAAGTAAAAACATTTTTTCATGAATTCAACATAATAAGTATATAGGGCCACATAATGTTTTTCAGTATCGAATTGGTAATATTTTTCTACTCCTCATATGATTATATTTCAAAGACAGTACAAAGAAAGATAAAAGCAATTTCGTCTTATTCATGACCCAAGTTGGTAGACCTCTTGAGCACATAATTAAATTATATATTATACAACGGATTGAACTACACACGTGTGTGTTGCTGCAGCAAAAGAATTGAAAAAACACTTCAAACAAAAATCTTACAAAGAAAAGCTAGAGCTATCAATAATGTATCTCAAAACAAAATCACCAAAAAAAACTGAAAAAATTAACTTTTTGGCACAAATCTAGCTGTCACCTTCGGTAGACCTGAAAACAAATGGTAAAACATAATATTCGGGATATTAATTCAAATATACATTTCACTGCCCTTTGGATATCCCACAGGATGTTGGTTGAAAATTAGAAATTAAGTTTTTTATAAAAACTTATCAAGAATTGCTGAATTATTTCTATTAAAATTTGGTAGTGATTTCCTCTTGAAAATTTCAATTCTTTATTACTTAATCAATCCACAAAATTGTCAAGCTCTTGCTTGAATATCTCTATAACGGTTGATTTGATTTTGGCAAGGTGAACCATCAGCTGTTTTTTCTAAGGTATTCAGAAAACAAATCTAAAAACTGAAAAAGCTCCATAACCCCATGTAAGGCACACTAGATAATATGTTTGAAATGGCTTTCCTATAAAAAATTCAGAGCTGTCAAGAGAAAATAAGGTACCAATTTGAAATTTGAATGAAAAATATTCAACCGTTGAATTAGGATAAAAAACTCCTTTAGTTAGATTGTCATTATCAAAGGCGTTATTGCCTGATTAGCTTTGAACGCTTATTCGGCGCCTCTTTTGCCGATTGTTAAGGTATCTATCAGCTTATATCGAGAGGACATTCTATTTACTACTTCTAAATGATAGATATGGAAGGTACTTATCTTCCGAGGTGAAAATATATCATAATACACCAATCAAACCACGTAGAAAGTAATTGATAAACATGATATAAAATAAAATGAATAAATTCCTTTTTATCGGTTGCTGGGTATGAGGATGACTCTAAAATGGCGGCAACAAGTTAACACCACTCATCTATATTACACCATCAGTAGGTCTACACAACAAAAATACCCTTTGTAAAATGAGAACAGCACTTATCTAATAAAAACAGCACTCTTCATTAAACACTCAAACACAAATAGTCAAATACATATTATACAAGAGATGAACAATCACCTTCTGCAGCAGTCAACGCCATCCAAGCACTCAAAATTACGTTAGTTAAACAGACGAACGGATAGGAATGATGGACGATCTCCAAGACTCACGATCTGTTTCTTTGTGTATCATAGAATTCCCCGATGTGCGATGTGTATAATATATCTCGCGTATCTATTGTCTCTCTCATTCTTTCAAGTCTCCACCAGTGTTGCCTCCACTAACACTGGAAAACAACAAAAACAATATATATATATATATATATATATATATATATATATATATATATATATATATATATATAGAAGAAAGGTAGTCTCTTGACTGGACCAGTTGAAAAAAACTGAGTTTAGGAAACACAAAAAAACAATTTTATGTTTTCTTTGGGTTGCAGTCAATTATATATATATATATATATATATATAAATTCTTTCTTACGCTCGGGATAACTTTAGGAACTCGTAGTGAGAATTTCTTGTTCTTGTTACATTCGGAATAACTTTAGGAACTCGCAATAATAATTTCTCGGGATAACTTTAGGAACTCGTAGTGAGAATTTCTTGTTCTTGTTACATTCGGAATAACTTTAGGAACTCGCAATAATAATTTCTTATTCAGGTTACTTTCGGGATATCTTTAGGAACTCGCAATAAGTTGGAACCTGGCAAATAAAATATGAGGTCTCCAAGATTTCTCCTGGGGACACCAGTGAGAATTTCATTTAGTTACAGCACATAGAGATCACCGAGACCTCGCAAAAGGAGTTCGCATAAGATCCTAATTACAACCTCTCAGAGATCTCGCAGAGAGATCCGTGTTACCTGGGTTATTGACGGTGACATTAAAGTCATCAGGAAGAACTCGTGTCCAATTTTTCTCATCTTTGTCATTCAGAATGGTTCGCAAAGCATTAAATAAGTATGCATCACACATTCTATTTGTCCATTACCACGTGGGACTCCTGTTGCTATCAAATGGAGTTCAATACTGTTCTATCAGAAACATTTTGAATTTTGCTGAATGAAAGGTGGTTTCTCTGTCCGGAATTATGCGTTTTGGAGTTCAAAGTTCTCTAAAGACCCCAAGAAGTGCTTTAGTGCTACATTCTATAGTTGTTTGCTTAATAGGGCAGAATCGTACAAATTTGGTAAATGCATCTATTATCACCAATATTTGCTTGCATTTATTTGACTTTAGCAACAGCCTGTCATGATCAATATGCCAAGTATCAGTTTTTGTTATCGGTTGTGGATAATCTTTCGCGGTTTGCCACATATTTTCGGATTGTTTTGCCCATACGTCGCCATATCAAGTCTTCTCTTAAATTTGCTAACATTTCATCAGCGCCTATGTGAGATGATTCATCATGATACATTCGCATAGCAGTACCAGAACAAAACGTCATTTTGGCTTTGGTTCAATATGTGTTCTGTTTTCGGCAAAATAAATCTTCTGCTTGATATTCACCAATTGTTTTGTTTGGCTGATTTGAGACAATAGCACTCATTACTAAATATTTATCGGAAGGTCATTTTGTTGCCCAGTCTGCACTCTATTTCAAAATCAAAGTCTTGTAGCCTAATCTAACACATTGCAACACGATTGCTAGAGTATGTAGGTTATACGAGTGATAACGTGATTCACAATCAGTAGTGCTTCGGTTATAATATGCCACTAGGTGCCGAAAATTATCTGAGCTCACCTGTATTAAAACAGCACCTAATCCCAGCAAACCTGATCGATATAGTTATTGTTAACAAAACGGTCATTATTTGTTGCTGAAATTCGGTGTTACTCTGCTGCTGAAATCTCCCATTTGCAAAATTTGATAATTTACATCACCTTATCCCACAATATCATCACTAAAGCGACTAACGCCCCGCGCGCGTTCTGTTTGATCGGACATTTTATTTTTGTCTTCGGTCCTTTCTTCCTTGTTGTAATAACAAAAAGGATCCACACTTCTAATGTCAGCTTTTATGAAAATTGCATCAATCAAATCACTAAATAATATGGAAATTTGACCAACACACTGTTTATTGCGGTTAAATACCAACTTCCAATAGGAGTTTCTCCATAGAAGTAATGCTCGTCTACCATAAGGCCATAAGTACAGAATAAACATTTTTTTTTCAAGTGCAAGCAAACCTTCTTTTCTTTACGAAAATAAGAAAAAGAAAGCTTTGTATGTTTTGCACACAGGCCCTGCTAGGTTCGGCGCGGCCCTCTTACATATTATTTACCAAATTATATCAAGAATAAGACCACAAGATTGGATAATTGAATAAAATTATTTTTTTCAGGTAATAATTATAAGTGATTATTCAATTTTGGTATTAATGTTTGCGGCTCACACAATAACTCATCAATGATAGAAATTCACGAACGTGATAACATGACTGCTCTCAACAAGTTTTTCCAAAAATAATGTAAAAATATTACTAACAGATGAAGGCAGTGTAATTAATTATGAGAAATGTGAGATTTCATGTATGTAGAAAAATACAATGAATTGTTCTTATTCGTTGAAATATTAATTAGCATGAAACAAAACCAATCAGTACCTACCTATAATCAAAAAGTAATGTAAATTACTAAAATAAAAAAGAACTTTCATGGAAAGCGGGCAAAGAAAAAATATAGAATTTGTTAGAATTGGGATTAGAAAATGATCATTGAAAAGATATTGCCAATTAGGTAACGATATTAAGGTTTCAACAAATCATTGGCATCGTGAAACGTGAACATGAAACGGGGCCAGTGGCTCAGTGGTACGAGCGTTAGTCGACGAGAATCAAAATGGCTAAAATGTGCAGGAGCACATGAAACAGAAACCTGCACAAAAACAAGAGATTCTCCAGCGATATGCGCAAATTATAACGGACTACATCCTGCCAATTACTCAAAATGCCCAACCTACCTAAAAAGGCTAGACACAATTGAAGAACGGAAGGGGCTTTCCAATAAAAGGACTAAGACCAAATATGTTCCAGCTCCAAGGGAGAATGCGTAGAATAAGAAGCAAGAGGAAAGAGAAAGCAAACAGTCCAGGCCAAACGAAGAATCAAGACCCAGGCAACAAGCAAGTGGAGCGCAGGAGATTCATGCCACCCCTGGTTCCCCTCCTATCCCTATGCGTGGTCCCGTGAGCGGTAATATTGGGCTAGAGGGGATAACTGATAGGATAAATAAATTACAAAAATTAGTAGATATGCCTTATTGAGGGAATTGAGAATGCTAAACATAAAATGAGCGTAATGAGGGCATTCCTCAGGTACGCGGAGAAAGATCGTGGTTTGTTTTGATGCCAATAAAGGCATGTATGCTTAATATTGATGGAGTCCACAATAAGTACTCGTTACTCGTTGACTTCATTATTACCCATAATGTCGATATAATGCTTCTGTCTGAACAAGCTCCGACAGGAGCTTGACCTTAGACTTAGGGGTTTTACAATAATCAGGGCCGACAGGACCAATGCACATAGGGCAGGGGGAGTAGCCATGGTGTCCTTACACGAAAATACCAGCTAGGAACTCCTCCGTAGAGCATGTTGGAATTCGGTTTGAAGATGGTACCCCAATTTTCGCAATATATAACCTCGCAATACTTTCAGATATTTGGATTTAGATCATTTACTAAACGTTGGGCAACAGGTCCTACCCGCGGGAGATTTTAATAGTAGGCGACCTGAGTGGAACTGTAAGACGCAAACGAACTTTAATGGGAATACATTGTGGTCGTATTCACTGAATAATAATGTTATTATCGAATTTCCAGATCAATCGACCCACTTTCCCAACAATGGGTCAACGCCAACTACTATAGATTCGATTGTCAAAAACATACGTTACTTAGGTGAGCTACAGACAGTGATTATAATCACCTCTGATCACGACCCAGTTGTGTTTCTGTTGAAGAGTAAAAGTAACCCCAGGGTTACTAAAAAACTCTTCGACTATAGAAGCACTAACTGGGCTGAGTTCCGAAGACTTATGAACGTAATGACCGAAGTTAACGCACGTATAACAGAGGGGGAAATGGAAAGAGATACGGCTAGGTTTATCGACAACATACAAGCGGTCAGAGAAAATACAATCAAAACTATAGTAGTACAAGCGGATCGGGATCGTCTTCCAGCACATACGAGGAATATAATACAACTCAAAAAGAACGAAAGAAAAAAGTGGCAACAAACGAAGTACAGGAAAAACTACCAAAGAATTGCTAACATTGTCAGGCGCGAAATCAAAAGATTTAATGACGAGCCGTGAAAGAGGAAACTCTAAAAGCTTGATGTGAGGGACGACTCTCTGTGGAGGATGGCCCATGCCATAGACAGTGGTTCAGCACTGGCGGGGACAGATTCAGAGAAAGTGGAATTGTTCGCTGAATTCTTCCACAATGTATATAGGGTAGAGCCAGATTAAACAGGGGAGTAAACACGGGCTACCATAATCGCTAAGGGGATTAGGGAAGCGCCATATGTAAATATGCATCCAAAAACTTTTTAAAAATATACGAAGAACTAACGTACATAATTAAGAGACTCTCCTACAATAAAGCACCGGGGCATGACAACCTAGACGCAGTTCTGCTCAGGAACCTTCCCAAAAAGGCCATCGTCCAATTTTTATATATCAATGCCACGATTAAATATCAACACAGTACCCTGAAGTACTTAAACAGGCGTAAGTCATACCAATATTAAAAACGGGTAAGGTCAATACCAAAACTGATGGCTACAGGCCAATATCTTTGTTGAGTACTGTTGCCAAGGTTAATGATAAGATTTACCTTAAGCGTTTTGTTCGCCTGAAGAAAAAGATGAAACTCATTCCGGAGGAACAGTTCGGATTCAGGAGTAGTCCGAATTGTCCATGGAGTGAAGGAGTCTTTCCACCGGGGGCAAAATACGGTCATGGTCCTGTTGGACATGCAGAAAGCCGTCGATATGGTTTGGACTGAAGGGTTTATCACAAAAATGGTGAGGGCAGGCATGCCTTTATACATGGTGAAAATTTCAAATTCCTTCCTGAGTCAGCGGAGTTTCAGGGTGAGAATAGAGAATATTAAATCCAGAGTGTATCCGGTCGGAGCAGGTGTCCCACATGGCTCCTGCTTGTCACCAAATTTGTACTTTTTCTATACGCACGACTTTCCTATGTTTGTCCAGACGAATGTTGCCATATAGGCAAATGATACTGCTATATATGCGCATTCATTTACGAGCGAGGTGGCTGCGCAACAAGTAGAGGTCCACCTCAATAGGAAGTTGATACCATATTTAGAGAGGAACAAAATTACTAAACACAAATAAAACAAAAGTCATAAATTTCACTAGAAACAAGTTGAATATAAAAATCTTCAAGAATTTTAAGATCAAAGACGTAAGTGTTGATGAGTCGGAGTCCGTGAGATACCTGGGGGTACAAATGGACAAGCGGTTAACATTTCACAAGCACCTTAATCTGGCAATTCAGAGGGCATCGGCTGCAATCAAGCGAATGTATCCTCTGATTGCCAGAAATTCTAACCTCGCAATAAAGAACAAGCTTCCAATATAGAAGCAAATAATAAGACCTGCGATGTTATACGCTTGTCCAGTGTTCTGCAGCCTGCCCAAATCAACATTGTTGAAAATGGACAGGGTGCAGAACAAGGTACTTCGTATCGTCACTAATAGTGACCGATACATCCGGCTAAATGCACTAAGGGAAATCACAAATATCCCGAGCATATTCGAATACATTAACTCTCAAATTCTATAAATTATTCTTGCCCACAAGTCTGTTGACCAGAGATATGACCGGCATTAGAGCACACCACAACCTTTCCAGAAATTTTGGTGGACTGATATACCAAGCTTTGGACCTGTTCCACGAGCGAGCCGCAGACCCTCCCTAGATAAGGGATGGAAAAAACAGGATGACAATTTGAGAATTAAATATTAATCTCCAAATATCAATGATTTTGAACCAGTTGTTTGAGTTTTTCTTTTTCTGGTATAGTGAACAAAACTTATTGCACTCTATCAGTTCAACTATCTGAATACCTTATCTAATGGCAATCTATAATACACGGCATAGCAGGAGACATGTAGCATCTTTCAATTATCAGCGGGAAAAAAATGCAATGCTGGTGCACCCGTTAAGACCAGCGGGGTTGCTTTCCACTGTTCCCGCCTGCGGGTATATGCGAGGCATTCGGAGTATCAGCAGGGATCTCCCCGCTATGGAGACATAGCGGGGTTGATGTAAGTGTTTCCCACCCTCTCCTTATACCCCATAGAATCTTCATATCCCTCGATGAGTCTCCTGATGAGTCTCGTACACGTTTTCATTAACTTCTGAAGGTTGGTAAAACAACTAAGAAAGCGGTTAAAAACAATTTTTACAATTTTATACAATTTTGAATTATTATGAAAATTATGAATTATGAAAAAAAAAATATTCCTTAGGTAGATCTCTAAATAAAAACTCAAGTCATCGACTTGAACACTATTCCAATTGAAAAGAAGAAAACTAATAAAGTTGCTGATAATATCATAACATTTTCTTATTCAAGAAATAAGAATATATTGAAGTAACTTTGTCAAGAAATTTAACTCTTTCCAATAAAGAAGGGGCAATGAATTTTAAATTATCTGCATACTTCTAACTTGAATTCAACAAAAAAATGTAACCTATGATAATTGTTAATGAGAATTCCATGAGGATATCCTTGAAATAAAAATTTTAGGTTTGCTTGTAGTTCTTTACTATTTTCGAAATGGCCTCTCCACCTGTGGATTTTTGAATGTTTTGACGTAGAGAGATCAAACAACAACCAACACATTGAACAATAAATCGATGGAATTCAAAAAACGTCGAGGAAAATATCGAAATTTTGTAGGAATGGAAAAAACTATTTTTTGGTAACATTATGAATAAACAAACCACATTGAAAATGGTAATACCTCATTGCATATAATTTTCCAATCAAACTTTCTAATTTTCTGTGTAGATGAAGCAAAACTTGTTTATATTGGTACCTATTTGTTATTCTTCATGCAAATGTAAGGGTGTATTTCTAAATGTTTGCTTAAGGCGTCAAAAAAGTTGGAACAGTTCTGGAAATAGTGGATATTTTTAACCAACCAGGATATAGTGTTCACTTGTAGTACTCTAACTCATTCACCTAGCTCGCTTTGAAATATGGTTTGTCGCATAATTTCAGTTACTCAAAACATTGAAAATACAGAATTGATTTCACTTAAACATACCCTTTTTCAATAATAAAACAAACATGTGTTTCTAAATCTATACTTTCTACACTCAATGTATTTCAGGAAAAGAAGTTGACAAGGCACTAAAAGAAGGAAATGCAATATACATTGCGATGAGTGATTATACCTTAACTCCTAGGAAAGTGGCAGCTGATGAAGCAAAGCATGATGTTGACGATATTTTGAAAAGTGTTAACCAATATAAAAGACCTGTTGAAAATCTTCAGAATAAATCAAATGAAGTTGAAGAAAATTTGAACAACTTCTTGAAGAAATTGGATGATTTATATAATCATACCCAATTTTCTGTAAATATGGCAAAAGAAGCTGAGAATATATTGGCAAAGTCTGGGTAGGTATGATTTGTGACAGCCCGCACAACTTGTATGTATTATATAATCAAACAATATTTTTTTGGAAGTGGGAAAATTGGGAAGGGGCATTTGTTCGATAAGACTAAAACCAACCAATAAATCACAACAAAAGTATTTATACCATTTCTTTCAAAGTATTCTCACGAACATTAACGGGCAACCGTTTGTATATTCAAAAGATATTTGTATTTTTCCGCATAGACCAATAGACTGATTATGATCCCCTCCCATCTCCACAGCTCATGGTCGAGAACAATAAGGGAATGCTACGTCAAAGAGTAGAAGGCAAGAGACCGCCCTTGTTGCATTCATAAAAACACTATCATTATGATCATTGATAAAATTCATAAGTCAGGAAAACGGGTTATATCATATTGAGTGCTAGAGACTGTACATTCATAAAATGTGGATAATACTACATAACATACATTATTTCTGTATAGTTTTTCAGATTTTATGGCCATAAACTGACTTAAATAGTTCGTTTCAGAATTGTATGATACATATTACTGGTTTCGAAATGGTTTCACTGATCTGGTTGGTATACTTTTGTTAATGTTTTTTAGTGAGGGCTTATGATACAGTTTTATTTATTTATCATTATGGAAGTCTAGCAAGTATAAATGTTGGGGAGATCTTCGTTTACATTCTTGTTTGAATGTTTCATTATTTATTTATATATATATATATATATATATATCAGGGTCCGTCATGAAGTTGGCTACATATGGAAAAACAAATTGTTATTGAAATTTCTGAAAAACTCTAATGGCGGTTCGTTTCTGCATGTCTGACAACTAAAAAATCCGTTGCGACTTTATCACGTGACGGGAATTTCAAAAAAAGTTGTCTATGGTGCCGAAAAATGGGTGAAATTGAGAAGATATCGAAAAAATTTATTGAGAAAATGTGTTTGAAATCCAACGAGCACCCCATATACCAATTTCAAACCAGAACCATTTTTTGGTTTAAGGTTCACCTGAGAATTATTTAACTAAGCTAGGTGGAACGTGTAGTGGTGAATGTCCCTTGTGTACCAGAAAAGGTTGTCCTAAGAACTTTGATTCTACTACAGAAAGTTTCGGAAAGATTCTAAATGAGTAACAGAATCCGGCATGTAAAGACGAAGAAATCAAAAAGAAGAAAACACTGACGTTGATTGAAATAATAATGGGACATAACCATAATATGTACTTCGAAGAGAATCTTATCAATTGTCACAATTTTCGTGGGATTGCAGTGCCTACATTGAAATCTCTGACAAGCTGACTTTGTGAGTATGACAATTTTTTGCTAACCACTTTGGCCAACAGTTTGTGATGTTATTCATTCAATATATTCAGTTGTAGATGTGACTGAAGATGAGTTCCTAAGAACCTGAAACATGTTTCGAACTATCAAAGTTATCATCTTACCTACTTTTACTATATTTGTGGAGATGAATTAGTGAGTTTTCTTTCTTCCGTAATAATTTTCAGTCTGATTTAAATTAGATCAGAAAAACTAGTTGAATATAAAAAATTGCATAATGGCTAATGATTTATAAAAACTTGCATAATTGGCTAATGATTTCAATCAGAATGAATATATATTCAATTAGATTTTGCAAAATACATCTGGACAATAGAAAACTGACCAATGAGAAAAATTTCGAACATGCACTGCCTCTACACACATCACTGGAAATATTAAACAATTCCTTTCATCGGTAACCATTCCAAAAACTCAATAATAAAAGAGAGTAGAACAACAGAGGTTTGTTATCTCTTTAAAGGATTTGATTGAAGCTATTGTTATGGGATTTCTGTGAGTACTTGAACAACTCGATAAAAATCTATTATATTTTTTATTTTCATATTTTTTCATTTATAAAAGTTCATTCCAGAAAAAATACCTTAGTGTCGTTAGTGAGAATTAACGATCATTGAGAAAAAACACTTTGGAGTATTGTCGGAATACTTTCTGGAGAGGTATCAATATATCTATTTCTATTACTGGATTTTCTCTCTACATGGAAGCAATTTATTATATATATATATATATATATATATATATATATATATATATATATATATATATATATATATATATATATATATATATATATATATATATATATATATATATATATATATATATATATATATATATATATATATATATATTATATATATATATATAAATTTTTCTCAATTGACAGTAAGGTATTTTTTCTGGAATGAACTTTTATAATTGAAAAAATATGAAAATAAAAAATTCTCTGCTACAAAATTAGATATTATTGACTTTTTTTTAGTTGTTGCTGACTGAAATCTCAACCTAATTTCTTTATCATTAATTGGATCATATTTTCCATGACTGTGATATTTTTTTTTTTGGTTTTTTTTTTTTTAAGGTTTGTGTAGAGGCAGTGCATGTTTGAACTTTTTCTCATTGCACAGTTTTTTATTGTTCAGATATATTTTGAAAAACCTAATTGAATATATATTCTTTCTGATTAAAATCATTATCCAATGATGCAATTTTTTATATTCAACTAGTTTTTCTGATCTAATTCAAATTAGACTGAAAATTATTATCAGATGTAGTTCAATGTCCAGCGTGGCTTTAGACGGGGAAGTAGTTGTTT
This sequence comes from Gonioctena quinquepunctata, assembly GCA_018342105.1. Taxonomy (NCBI): domain Eukaryota; kingdom Metazoa; phylum Arthropoda; class Insecta; order Coleoptera; family Chrysomelidae; genus Gonioctena; species Gonioctena quinquepunctata. The sequence continues at coordinate 271,903 of JAFIRS010000680.1, forward strand.
TCTGTTAGACATTCACAAAAAATAACTTCATTTTAATCGTGGATTTTTCAATTCACAGAAAAACCTTTCTATCAAATTTTAATTGAGAATGTTTCCCTTTTCAATAGAAAACTCACTAAATCATCTCCACAAATATAGTAAGAGTAGGTAAGATGATAACTTAAATGGCTCGAAACATGTTTCAGGTCCTTAGGAACTCATCGTCAGTCAAATCTTCAACTGAATATAATGAATGAATAACATCACAAACTGTTGGCCAAAGTGACATAGGAAAAAATGGTTATACTCACAAAGTCAATTTGTCAGAGATTTCAATGTAAGCACTACAATCCCACGAAAATTGTGACAATTGGTAAGATTCTCTTCAAAGTACATAACCATAAATCCTATCATTATTTCAATCAACGTCAGTGTTTTCTTCTTTGTGATTTCTTTGTCTTTACATGCCGGATTCTGTTACTCATTTGAAATCTTTTCGTAACTTCCTGTAGTAGAATCAAAGTTCTTAGGACAACCTTTCCCGACACACAAGGGACATTCACCACTACACGTTCCACCTAGCTTAGGAGTTAAATAAGACTCAGGTTAACCTAAAACCAAAAACAACAATAATAGTTGAATGGAAATAGTAATTGATGCACTTTGACAAATAAAATATTCACAAGTGAGAAGTGGTTTATCCATAGGTTTTCATAAAATATATTTGATAAAATATTTGGAGAAATACGAAGACAATTGATATTTGAAAGAACATTGTTGTAAAATTCAAGGACACAAATTTATCTTCACGCTATCTATTCACTGCAGGATCTTGTTCTACTCTTTGGCTGCGTTGTTATGTTTCCCATTCTCCTATATGTATTACAAATTGCTGTACAATGCATATTCTGCACTGGTTATTATTACCAGTATCATCATCCATACTTCAATTCAACTTTTGTTATTCTCTCAAAAATATGAACTGTGAATTATATAATTTATATCATTGCAGAAAGGAAAGACTGAAAAATAAGTTGGATGATATACAACAAAAAGTTACACGATCCGAACTCAATCTGGATGATTCAGAGAAATTACTCACAAATGCATCAAATATGATTGATTTATCTGCTAAGAAATTGAAAGATCTGCTGGATGCTCCGGAGATTTTGGAAACCCTGAACAATAATTTCAAGAGCCAGCTGGAAAATAATCAATATGAAATAGATCAAATTGGTGAATTGCAGCCACAAGTACAGTATCATGCATTGAATTTGTCTGAAAGAGTACATCAACTTGAGCACATTTTGTCCGAATCACAGTATGGTTCGAATGATGCTGTGAAAGCAGCAAGAGCTTACAAAGATATTGTAGCTGCCGTGGAAAGTGCAAGAAAAGCAGCAGATGGTGCACAAATAGATACAAATGAAGCAGCTGATATTCTAAGTAATATCCAAGAAAGAACTAATGATGCCGAGACAAACTCAGCTAAAGCATTAGATGATGCTTATGAATCAAAGGAGTCTACTTTCAAGGAACTAGAACCTAAATTGAGGAAAGCAACTACAAACTACAAACCAGTTAAAAAAACGCATGATGACAATAATCATTTACTGAGAGAAATTGAAAAAATTCTAGAGAATATTCAAATAAAAGATTTAGGCAATGCCTATAAGGCAGCTACAATGAATGCAGAAGGAGCTTTAGAATCCATGGCAGTAGTAAAGAATTCAGTAAATAGTTCTTTCAATTTGGTAAGTTGGTGACATAACAAACACTTTGTTAATGATATAACTCCTTTTTTGTAGTTGCCAAATGAAACAAAGGAAGCCCAGTTACTTCCAAAGCAATTGGATGATATGAAGCGAAGTCTTCTTCAAGCTGAGAAACAAATCAAGACAGTTAATGAAAAACTTCCCCCTGTGATAAAAAGTCTTGATGATTTACCACGAATGCAGGAAGCTCTCAAGAAGAAATCAGATGTCATAAAGTCCAATATGAAAAAGCTCATACAACAAATTGAACTTGCTAGAGATTCTGCCAATAAAATTAAAGTTGGTGTGAAGTTTTTACCAAACACCACTCTTGAGCTGAGAAATCCTAAGAATATAGAGAAATTGAGTACATCTACGAAATTCTCTGGTTATTTCAAAACAGATCAACCAAATGGTCTTGTGTTTTATATTGGAAATCCCAATGGTACTAACCTGCCAAAAACAAAATCGGTATGTGAGATTCATTGAACTTTATGTAACAATCTACATTTCAAATTCTCTCATCAACTCCATTTCACGAGTCATCCTGTTCATATTTTCAAACAAATCAATCATATATATGTTAATTGAAGTAAACTAAACACACACACACACACTACGATTTCTAGAAAAAATTGGTTTACAAAACCCACGACATACTATACTATAGCTTTTTCAAATGGAAAGTTTATGTCCACTTGAATTTTTTTTGGTGAAAATCGTGTAGTGTTTTAATTTCATATATATATATATATATAATAAAAAATAATATCAAAACTCGAAATAGTGATTCACATGTTGACTCACGACTCACCCTGTATATGTATATATATATATATATATATATATATATATATATATATATATATGTATATATATATACAGGGTGAGTCAACATGTGAATCACTATTTCGAATTTTGATATTATTTTTTGCCAAACGGATCATTTAAGACTATCTTCTAAAATTATTCTCATTCATACAAGGTGCATCATTGAAGTGTGGCTAACCAGAGTTTTTCGAAAAATCACCTATTTCACATTTTGAGATATTTAGTGGGGATAATTCGGGATTCGTTAGTCAATATGGTGATGTTCATTGTGAATTAGAAATAAATTGTACAGGATGTTCGGTACAACATCACGAACTTGACCATTTTCTAACATCTGTATTTTGCTTTTTTCCAAATGAAAATGAATATTTTCATTTATATCAACTCCTTTTTAATGACTCTACACTTTTCTTTCTCGATGTCATGTACCTAGAACAACCCGTTTCCGAATTATTCTACATCCAAAAGATGGGTATTCTTTCTACAGAAAATATTGACAATGTTCGTCCTTTGTATCATATTTGTAATTAGACTTTAGATAAAAAATCATACCCAATGATAATACAAAAAATAATATTTATTCAAATCCAACAGAAGAAATCAATGTAATACTAGCCAAAAGACTGTATTTTGTTTTAATTTCTTCAAATGAAAAATAAATTCTAAAAAATACTATTTTGCCTAAATCACCAGTTATATTGATTTGTTGAAAATATAAACAGGATGTTCATACAATCAGATGTGGAATCATCTGCGACTGAAAGATAAACCTTAGTCACTATCTTCCATCGTCAAGATAACCTCTTGTGGGGTATTCATGTTGAAAAAGGAAACATTCTCAATTGAGAATGTTTCCTTTTTCAACACCAGTTATAAAACTAGCCCAAGGCGATATTCTAAGATGTTATAAAAGTAGATGTTTAACTTTGACCAACGAGTGGACAAAGGAAAATATGTTTGGCAGCCACCACCCTTGCGAGTGGGGACACGCTGTCACCAACCTGACTACTGAAAGTGATCAGGATTTTATTTGTTGAGGTTACTTTCCTCGGAATTATAATTGGCAGTGGGTTTGCGTCACCTAATTCATCCGATTGGTCATAGATTCGGCTAGAAGCAATGTAAGGGTCTGAGATTCTCCCTTTCTATCAGCAAATGTGTTATGCTGTTCTGTCCGGCAAATAATAACGCTATTCAAAGTTAAAACAAATATATAAAAAAAAAATAATAAATTGGCAGTGTATACAAAATGGACATTAAAATTAATCAGATTAAAATTCAGACTCATCGGAATCGTAGAAAATAGGTCATATCTTTATATTTACTCCTAAGAGGAACTTTTGAACCATGGACAAATGGAAAACTACGAGCGTTCCCGTTTCAGCTGATAAATAGGAATTCAAGCATTTCGATACTGTACTCCGTCCACCCAAATAGCACAATAGGTTAGTAGTATTTCAATTAGCTCCCATATCCCAAAATTTCACCTACTACTGGCTGTTAGTTCTAGACGTTCTGGTATATGACTTTTCGTAATCCAAAAGAATTTTGTGTGTAACTTGTATTATGCGCTCGACTCTCTATGATTCTTATCAATTTCCCGATTTTATTCAGAATCCGATTCCGCACCCAATTTCGGTTAGCTAATCGCTTCTACACTCGAACGAAACCCTTTTCTCATGCAGAGAATACTTTCCAAATCGTGATACTATTTCATATCGCGAAAAAAATGAATATAAATTTAATTTTCTAGGTACCAATCTCGCGTCGATCCGCTTTTTGGAGATTCAAGTAAATCTCCGATTTGAGCCCACTAATACGCATTGTGGTTCAAATATTCTTCGCTTTAATACCGCCCGATAGACTTCAACTTTCTTGAAGCCCCAAAATGCGCGACGAACTTCTGATACCGATCGCTAAGGAGGTCCGCGGCGAACTTCCCTCTAAATTTTTCAATTCCGGCGTCCCAAGCCAAAACCAACGCTTCATCGAGAGCTTTCATTGGTTATCAGATATTGCTTACGCCATGAGAATTTACAAAACTCCCCGATTCTGCGATCGTAAGGCTAGGTGGCCCGGTCAAAGAAATCATTGTTTATAACTCCAGACTAAATAAAAGATTATTACTTTGTGGTTACATTATTGCCTATTCCATTCGTTCGGTTAATTGTCATTTTCTCGACCCTGGGACGAAAATTTCATTTTGGGTTGCTTAACCTTAGAGTCACCAATGAATAAAATTGCGGACGATCTAACTGTCGTTTCAACTGCGGTTATGTTACGAGGGGCGCTCGTAGTTTTCCTGACCTCGTCGGAAAGTCATAATTAATATATAAAACACAAAAATATGATAACAACTACAGGTTGTTACATCAATAATTAATGCAGCAAATGTTTAAGGTGCTTGCCATTTTCACCAATACACACTCTCACACGAATTCTTGCTTTCATATATCCAGGAGTAGGTGGAGTTTGATAGACAACCCATTTAATGTTTCCCAACAAAAAAAACTATAAATTTTTCTCGGAATTCGTTATCAATGTATTTTCGCACAACAGTCTTGTGATGTGCAGGCGCAAGATCTTGTAGCCATTTGATAACTGACTTCGTAGAAATCATAGATATTTTCTTAAATTGAGATGACCGTTAAAAAAAATTGCCAATCACTCGCAGTTCAATGATACGTCCCCAAACATTCAGCCACCAACGTCGTTGGTGATTGACATATCTAACGAAATGAGGATTTTCAGTTGCATATTATGCCGATTCACATGGCCATTGTTGTGGAACGTGGCTTCGTCCGAACATACTAAAAAAAAACATGTTCTTGGTTGATTTTATCTACACCCCATTGGCAAAACCGCATTCGCTTTGGAATATCTCTTTTAGTCAGCTCCTGCATCAACTGCATATGATGTGGATGGTAATTTCATTTTCTAACCATCCAAGAAACACATCATTGAAATACTCCCTACTCAAAATACGTGTACTCACATGGGGATTCTCGATAATATGCAGTACAATATTAAGAGTATTTCCATAATTCGTTACAGGACAAGCATGTTCAAACTTATTGTGAAATACTTTTCCAGTTTTCTCAAATCATGTTTTGAGGGCTTGAAATGGTCGCTGGTCTGGATATCTTCTTTCAGGAAACTTTTGAACCATACCCTTCAAACAATAATTCATAATGCTAACACAACTGAATTGTAATTTGACAGTTACCTCTATTTACAAATTCCAATAATAATTTTTTCAGCGGCAGTCATGGATAAATAACCTAGAAAAAATTGTTACAAAGTCGCTTTTTTTTAATAACTTTTGGCAACGCCATAACGGAATGCAAAATTTAAAAGTCGTTGAGCAGCCAATGACACAGCTAATCGGAATATATGAAAATATACTGGGAGTTTCATTTGAAAAAGATCAACTCTGGTTACCCACGCTTCAATGATGCACCCTGTATGAATGAGAATAATTTTGATAGTCTTAAATGATCCGTTTGGCAAAAAAAAATATAAATACTCGAAATAATGATTCACAACGGAGCATTTGACCACGGGAATCATGTTGACACCCTGTATATATGTTTATTCGAACCTATTAGACAAGTCATAACTTCTAGAATATTAGGTGTATAAAAATGAGATTTGGTATGGGTAAATGGTATGTAAAGGGAGAGTTTTCGCATATTTTTCACTTTCTGTTCACTTCCGGTTTCAACGGAAATGGCTCCGGTTTTGAATTTTCAAATGGAACACCCTGTATATTATAACATTTTTGGATTTCTGAGACAATTCTGGAACAGAATGTGATATTTCAAAAAGTTTTTACGCCTACTTCATTTTTTACTTTTAATATTGCATCTAGGTGGCTATGATCGGACGTAAACTAATCTGAGGAACCCAGGTGATGTCAGAAAATTACAATCGCAAAGTTTTAGTAACTAGTATGATAGATAGGAATAAGACAAATTGGCAAAATCACATTTTCGTGTCTAACTATTATTTTTCAAATGGCGACTATTTTTTGACAAGCACAGGCCACCGTACTGGACCATTGGTTGCAATAACTTGATAATTAAAATGATCTATTAAGTAATTAAGAACTTCTCTGGTATTATGGGGGGGTGCTCCATCTTGTTGGAAGCAAGTTCGCCGTAAAAACTGCTAAGGGTAGATTATTAAGATGATCGTCGATTTCATTTTGAAGAAAACCTAAGTACCTAACGCATGTTAATTGACCTTGAAACAATATTGGCCGAATTATTCTGTTTCAAATGATACCATCCCAGACATTGACGCCAAACCTTTCTTGAAAATTGTCCTCTCTCATTGCATGTCGATTTTGTTGGGCCCAGTACCGAGTATTTTGCTTATTGAACATACCATTATTTGTAAAAACTTTTTCAAATCAAAAAATGTTACAATATACAGGGTGTTCCATTAAAAAATTCAAAACCGGAAGTGACCGAAAAGTGTAAAATATGCAAGAACTCTCCTCTTCACATACCATTCACCTATACCAAATCTCATTTTGATACACCTGATATTCTAGAAGTTATGACTTGTCTGATAGATTCGTTGACACCCGGTGTATATATATATATATATATATATATATATATATATATATATATATTCGAATTTTATAACATCATAATGGATCAAAATTGGAAAAAAAAATGTCAAAATTTTGGGAACCGCGAAGCAGCGAAGTTTTGGTAAAAAACATATGTTTCTTTAATATTTTTTTCCTGGCTTATTAAGGATTTATACTGAAAATCTCAAAGGAAAAATCTGTTTGCGTTTTTGCAAGCGGTTAGATTACACCCTATATATATAATATCATATATAAAGTAAAGTATCATGTATAAGTAATAAGTAATGTTTCAGATCATATTTTCGTTTCAGGATGATTACATGACACTGATTATTCAAAATGGCTATTCTGTTCTCAAGTTGAACATCGGTAATGGTAATGAGCAGATAATAAACCCGAAATATGTATCGGATAATAACTGGTATCAATATATTATTGAAAGGTACCTACCTATGAAAACATACAAATCTCCCAGATAAGCAGTTATTCATATTTTTTGCAGAGTTGGGTTCAATGCAAAATTATCCATACGTGAAGAACTTGCAAATGGTACTGAAAACATATATGAGAAGGAGAAAACTCTTTCTGGTCCATATACAATGTTTAACTTGGATAAAAATAAATCAAAAATATTTGTGGGAAGCTTCCCCAGCAATTATGAAATGCAAGAGGGTGTAGATTTCAGCTCATTTGATGGGGAAATAGAAGATTTAGTTATTGGAAATGCACCCATGTCACTGTGGAACTTCAATTATGGGTATGAAAATCACCGAGGAGCTATCGAAAGGTATTCTATTTTATATTTAGATATTTATTATTGTTTTTGTCTTTTCTCTAACCCTATGTATTCATAATTGCATAATTTGGCAACTATATGAATGTTATATGCGGAATTCGGCATGTTATCAAGTTATAATAATAAGATTTCCAGAAAACGCTTCTCTGTGTAATTATGATCTGCAGAATTACAAAATGGGAACTACTAATCTTGAATAACTTGTAGGGGGCAAAAAGTGGGAAGAAAACAGTTAGTTAAATAAAATTTGTTTATTTGTTTTTCTAATTATTGGGACGGTAGTACTCGCCACCTCAATATCGTACGGATTCCAAAGGCGCTACATAGAATACAGATAATAGTGATGGTGGATCCCTATCGTTTACCCTGGAACCAAAAAGATCTGAGGATTCGTCATTCAAAGAATCTAAGGAAGTAATATGTGGTGAAGTCCCTGGTAAATGTTGATGAGAATAAGACACTCTTGATGCTTAAAAAAATTGTGTAAGAACCCATATAATTGAACGTCCCACATTTTCTTACATTTAATTCACGTGGATATTCGCTACCTACTTCCATTTTTCTCCTCAATTTAACAACAGTTAGTAGTTTTGATATTGAAGAGTATACTAGATGGTGGCGACTGGGGAAGGCGTGTCGTTAACATTTGTCTGCAAATACTCCAAAAAAATTAGGTTAGGGCACCCGAGCTGTGCAAGAAGATTAAATGAACGTGAAACTAAGCAATGCAGAAATGATCTGCTGTGAAAACATCGCCGACGTAAAAATTTCATAAACGCTGATGAGAATATAATGTTTCTATTAGGAAACATTAGTGGTGATGACAGTGAATCAAAAAAGGAAGTTATCTATTTAAGAATAAAATACCAAGTATTATATTCAGAGAAATCGGTTGTTACAAGAAAAAAACGAGTGCACAAAGTGTGAGAACATCGAAAAAAAATCAAATCCACCCATTTCAAACATCAAACCAGTCGCCAATGCCAATCCGTAGCTTTGGCAGTGACTACGGATCGAAATACTAGCAAAATTTAAAATGGAAAACATATCTCCAACACAGAACTCAGCGCAGCTATTGAGGAAGCTAAAACTATATGTGTGATCGAAATGAACACACAAACAGTTCTGCAATGGAAACAAGTTCAACACAGAAAGAGAAAGTGCATATTTTTGGTGGGTAGGACCGGAGAACCCTGTCACGTGAAAGCAAACCAAACGACCTGAAGAATTTCTCAGCTCTGCATATTCCAGATGTAGAATGTGAGCCTCATACTTCAAGAAAATCACAGATATTTACACATCAATGAATGTCACTTAAGAGATAATTTATAAAGCAGAAAAAAATGGCTCAGCGGAGCACTGGTATCATTTTTTGAAAGAAGGAAGGCACCAACAATGGAGATCCCAGACCCAAAGAAAACCTCAAACTTAATACAGATGATGTGAGTGAAGAAACCAAATGATTCAATATATTGGATGTCAAATATACAGTTGGATCCTCAAACACAAAACCTGAAAATATATCAGGCCAATCAATAGAAATTTTCTGCTCTATTGATTCTGTGACAAAAATACTACCAGGAAACCGACTGTGCCATCATACGAAAGACGGTCCGTAGTTATATCCTGTTGTTTCCTACTCGCAACTATCATTGCTAAATTTGTTAAAAACATTTAAAAAAGCATTTTTCCTATTTTTGACTGTTAACTTAAAAACTAATGAAGCAATCTCGATACTCTCAATGGACGAATTGTAGAAAATTGAAATGAAAAAAAAATTGGCCTTAGCGCGAATTGATCGGATTATTAGTAACGGAGTAAAACCGGAAAATAAATCAGCATTTTTTTCAAAATTTATAACTTTGCTAGAGCTCATCCAGTATTGAAACGACCACTTTGGCCTTCCCCCACCTAACAACCAATTTTTATCGAAGATACCCGAACCATTGTCTAACTATGGCTATTAATAGAAATTCCATAGGGTATCAAATTATTTGGTGTAGGCGATTCACGAGACGTGGAGAACTTACACTCCTATAACTTTCCTAACACTCCTATTTCTTTTTCCGCTACTGAATAGTACTTACCACTGGGCATTTTGGCAAGGTAACGAGTAAACTATTGAAAAGTTGAATAAATAACTGCACTACCTATTTATTAATTGAACAAACCTAACCTTTCAAACGCTGCATGCCAAGACACTGGTGAAGATTCGCCGTAGCACAGCAAATCGTGTCCACTCGTGTTTTCCCCCTCTCTACCTACCAAACGGTCGTTTCAATACTGGATGAGCTTTACTTTACCAAGTTATAGTGCGGGCTTCCCACGACATAGTAGTGATGAATATGTACTTTATGTGTGAGAAACTCAGGCGCTGTCGGATCATTAGTGTTGGCATAATTGCAATCCTAATTCCAGCAGACCTGGATGCGTTATTGGAGGTACGATTCCAATTTTTCAGAAAGCTTCCGAGAGTAGAAGTATAATACCTACTACAAAACGTATATTCTAATTTTGCGCGAAAATTCTGCAAAATTGGTGAAAAATACTTGCAAACATGATCGAAAATGGGCGAGTGCGTGAAAGCGGCTGAGTAGTGGGGGTGGAGCAGAAGACGCGGGTTACATGTTCCTTATTCTAGTCTGAATGTTTCCCTATGTCCCCGCTATAGAGCTCTGCGCTCTTTTCAGGGAATGTACGTATGTATAGTAATACAAGCGCGCTGCGCCCGTTATGAACCTGCTGCTCTACCACCACTCATCAGACGGTTTCATGCACTCACCTTTTTCGGTCATGTTTGCAAATATTTCTCACCTATTTCGCAGCATTTTAACGCAAAATGAGAATTGTCGTTTTGTAGTACTATACTTCAACTCTCAAACTATTTGAAAAAATTGAAATCGGACCCCTTATGACAAATCCCACACAGCACGAAATATTTTTGAAATATTAATGAAATATTTGTAAGCAAGGTGAAAATATTTCATAAATCTTTCATTAAAATATTTAGGAAATAAAGTTATGTCCGACTTTTTCTCACATTGAAATATTTCATAAAACATTTTATACAGATTTTGCAACATTTCCGAAAACATTTTCATTGAAGATTTTTGCAATATTTCAAGGGTCGCGAAAATGGAACACTGACATCTTTCATTGAATATTTCTGTAAGATTTGCGAAAGGTTACATGAAAATTTCTACTGAAATCTTAAGAAAAGGTTTTTGCAATATTTCTTGTTGGCGGAAATGGGACACTGAAATTTTTGGTTAAATATTCCTGTAATATTTTTGTAAGGTTACAGGGAAATTTTTCATGAAGTCTTATAGTAAGGTTTTTGAAATATTTCAAGAATCACGGAAATGGGTCTCTGAAAACTTTCGTTGAATATTTCTGCAAGATTTTTGAAAGTTCACAGGGACATTTTTCCTGAAATCCTTGGGAAATATATCTGCAAAATTTCTGTAAGGTCACAGGCATTTTGATTTGAAATCTTTAGGAAATATTTTTGCAATATTTTAATGGTTGCTTGAATGAAATTTATCGTGAAATATTTCTGAAATGTTTCAGCAATACTTCAGAGAAATATCTTATGAAATCTGTGAGCAATGTTTTCGTGATATTCGATATAAATGTTGTAAAATATTTCAAAAAGTTTTTTTTTCAGAATATTCCATGAAATTGATTTGTTGAGAATATTTGTTTTCTGTTAGATATTCACAAAAAATAACTTCATTTTTATCGTGGATTTTTCAATTTACAGAAAAATCTTTTTATGAATATCCAATTGAGAATGTTTCCCTTTTCAATTCCATGAAATATTTCTGAAGGATATTAGCAATACTTCGTAAATATATTTTATGAAATATTCAGGCAATATTCTTCCAATATTTTATAATAGCGTGAACAGGCCGCTGAAATATGTAATGGAATAGTTAGTGAAGTTTTGGCATTACTTTAAAATTTATGTGAGTCAAGCACTCGAATATTTCTTGGAATGTTTCAAGATTTTTAAGATTTCGCAAATTATAAATGGATATATTTCATGAAACTCTAAGTGAATTTCGGCTGGGCAGTAAAGCAATACACGGCTCGAAAGAGACGTTATAGGTGTGCATTACCTGTAGGGATGGATTAGACCTTTCTCATTTTTTGGCAAGTTCAGAAATTGTTATAGCACTATATACCTCATTGAGAGAAGTATAAAGTAGAAAAAAATCCAAAATGGCCGATTTCAGTCACTGATATTTGAGTCAGTATTTTTTTTAAAGGAACACTTGTATGTTTTCGACAATTTCAATACAGTAGGGGCAAATAAGGATGGATATTTGTAGGAGAAAGTAATGAAAGATCAATATAATAGAAAAAATATATTTACTCAACTTTTCATTGCAAAATCAAATAAAATCAAAACATATTTTACGCATCCATGGCAGGGAAAACCAGTTGAAATTGTCGACAGTTACTGACGGCTGTTCTGTAATGAATATATTCTTATATTAGAAATGAGAACTTGAATTTTTCGAAATCAGAAAGTTTCATATTTCGTCGAGAGATTAGAGTAACATCAATTCACTTTCCACAAAGATTCAGAGTGATTTGAAAAAAATCAACATTATGTTTCATTGAGAAAATTAAAAACAAGAAAAAAAAATGCACAAGGATTAAATTACGACACGGTCCCTGTAAACCAAACCATTAATTTTTTCGAGGATTTCTCCATTTCATTATATGTATATTGATTAAGGCTGCAAAAAAAAATTATTTTGGAGTCTACAGGGTGGCTCAAAAAAGTGTGACATATCAAAGTTGTGTTTTTTTAAACGGAACACCCTGTATTTCGTTACACTTTTGAATAGGTCAGGGAAAAATAATATGATTTCATATGAGGAACTATGTACCTAACTATAACCGTTCTCGAGTTATTGATTTTTTTATGAAAATGCTAGGTAAAATTAGAAACTAAATAACATCGAAATGTATAGAAATCATCCCTTCGAATTCTGACCAAGCCTAAAAGAGGTTTTGGGCTATTGATTTCGATAAAACCCGTTTCTCAATATTATACAGAATGTTCAAAAATCATTGTCACTTTTTTATAATTTCGGACATAAATAACTTTGTTATTTCAAATAGAACACCCTGTATTTTTTTGGTCTGAACAATAAAAATTCAATTATCTTTCTTTTTCGTGTACCTATAATTCCTCCCCTCATGTTAACAGACCATCTATTCTGGTGATCCAGAGTGCGGAAAAAATAAGATTCACATCACTATAATAATGGAAGTTGTGACTGTTCACTAAGCTATTGTTATGAAAAGTAGATTCATCAGAAAATAAAATGGAATCAAAAAAATGTTCATCCTCACCAAACTTGTCCAGAACCCATAGAAAAAACTCGATTAGTCGATGGAAGTCTATTTCATATAATTCCTGATGCTTCTGAATACGGTACGAGTGAAATTTGTATTGTTTTATTAACCTAGAAATGCTCCGTCTGCTTATCCCTGTATCTTTCTCGATCTTACGTTGACTCGTATGAGGGTTTTCTATGATTGATCACATAATAAGAAATTCATTTTCCTCATTTCCAATGATAGGTTCTGGTCTATTTGCCTTTTCATAAGCTACACTTCCAGTCCTACGAAATTGATGTAGCAATCGTTTGAAAACCAACTTGTTTGGATGATTCCGGTCTGGATATTTTTGGGAATACACCCTCGACGCCAAAAGGCAATTCTCTGAGCACTCACCAGTCGCTAAAATCATATCTATCCGCTCTTAAATAGGATAAGTTTTCATTTTCGACGCTAATAATTCAGTGAATGTTTTGAATAACGTAAAACACAATAACTGTCAATAGGAATTCTTTCAACAAGTTGAATAAATGTCGTTTCAAAGCTATCTTGATTCAAAGAATGCATTGGAATAAGAACTACTATTTGAAAAAGCCATTATCCGAAAAACTATTTAGGTTAGGGAACCCCAATATGAAATGAAAGATAATTGAATTTTATAGTTCAGACCAAAAAAATACAGGGTGTTCTATTTGAAATAACGAAGTTATCTTTGTCCGAAATTATAAAAAAGTGACAATGATTTTTGAACATTCTGTATATATTGAGAAACGGGTTTTATCGAAACCAATAGCCCAAAACCTCTTTTATGCTTGGTCAGAATTCGAAGGGATGATTTCTATACGTTTCGATGTTATTTAGTTTCCAATTGAACCTAGCATTTTCATAAAAAAATTAATAACTCGAGAACGGTTACATAGTACCTTATATGAAATCATATTATTTTTTCCTAACCTATTCAAAAGTGTAACGAAATACTGGGTATTCCATTTAAAAAAACACAACTTTGATATGTCACACTTTTTTTAGGCATCATGTAGACTCCAAAATAATTTACTTTTGCAGCCTTAATCAATATACATATAATGAAAAGGAGAAAATCCCGAAAAAATTAATAGTTTGGTTTACAGGGACCGTGTCGTATGGGGTGCCCCACCCTGTATATATATATATATATATATATATATATATATAAGGAAATTTAGTTAATTTTATTGAACAAATATTTTTAGACATAACTCTTTCTGTACTACATTGAAATTGTATTTTGAGGGAAGCCTGTGATAGCGACGAAGCGCTCTAAAATAGTGCAACAAAATTTCTTCCATGGTGATAGTGAACTAAATAATAATATCTGGAAATGAATATAGCTTACGTATTCCGTTCTGCCCTGGTTTTTGAGTTGTCCAATCATAATCTAACACTCGATGTTATTTCCATATCGGTGGATTTTTCATACTGCATCCTAACAGCATCTAACAACATTCATTATATGATAAAGCATTATTTTTATAATGAAAAGATGTTGAAAAGGGATTATTCTCTATTGAGAACCATAAAATACGATATAAAATCTGGAACTATAAATATATTTTCACAGAAAAAATGTATTGGAGATATAGCGATTCCTGATGATTTTTTGCATCGTGTTTCTTTGTTTTTGTGATCCATAGATATGTTCCTCAAATGGTTTGGTTGGGATTAGGATCGATGTTATTGAAGAAAAACTATTGATTTCTCGCCAACATTTCGACCTTCAATAATAAATTCATCATCAGGGCTCAAAAATTAGTTTTTTCCGAGTGGACACAGTGA
The DNA here is from genome assembly GCA_018342105.1 of Gonioctena quinquepunctata. Classification (NCBI taxonomy): domain Eukaryota; kingdom Metazoa; phylum Arthropoda; class Insecta; order Coleoptera; family Chrysomelidae; genus Gonioctena; species Gonioctena quinquepunctata. The sequence goes on from JAFIRS010000680.1 coordinate 287,039, forward strand.
AATAATAAATAAAAAACAGACATTCTAGATACGTGAATAACGAACATTTAATTTGTCTCGAGCTAAATGTAAAATCTCTTGTGCCGTACATTGTGCTAGAATGTCAGTTTTTTATTTCTTATTGTTTTACTGTGTACATTCGGAAAAACTAATTTTTGAGTCCTGATGATGAATTTATTAAAGTTCGAAACATTGGCGAGAAAGCAATAGGTTTTTTTCAATAATATTGATCCCAATCCCCACCAAACCATTTGAATAAATAATAAAACTGGTTCACCATCTTCGATTCTTATTTTTCCATCAAATATATTCATTACTTCCAAGCCCAAAACACTTATGGTTACTGATTTTTAATCATGATCTTCTATCCTAAAAACAACTATATACCAATTTCAAGCACAATCATACTATAAATCACAAAACTGTTACATACGCTAAAAATTTCCCTTTCATCAATCAAATATGAAAGTACAAAAGTTGAATTCTCTATCGACTTTTTTTAATCCACCGGATATATTGATATCTCGTAACTCTTGTATCTACTTCCTCAAAACTTGATATAAATCGAAAAAATCGATTGTTTAATTTGGGCCACCCTCAACATGAAAATTTTAAATACGGACCTTTATTTTTATGCCCATTTCTTTATACCCACAGGTAATATTTCACAATAGCAATACAATTTCATTAATACCTGTCAGTATCAAGACTATCACTCACTATTTTTCATTGTCATCAATTGACAATTAAAAATAGTGCAAACAATTAATTCTGATCATTCACGATTTTTTCCCAGTTATTCTACCAGAAAAATTATTCTTCAAATATCTAACCAAAATTAAGTGACGAACATTTCAGAAACAAATGTCAATATTTTGCGATTCCAAATAACTGGTTGAATTCCATTGAACTTAATGGAGATTTCCATGATGAGAATATTAACAGAAGAAAACGAGAAGTTCCAGAATTATTTTGAATTTAGAATAACTTCGGAAATTCCAATAAACAAATTCAATTCATCCAGTAATTTACTCCTTTCTCATGATAAACTGTAACCAAATACGGTGCTATTTCGTTATTGATGATGAATAATGACACGAAACGTCTAACAAAGCACCAGTGTGAAAACAGCCACGAATTTCTAGCCACGAACTTACCGAGATATACCGCGTCGATAAACTCGTGGCTGATCGATACAACTGATATCACACCACAATTAAAAACGTGGCTCAGCCACGAATACGTGGCTAAAGACAAAAAGCACTGTGAATAATTAGATAAATACCATCAAATATTTTGCCGAGCAAAAATGTACACTGAAGAAATCTATTTCTTTATATCAAAGTATTGAATGGGTCAAATCTGAAATATATAACAGGACTTTCCGCGATGAAACACTTAATATATCTCTGGGCAAGAATTAGCCTCATTCGAAAATGCGAAAATATATAAAAAAGCAAATTTAAAAAAATCCTATAGAGTTGACCTTAGGACTTTTCGCGATGTTTTTTGGTTGAAATGATATTGGGAGGGGTTAAAATTAACCTCAGTCGGCCCTTCCAAAATGCGACAGAATTGACAAAACAACAATTTTGAAAAATCATACAAAGCTAACCGATGGGTTTTTCGCAATTTTTTTGAGCTAGAATGATTCTTGGAGAAGTGGCGAATACGACGTAATACGCAAAATATTTTGCCGGGCAACATTTCGCCTCAAAACGGCCCTTCGAAAGTGGGAAAAATTAAGGGAACACCAACTTTGAAAAATCCTATAGACGTAACCTTGAGATTTTTCTCGAGATTTTTAGCCAGAATGATTTTTGGAGAGGCAATTATAAGACCTGATATACAAAATATTTTGCCGGGCAAGATTTCGCCTCATACGGCCCTTCCAAAATGCGACAAAATTGACAAAACAACAATTTTGAAAAATCATACAAAGCTAACCGCGGGGTTTTTCGCGATTTTTTTAAGCTGGAATGATTCTTGGAAAAGTGGCGAATATGACGTAATACGCAAAATATTTTGCCGGGCAACATTTCGCCTCAAAACGGCCCTTCGAAAATGGGAAAAAATTAAGAGAACACCAACTTTGAAAAATCCTATAGACGTTACCTTAAGATTTTCCTAGATATTTCTAGGCCAGAATGATTATTGGAGAGGCAGTTATCAAGACCTGATATACAAAATATTTTGCCGGGCAAGATTTCTCCTCATACGGCCCTTAAAAAATGCGACAAAATAGACGAAACACCAACTTTGAAAAATCACACAATGCTAACCGCGGAATTCTTCGTGAAATGTTTAGGCTGAAATGATTCTTTAAGAGGCAATGAATATGATGTTATATACAAAATATTTTGCCGGGCCAAATTCCGCCTTAAAACGGCCTTTCGATAGTGCGAAAATATTAAGAAAACACCAACTTTGAAAAATCATACAAAGCTAACCGCAAGGTTTTTCATATTTTTTTAGGGTCAAAATGAATCTTGGAAATGCCGTTGATAAAACCTAATACACAAAATATTTTGCCGGGCAAAATTCGGCCTCAAAACGGCCCTTCTAAAGTTCGAAAATGTTAAGGGAACGCCAACTTTGAAACATCATACAAAGCTAACCGCGGGGTTTTTCGCGATTTTTTCAGGCTGGAATGATTCTAGGAGGGGTGGTGAATACGACGTTATACTCAAAATATCTTGCCGGGCAAGATTTCGCCTCATACGGCCCTTCCAAAATGCGACAAAATTGACAAAACACCAATTTCGAAAAATCATACAAAGCTAACCGCGGGGTTTTTCGAGATTTTTTTCAGTCTGGAATGATTCTGGAGAGGTGTGAATACGACATAATACTCAAAATATTTTGCCGGGCAAACTATCGCCTCAAAACGGTCCTTCGAAAGTGGGAAAAAATTAGGGGAACACCAACTTTGACAAATCCTATAGACGTAACCTTAGGATTTTCCTAGATATTTTTAGGCCAGAATGATTCTTAGAGAGGCAGTTATTGAGACCTGATGAACAAAATATTTTGCCGGGCAAGATACGGCCCTTCCAAAATGCGACGAAATTGACAAAACACCAATTTCGAAAAATCATACAAAGCTAACCGCGGGGTTTTTCGCGATTTTTTTAGGGAATGGTTCTAGGAGAGGGGTAATGACTAATAAAAATATTTTGCCGGGCAAATTTCGAAAAGCCAAGTGGGAAAAAAGTAAGGGAACACCAACTTTGAAAAATCCTATAGACGTAACCTTGGGATTTTCCTAGAGATTTTTAGGCCAAAATGATTCTTAGAGAGGCAGTTATTGGGACCTGATGAAAAAATATTCTGCCGGGCAAGATTTCGCCATATACGGCCCTTCCAATATGCGACAAAATTGACAAAACAACAATTTTGAAAAATCATACAAAGTTAACCGCGGGGTTTTTCGCTGGAATGATTCTTGGAGAAGTGGCGAATACGATGTAATACGCAAAATTTTCCGGGCATTTCGCCTCAAAACAGCCCTTCGAAAGTGGGAAAAAATTAAGGGAACACCAACTTTGAAAAATCATACAAAGCTAACCGCGGGGTTTTTTATATTTTTTTAGGGTCAAAATGAATCTTGGAAATGTCGTTGATGAAACCTAATACACCAAATATTTTGCCGGACAAAATTCGGCCTCAAAACGGCCCTTCTAAAGTGCGAAAATGTTAAGGGAACGCCAACTTTGAAACATCATACAAAGCTAACCGCGGGGTTTTTCTCGATTTTTTTTAGGCTGGAATGATTCTAGGAGGGGTGGTGAATACGACGTTATACTCAAAATATCTTGCCGGGCAAAATTTTGCCTTATACGACCCTTCCAAAATGAGACAAAATTGACAAAACACCAATTTTGAAAAACCATACAAAGCTAAGCGCGGGGTTTTTCGCGATTTTTTTTAGGCTGGAATGATTCTAGGAGGGGTTATGAATACTACGTTATACTCAAAATATTTTGCTGGGCAAGATGTCGCCTCATACGGCCCCTCCCAAAATGCGACAAAATTGACGAAACACCGATTTCGAAAAATCATACAAAGCTAACCGCGGGGTTTTTCGAGATTTTTTTCAGGCTGGAATGATTCTAGGAGGGGTGGTGAATACGACGTTATACTCAAAATATTTTGCCGGGCAAGATTTCGCCTCATACGGCCCTTCCAAAATGCGACAAAATTGACGAAACACCAATTTCGAAAAATCATACAAAGCTAACCGCGGGGTTTTTCGAGATTTTTTTCAGTCTGGAATGATTCTGGGAGAGGTGGTGAATACGACTAATACTCAAAATATTTTGCCGGGCAAAATTTCGCCTCAAAACGGCCCTTCGAAAGTGGGAAAAAATTAAGGGAACACCAACTTTGAAAAATCCTATAGACGTAACCTTGAAATTGTTCTCGAGATTTTTAGGCCAGAACGCATTTATGGAGAGGCAATCATTAAGACCTGATATACAAAATATTTTGCCGGGCAAAATTTTGCCTTATACGGCCCTTCCAAAATGAGACAAAATTGACAAAACACCAATTTCGAAAAATCATACAAAGCTAAGCGCGGGGTTTTTCGAGATTTTTTTTAGGGTCAAAATGAATCGGAGGGGTTATGAATACTACGTTATACTCAAAATATTTTGCTGGGCAAGATGTCGCCTCATACGGCCCCTCACAAAATGCGACAAAATTGACGAAACACCGATTTCGAAAAATCATACAAAGCTAACCGCGGGGTTTTTCGAGATTTTTTTAGGGTCAAAATGAATCTTGGAAATGTCGTTGATGAAACCTAATACACAAAATATTTTGTTGGGCAAAATTCGGCCTCAAAACGGCCCTTCTAAAGTGCGAAAATGTTAAGGGAACGCCAACTTTGAAATTTCCTATAGACGTAACCTTAAGATTTTCCTAGAAATGTTTGGGCCAGAATGATTCTTGGAGAGGCAGTTATTAAGACCTAATATACAAAATATTTTGCTGGGCAAGATTTCGCTTCAAAACGGCCCTTCGAAAGTGGGAAAAAATTAAGGGAACACCAACTTTGAAAAATCCTATAGACGTAACCTTGAAATATTTTGAGTATAACGTCGTATTCATCACCCCTCCTAGAATCATTCCAGCCTAAAAAACATCGCGAAAAACCCCGCAGTTAGCTTTGTATGGTTTTTCAAAATTGGCGAAATCTTGCCCGGCAAAATATTTCGTATATTAGGTCTTAATAACTGCCTCTCCAAGAATCATTCTGGCCCAAAAATTTCGAGAACAATTCCAAGGTTACGTCTATAGGATTTTTCAAAGTTGGTGTTCCCTTAATTTTTTCCCACATACGAAGGGCGTATGAGGCGAAATCTTGCCCGGCAAAATATTTTGTATATCAGTTCTTAATAACTGCCTCTCCAAGAATCATTCTGGTCTAAAAATTTCGAGATAAATCTCAAGGTTACGTCTATAGGGTTTTTCAAAGTTGGTGTTCCCTTGATATTTTCCCACTTTCGAAGTGCCGTTTTGAGGCGAAATCTTGCCCGGCAAAATATTTCCTACCTCTCCTTAAATCATCCCAGCTTAAAAAAATCGCGAAAAGCCCCGCGGTTATTTTTTTTAAAATGTTGTTTTGTCAATTTTGTCGCATTTTGGAAGGGCCGAATCAGGCAAAATCTTGCCCGGCAAAATTATTTGTATGTTTTGATAACCGCCTCTCCCAGTATCATTCCAACCGAAAAAAATCGCGAAAAGTCCTACGGTCAACTCTATAAGACTTTTTTAAATTTGCGTTTTTTATGTGTTTTCTCATTTTCGAATGAGGCTAATTCTTGCCCAGAGATATATTGAGTGTTTCATCACGGATGTAAATTTTTGCTCGGCCAAATATTTGATGGTATTGATCTAATTATTCACAGTGCTTTTCAATGACATTTTTGTCGGAATAATTCGCAGAGTTCAATAATATTTTCTTATACTTCCCTATTTCATTAACCTCAGAATAATAAAAAAATATCGTAATGGTATTTTTCCTTCACGACTACCTCAATGATTCTGAATTTTTGCATGATATTCGAAGATTTGCAATCACAGTAACATTAGAAATTGAGTAAAATCTGTATGAGACTGTATGCTGATGCGACCCAATATTTGATTCATTACCCATGAAAAGAAAACCCATGGCCAGTACAAGTTTGTCTTCGGCCACGAATTCGTGGCTGAGCCACGTTTCTAATTGTGGTGTCATACCAGTTGTATCGATCGGCCACGAGTTTATCGACGCAGTATATCTCGGTAAATTCGTGGCTAGAAACTCGTGGCTGTTTTCACACTGGTTAACAAAGCAGTTTATTGTAAAATATCTATTTGAACTGGATGAATTTCGATTCAGAAACTTTGTTGTATTCTGATCAAAAATATGAATTAAAAATATTTTGAACAAATCATCCACATCGTCAAATCAGAAGGACTTTTCATAATTGCGAGAGTAAATAGATATAGGTCCTGTTTTCTATAAAAAATATTAATGTTTTGCTCATAGTGATAAGTAGTCATGATGATGACTGGATAATTTCAAAACGTCTCATATTCATGAATTTATATTGTCTAGTGAGATGTCCAATGACAAAGAGCAATCAGTTTTTCAGTAGTTTTTCAAACTGAGCCAGTATATTAGCCAAAAAACAAAAATTTTACCATACCATATTATTTGGTATCAACTGGAATTCCTTGAATCTCGTAAAAATCTTCAGTAACGGGGTAATTCTTCATATGTATAGAATTGACAGTGAATTATTGCCGAAAGATTTCGTGAAATATTCATTACTTTTGATCATTTTCAATAAGTACCATATGTGTTATTTACGTTTTAGTTTAACAAAATGACCTTCGGTAAATGTTTATCATTTGATTTTGACTAATGGTAGCATCATACGTACTTTTATAGTTAAATATTATTGGATCTTAAAGTTCTCAAAATCACTCAAAAAAGTTCTCATTCTGGAGATAAAAATGTAATGTGTTCATATTTTCATAATTGAGTATTTATTCACAATCTTTACAAGCACTGAACCTATTAAGCAGATCAACTAAAGTTAGGTGCTAAAAAGGAAACGTATGCCGTATTTCCACACACGTATGCCACTTGATTTTCACACCCACACACACTACTTAGATATTTGTTACAAAAACACTACATGGATAATAAGACAAATCAAATATACTTATACTAAGGATCAGTACCTATATGTTTTTTAAATACTTACCCTGGATGTAAGGTGGAACCCAAGATTCTTAACTCACAAATATAATACACCCAAACGAAAAACAAAACAAAGGCGAAACTTGAATGGCAAAATGGCGACTCATTTGCGGGTTTACGACTGCTGCTGGTTGGGTCGGGATCGATCGGGAATGGCCGGCGGCAGTCGGTACGCCACGCATCGACGCAATTACAACTAATGACTACATCATAAAAGACTTTCAGTCACGTGCCACCAACTAGTAGAAAGGCGCGTGTAATGCGTAATTCGACCAGAATACGATTTGGGTTTATTTCAAGATTTATATTAGTGAATGCGAGGCTGGCAAGAGAAAACAATTTGATATCTATTTATGGAGTATTTGATTGAAAAAATTATATTTTGGATTTAGTTGGTGTGAAAATAAAAATTGACGATTTCTAGTATCTTGTTTTGAATGAGAAGTTTATATTATATATTATATATTATATATATATATATATATATATATATATATAATATTCCATAAACCCTTTCGAAAAATATTCTGTAGATATATTTTATGAATGTTTCACTGCACCAAGAAATTTTTCAAAAATCTCTAATAAAGGTTTCGATGGACGATTTTTAGTGCTGAACTTGAAACTAAAAATTAATTGTTTATAATTTAATTAAAAATTCAAATATTTCACAGGATGTACAGCAGGTAATTCAAAAGGAGATAACAAATATGTTTGAAATATATCGTAATCCTCTTCATGAAAAAATAATTGATAATTTTAAGAAATCTTCCAGAAAATATTTCATTAATATTTTAGTTGGAGATTTGTGAATGTAAAATGAAACTGGGCATATTTCATGAAAAAGTTCAATAAACATTTCTGAAAGATTTCGTTAAATAATTCAAGCCTCAATTTTAAATTAAAAAATATTATTGAAATATATTTTGAATATTTCTTGCCAAGATACTTGAAACATCCATGAAATATTTCTACGGGATATATATTGAAAGGTTTACGAAGTATTTCTTACGTATTTATTCATCTCCAGATTCCTAAAATTTCTCAGAAATATTTTGCGAAATATTTCATGAAATATTCCCAGTTTCATTTCACGTTTGCAAATCTCCAACTAAAATATTATTGAAATATTTTCTGGAAATTTCCTTGCATCAATCTTTGAATAATTCATTAAATATATCTTTCACTGAAAAATTTACGAAATATTTTATATATATATTTGTTTATCTCCATTTAATTTTCCTGCTGTACAATCTTTCAACAATATTTCGTGGAATATTAAAAAATTTATAAAATATTTTCAGTTTCAAGTTCCAGCTCCAAGAATATCCACCGAAATATTTATGAAATATGTTTGAAATATTTCTCGCAACAATCTCTGGAACATTCATAAAATATATCTACGGAAGATTTTTCGAAAGGTTTCTGAAATATTTTATACATATTGATTCATCTTCATAGAAATTACTGGCCGTACATTATTTCAAAAATATTTCATGAATATTTTGTAAAATATTTGATGAAATATTTGTGAAATATTATCAGCTTTATTCTTTCGTCTGCAAATCTTCCGTTGGAATATTACTGAAAGATTCTTCAAATATTTATTGCAGACATATTGAAATATTCATAAAATATATCTACGGAATATTTATTGAAAAATGTATGAAATATTCAATAGATATATCCTCATCTCCATCGAAATTTATCTTCATGCAATATTGCAAAAATTTCCCAAAAAGATTTTGTGGAATATTCCATGAAATATCAATGAGTCATTTAAAGGAATATTCCGTAAAATATTTATGAAATAATCCGTCAATGATTGCAAAAATTCCATACCGTGAAATATTTCATAAATCTTCCAAAAATATTTCTTTATTTCTTTCATGGAAATATTTTGAAATATTTTACTGCAATATTCCATGCTGTGTGGGATCCAGGTCTGCTGCAATGAAGTGCTTTGAAAAAATCAAATTGCAATTATGCCAAAAATAATAATCCAATACATATCAATCACTACTATGTCGTGAAGGGCCTGCTTTAAAACTTAAAAAATGGCGGTGTCATGAATTTAAAAAAAAACGCAGATTTTTTCAGGTTTTTCCGTTTTTTTTTCGTTATTTATAATCCGATCGAGTCGTGCCAGGGCTCATTATCTTTGCATTTTGATTCTCTACAATGTGTCTAGATTGCTTCATTAGTTGTAATGTTACAAGCAAAAAACAAAAAAAACAGATTTTTTGCATTTAAATGTTTATAACAAATTAAGAAATGACAGTTGCGAGTAGAAAACATAACAGGATATAACTACGGACCGTCTTTCGTATGATGGCACAATCGGTTTCCTAGTAGTATTTTTGTCACGAAAAAATCTCTATTGATTGGTCTATGTGTGAACCCAAAAAAGTAAGGAATACTGTATATGGTATGGACAAGCAATTAGTGAATATTGTACATGAACAGAGTTTACAACTCATTCAAAAACACTAGCAACAATCTATTTTGACAGAAACCAGCCTGTGAACAATTGATTTTGAGTTTCTCAAGATTGTTGGAAACCTATCAACCATCATAGAAATGCATCTAAAAATAGGACATTTACATGCAATATTTATTTACTTATTTCAGCGGACAATTGTATACAATACTTATTATAATACACATATATGGAAAATGGTAATATTGAGAATAAAACATCGCAAAGTTATGTAACAGGACAAAAAGAATAAAATGAGATCTAAATATATAGTAGATTACAAAATACAATGAAGTGTCTTCTTGAAGTTTGCATGTGTTTGTGAAAATAGATCAACCGTATCTTGTATATCATTATAGTATCTTTGCAATCTGGCCAAAGGACTGTTCATTCCATAGTTAGTTGTATGGAATGGAATTCTGAACGAAGGAGGATTACGTGTTCTTGATACAGCAGTGATTGTGGACAAACAATACCTCCATTGACTAGTTTAAAGAGAAACATCTGATCCAAAATTCTTCTGCGGTTACTAAGGCTACAAGATAGAGATCTGAGGGCAAGTCTGCCTAACTATTGTGCTCTGTACATTGATTTTTACGATATGAATAAATTCTCCAAAATTTATTTTGAATTGCTATGAACGGTATAACTTGGTGACCAAACAATAGATCCATATTCCAGAACTGGCCGAACTAATGTGCAATAAAGTTTCGTAAAAGTTCCAGGAGAAAAGTTGTAGCTGTTTCGAGTAATAAAGCCGAAAGTTTTGAGTGCTGTATTCACCATATTATTAATGTGTGATCTAAAATTTAAGGATGAGCTTACTAATATGCCCAGGTCTTTGGTATTCTCTTTCTGTATTATATTGGTATCATCAATTGAATATTCACTGTTCACTTGAAAATTTCGTCGGGAAAAAGTAATATAGAAACACTTTTCAACGTTGATATACAACATGTTCAGAGATGTACAATGAATGAAATTATCTAAATCAGTTTGTAGGAGGAGTGTCTGTTGTTATCGATACAATATAATTATTTAGGTCTTTACAAAGATGTTAAAGAGTAGAGGCCCGCAGTGGGATCCTTGGGGAACTCCAGAAAGTACAAGTTATGACTGACTCTATCAAACGCCTTCGAAAAGTCCGTATATATACTATCATCCACTTGGGATTTTCCTTCAAAGGCGTCTAATAGACCCTCCTGCTTGAAAACCATGTTGTTCTGGAATTATTAGATTTTTTATTTGATATGACAAATATGTCGATACCATGTTGTATAACATTTTGGGTATGGTTGACTGAATACATACACCTCTGTAATTTTGAATATCCTCACGATTACCTGTTGGGGTGATGTAACTGTTCTTCCAAAAAATATGGGAAAACTATTTAGCGAAAGATTGTAAATAACCTGGATGGGTTTTGTCAGCGTACAAACGCAACATTTTAGTAAGATAGGGGGAATGCCATCTGGACCAAAAGAGACTTTATTAGGAAGTTTCGATAATATTTCAAACACTTCTTTGATCGAAAAACGTGGAAGAAGGAAATCATTGAATGGCTGGACTGAATTTTTGAAATCGTTTGAGACAAAATCCGGATTGTCAGGCCAGACAGATGAAAAAAATTCTGCGAAGAGATCAAGAACTTCAGCTTCTGAAGAAGGTTTTTACCATTGAGTGACATTTGGGAGGGATGATCACTAGATTTCTTTAGTTTATTCATTTTCCTCCAGAAGGATCTAGGATCTTCAATAAGATCATTTTCCATTCGATGAAGATAATTTTGATGACACTGTTCTGACAAAATTTTGCACTGATGACGTAAATTGGTAAAGATTGTGTAATTATTATGATCTTCACTTATTTGAAACTGTTTGTGAGCTTTTTTATTTTCGATTGTCAACGCTTTAAGATCAGATGTAAACCAGCTAGGAAATGTTGAAGGTTTATTATATCTAACTGGAACAAAAAGTTCTATTCCCGTATATACGATATTATAAAATTGCTCTAAAATTAATTTTAATTTACTTCAATGAAGATTTGTTCCCAATCTATAGATGCAAAGAAACCATTCAAGGATATATAATCGGCATTTCTGAAATCATAGTAATGCAAACTTCTAGAAGAGTTATACCTAACAGATATTGGAATTTGAAAAAAGTAAGCAAGATGATAATTAATATATATTGATAAGTCGACTGCCGTATCTATTTGAATATCAGAGCTGTGTGCAAAAATTAAATCAGGATAAGTATTATGAACATTCGGAATGTAATTAATTTGATGTAAGTTCAAAAACGAGAAGTTTTCACCTACTAAGTTAGCGTTAGAGAATGCTGGACAGTCAACTGTTACTCCCTTGATATCATTGGACCATTTTGCTCCTGGTAAGTTGTAGTCACCAGCCACAATGATAGAATGCTCAGGATATATTAGGGACACATCTTCAACTGATTGGCAATGTAGATCATATCTCTCAGTATTTGAATTGGGTGACAAATAAATAACACATATAATGAACTTACTATTATTCATAACAAAGAAGACATAGATTTGTTCAATTTTATCACAAGTATTTTGTACCAACATAGATGGTATAGATTTACGAACAGCCACTAGAACCCCGCCACCACGAACTTTAAAACTAATGTGAGAGTTACGGTCTTGTCTATAAATAGCATAACTGTCAGCAAACTCCAACTCACTTGAATAAACGTCCGAACTGAGCCATGTTTCGATAAGAATAATTATATTATAATCACATAGGATAATTGCATTTTTCAGAGTATGAAGTTTGGTTTTGATGTCACCTACATTCTGGTAATAACAGTTTATGTTTGAAGGGACAGGATGTAATCTCCGATTTTTTCTGGAGAACTTCTGGATTCAGCAATATGTGGTATTCCATATCGATATTTGACAACCAAATTATTCCCACCTTTCCTTTTCCGCTCATTCAGTTGTTCGTAAATGGATTTAAAATAGTTTTGTTGGGATGGTGTGAGATCAGCAGCGATTCTGATGTTTGGGAAGTTTTCAGAGAGTTTTCTTTTATTTTTTATACAAAACAAGGCATCGGAATTATTAGATAATGTAACTTTCAAAGGTCTGCTTCTATTACTAGCTTGGCCCAATCACCATACTTTGAAAGGGTCCACATTAATTTCCAAAGCATCAAATATTTGCTTGCATTTGAGAGTGTCCTGTTCAATCCTCTCCTTGAAATTTCTGGACGAGCTTTCTTCAATATTATGGATTAATATGTTGCTAGATCTTGTCTCTCTATCTTGAATTTCCGGATAAAGCGACTCAGCACTCAGGGATGAGTTGTTGGGTTGAATCATTCTCTTCAAGTTTTTGTTGGTGTTTTTTTGTTATTTTTGGAGATTAGATTTCAAAAATACTTGATAATATTCACAGACACATGTACATTGTACATCATAACTTTAGATAATTTCAATGACTATTTTACCTCGATTGTAAAAAAATTATAGATTATCCCCCAAAAGATGAAGTTTCTGTTCAAAACAAGTCTGATTCTGTTCTCCATGTATGCCTTTCTTTTTAGCTTCAGTTACTAGGGATCAAATAATGACTTCTTTGGATAACCTAAAGAACTCCAAGTGTACAGACATCCATGGTCTGTATAAAAATATTATTACCCAAAGGAACCTTCCCTATTGTTTTGGAAATAATCATGACCTCTGCATAAAAATGGCAACTATAATCATATTGGGAATTTTGACCTATTTCAATCAAAGCAATTAGTGTTTTTTCAAAGGATTCTGAATAACTGACTAATAAACTTCTTAGAAAACAATGAAATACTGCACTGCAATCAGTGTGGATTTAGAAAAAAAAAATGTAATACCACGCAAGCTATTCGTGAGATTGTGGGGGACTTAACAGTCTAGAGAAGGGACGTATGGTGTCACTAACACTATGCGATATCTCTAAAGCCTTTGACTGTGTTTCATATAAACTTTTGCTAGAGAAACTTTATAAAAGTGGCAAAATGCAATCTGTCTTTCTCAACAATTACAACAATATTAATAATGTCCCCAAGGTTCTATATTGGTACCTACACTTTTTCTTATTAACTCAAATTCACTCAAATGAATTGAATGTTTTTGCTCTGCAGAGGATACATACAGCTATAAAAAATACAGCTGTAAATTTGAATGACTTAAAAACCAAAATCCTAAATAGTATGTTGAAACTCAAGAACAGGTTCCAAGCTACTATCTTAAAACTTAATGAGAACAAAAACCAAAATATAACTTTTAGTTCTGACGCAATGCAAAATAGTGGAAATAGTGTTAAGTTTCTGGGAATTACTTAGAATAGAATATTTGATTAAGAAGCTCTCTAGTGCCATTTTTCGTAAAACACAACCTAAAATTGTTAATTTTAACTGATATTTTGAACTCCTGTGCACCATTCCATAGCCACATAAGTTATGAAACAACCATTTGGGGAAACTCAAGAAGTGCAAATATTGCAGGAGAAACAAGTAATGGGGATTATGCCAGGTGCTATGAAGCTTCAGAGAACACTGTAAGCCAATTTTTTATACAATTGAAAATTATGTCACTTCCTTCAATTTATATTTATCAATCACTACTTGATAATCATAGAAACAAGGATGAATTCACAATTAACTCTCAATTCCATGATCACAACACAAGGATGTGTAATTCATTTAGGCCACGAAACTTAAGGTATGCTAAACGCAGGAAAAATAATCTAGATGTATGTAACAGTATATATTCAACTGCCAGAAAACTTTAAACAGCTAATAACTTAGAAATGTAATAATTATATTGAAAATCAGCTCATCCTACGTTGTTTTTACTCTAGAATGGAATAGTAATGTACCCTTTCAAATATACCATAACATAAACAGTAGATAGTCCATACCACCTAATATTTTTTGTCATTAATATTAAAATATACCACTATACATGTTTTTAAATATTTTTTTTTGATCTAGATGAGCTTTTGTGTGTACATTTGATCTTGAATCATTTTCATTATTGTGTTATGTTTTCTGCTTTGATCAGTCAGATACTTATGTAAATTGATATATATATATATATATATATATATATATATATATATATATATATTCTATTCCCCAACAACCATTTATTTGCGGGAAACTGAAAGCCCAATACATTTCTCTCATAACTGGATATTACGGCAAAATAACTATTGCTGGTACGGGGCCATCAAGAAAAGGGCACTCTGGGCGACACTTTCCCGATAGTCATGTAGCCGGTACATCGAACTGATGGGCCTCCGAATCGCCAACAAGATCCTACTGAAACCTCGAAAAAGCAATGTTATGGTATAATGCCATTTTTTCAATGGCCCTATGCTGCTGCCAATTCAACCCCGTTTCTCCTGAATACATGTCCTCAACGGCGGATTATCCATAAGGAAAATAGGCACGTACCTAGAGGCGCGCGCGGAAGTTTTTAAACGAAAAAAATTAAGTAAGTATCTACTTACAAAAAATCATACTTTCCATAGAGATATAGAGCTTCCGAAGCGTGCCCCATCTAGTTGACTATCTCCTACATCGCCCGATTCCATAATAGAAATTGGTAAAATAGAAATACGATGGCGCGGATCGGGAGCCGACGGGTGGCGTGATTTTAGGTTTGATTTGTCATTAGAGCATAGCGCGCGCCGTCAGTCATCGGTTACGCGCGCTTCTATTGTTTACGTTCTCGCAGCAGTATATTTTGGGTATGTTTAATTAGTTCATTACGTTTAAGTACTCAGAAAAAATGGGTGAATCGAAGAAAAAACCTAATGGTGCAGCATATAATACTTATTGCTATGTTTAAACTATGACGATGTTATTGACAATTTTGCAAGGCGGAAATGTAGACGAAGACATTTTTAACAAATGTGATCGGATAAATAATTGTTTTTAATACCGACTTTAAATAAATATTTTCTTTCAATACCATGATTGTTTTTATATGTTGAATATTAAATCCTACCTACATAATAATGATAAAAAAACATTAATTTGCAAATTGTTAACGATATTCGCAATTAACTATACATCTCTTTCACGAAGGGGAAGGCACAGATACCACGAATTTCAACATTCTACCCCTCTTGCTTTCTTCACGCTCATCACATTTTTCATTCACGCCCACCTGGTTCACGAGTCCTAGCCTATCTAATTATTATGCGAAATATATGGCCGCCAGAGTACACTATGAGTACACTTAGTCACTTCACACTTATATGCGCATTTCGATAACTAATAAGTTATCATCATCAGTAGGTAAACTACACTACACTGTGATAGTACAGTAGTACAGTGTAGTTTACCCACTGATGATGATAACTTAGTTATCGAAATGCGCATATAGGTCTGAAGTAAGTAGTGTGGTGAACGGGTTACTTGTGCAATTTTTCACTGTGTGAGACACCACAGCGTCTAGCCAGTCTTTGAAGTAGTAGAAGATTATGAAACGTTTCTCATTACTACATATGAAATCACCCATTTATTGGACCTAAATATGAATATTCCAACTTTCTCCAATTGCGTACTTCCCCGCAATTTTTTTTTCAAATCTGCCAATTCACTGTAAAATTATATGGTATTGCGGTCTTAAATTGCGCGCACTCTATAAATTATAGAATGACAAAATATATATGTTATATGCAACATAGCAGGTATTAGTCCAGTTTTTTTTCGAATTTGTGTGTGAATTAAGGGCCACTTTGAAGTCCCTCCTTGCAACTGCAAGTACTGCTGTGTTGGAGGTTCATCTGGATGTTCATTTGTTCGATACCCTGAAGAGTTCTCTTCCGATCCTATAGTAGTTGTGTCCTGAAAAAAAACATTTACCGAGAACGCCAAGAGTTGTCCTCATTCCCTTTTGGTATTTTGGCTCAGTGATTCATTAGGTCCCACGAGTGAGTGAGGGGGGAAGGTTTGGTCCAGCCCTGTGGTGCCCCCTGTAGAGGGCTTAGGGTGATAACTCCGATATTTCGCCCAGTTTTTCGGAGGCTCCGTTGCGGCATCGGTTTTTTGAGACCCCGATGCCATACATTCATCGCCACGACGCTCACAGCTTGGATTTAGGTCTGTTTGCCACAGCCTCGTTAGTCGAGTCGCGGCCTGCCATATGCAATACGAATGTTCACAAACCGTCCCATTCGCTGCGCGGCCGCGGACTGTTCACCCCGTTTCACGTGAAGGTGAGGTTGGACTTTAAGGGGGAAATCAAGAGGTTGATGTAAAATCAGTTGAAAATGCAACTGTGTTATGAACATGTATGACTGTATCTAGCAATTATGGGTTATGATTTCGGCGAAGAACATACGAAACGTACTTGTCCATTTTGCCTGAAAATCATATTCCAGCTTCTTTTTAAAACTTTTATAATCAAATCACACAAGCGACAACGCCGATAACACGAAAACGCTGGACGGAACACTGCGTTAGGTTTACGATTTATCAGGCTTGTTTTGGTCCGCACTTAAGACCCTCGTCATTAGTTGACAACTAACATCTATTGAATTCAACCAATAGCAAAGTAGAATTTCAGATCCGGTACAAATTTTACTCTCGAACAGAAATAGTAAAATGGTAAATTTTTGGAAATTTTCATTTTTAATCTCTATTTGGGAAATATATATTGTCAATATATTTTTTGAAAATAAACAAGTTTTGTCGAAATACCGACAGTATACTTAGCAGACATAAATTAATTAACGATAATACATTTTTTTTAGAAGTAGGGTTTAAAAGAAAAACAGTGTTTGGGAAATAATTTCAGTGATATATATATATATATATATATATATATATATAGGAAAGTGAAGAACTCTTACTACAAAATTGTGCAATAGGCCAACAAGGGGCATATGAAAATAAAGCTCTACGATTTTGTAGTAAGAGTCCTTCACTTTCCCAACAATGCAAAAGTCAATGATCCGATAAAAGCCAAATATCACCAAAGTGACTAAAAAAGTGAGAACGGCCAGCATCTATTTGCCGTTAAAGTCACTTCCCCCGCAATGCAACCACTGGGCCGTTAAGATCCGGCACTTCATTGTTCGCTGGGATACACTCTATTGCACTGATCGATTTTCAAGTACTGAACAAATCAAGGAATTATTCCAAGAGCATGTATTTCAATTTCAATGCTTGAAAAAGAAAACATTGACAAGACCCTCCACATCATCCTTCAGAACTAGAGTCATACAAACTCAATTAAATATACTCCATAATACCCTGAGACAATGATTATCCATGTTTTTATATTTCACAAGCACGAGTTACTAGTCACGTGATAGATCTGGAAGATGAAATAATATTAGTTGGTTCAACTATTTTGCGCTAAAGCAGCTAAGTTAGTGAGATTCTAGAGACCGAAATGCGCCTAATTTCATATTTATAGAGAGATAATCACATAATGCAAAAATTAAACAGCCAACTTATGACTACAGGACAAAAAACTGCACAATAAAAATAATGGAAATAAACTCAAAATGGAAAATCGAAAATTGAAATCCAATCGCACTCTACATTCTATCTAAAATATTCATATTCACGAAATCAATTTCAACAGAATCATTAGATTAAACAGTTTCAACAATGAAAGATCTGCAATACAATGCACTACAAATTGTCGACAAAATAACAAATAAACCTATCACATGAACTACCAATAATTTGAAGAGAAATATTATTACCCCTAATGGCACCTATCCGTAATTTGATTATCAACACTATTATGCTATGTCAGCCAAAACTTGTTTGAAACAACGAAAATATTGAGCATGACAATTTTTCTCATAGCTTTGTCTCCCAAAATTTTCAGTTGGGTCCAATTTGCCAAACAATGCACAATAAGTATTGTAACGTAAATAAACTTAACTTGGTTTTATTAATTTATTTCACACTTAATCTACAACTTAATTTATATTACTACGCCACTGAATAGCTCGATCGCATGGCTCGTTCAGACTGTCCGTGAGACTTGAGGGCTGTCTATTTATCTCCGTCACAGAATTCCCGATCTTTCGAATTCCGGCAGTTGGCGATCCAGCATGTTCCAATCGTTTCCAATATCGACCGTTGCTCTCCGCGGAAAAGCGACTGGATGGTTCTCGAATATCTCCGGGGATGATCTCATCGCTGTCGATGGCAACATGTGAGGCGACAGGTCCGGCCTAGGTTCGTTACATTGCCCCCTTCTTAAAGACATTTCGTCCCGAAATTTCATCCTTGGAGTGTGACGATATCTGCATGACTCCCCATATCTGCACCGTGAAGTTCGATGGAAGTAACACTCCACGGTCTTCATGATCGGTCGTGGAAGAGGGTTACAGCAAACCAGAATCCTGACGCCGCTGGATCTGAATATCGCCTCCAGCATACTTCTTATGACTCTCCAGTCCAACCCATCAATACCACCGGATAATTTTGGAATTGCTAGATCCACCAGGTTCTGGTCCACCATAGTATCTCTTAGTTTGGGAGACTCTTCCAGACATCTTCATAGGACGGTTTATCTTGGGAAGCCTCTTGGTAACTAGGTAGTAGATGTTTCTCTGGCCTTTCTTCAACTGTAGCACCCCACCAACTTCTGGATTCTGCTCCCGCAGTGTTTGAGTTGACCAAATTTCTTGGAGAACACTACGGCGATGCCCCTGGACATTCGAAGATCTTCGCCACACAGTGCGCTAGTGCGTAGTCAGCAGGCACCTCGAAAAGGTCTCGTGACTCTCTAGTAACCCCATGTAGAACTTTCTGCCCGTTTGAATACAAGGACATAAACTTCTCGAACGTCATATCATCCTCCGGTGGCTTGAGGGTGCGAACTTGGTCATGGTTTCCAGCGTATGGGGCCAACCTGTTGAAATGGACGACCCTTGGTTTCCCTCGGGTGGCTTATGGATTCGGTACACAAGGTCGTTTATCCTTTTCACAATTTTATACGGGCCTTCCCACGAGTTCCGCAACTTTGGTGATAGTCCACGACGACGTTTGGGGTTGTACAGCCAAACCAGGTCATCAACCTTAAATCCTCCAGCGTCGGCCTTGATGTATAGGTCTTCTTCATTTTATCGCTGGCACTCTGGATGTTCAACGGACCGTTCGTGGATGTCGTCCATTCTCTGCCGAAGTTTGCTGACGTAGTCCTCTCCCGCAGTGTCTTGTCCTGGCGGTATCCCAAACTTCAGGTCACAAGGCGTCGCAGTTCTCGGCCCATTATAATACTAGCAGGAGTTTGACCGGTTGACTCGTGTACTGCGGATCGATAGGCCATCAGGAACAAATGAAGATACTGGTCCCAGTCTCTTTGATGGTCAGAACAACCTTGGACAAGTGGCGGTTGATCGTCCTGTTCATCCGTTCCACCATTCCATCCGGACTGCGGATGTAGGGCCGTGGTTCTTGTCTTGCGGATGTTCAGGCAGTAGACATATTTCTTGGAAAAGGTTGATTCGAAATTTCTGCCTTGATCCGAGTGCAGCTCCATTGGAATACCGAATCGACATATCCATTCTTTCACCAAGACGTCGGCGACGGTGATGGCTTCCTGGTTGGGCAGGGCATAGGCTTCCGCCCACTTACTGAAGTAGTCCATTGCCACAAGGATGTATTTATTCCCGTGGTCGGATACGGAAACGGGCCGGCGATGTCAATGGCGATTCTCTCGAACGGGCTGCCTACGTTGTACTGACGCATCGGGGCCTTGGGGCGTATTCGAGGTCCATTGCTAGCAGCGCATACAGCGCACTTCCTGCACCAGTCCTGGACGTCAGCTTGACAATTGGCCCAGTAAAACCGTTGCCTCACTTTCTGCAGGGTCTTCGTCACTCCCAGATGTCCTCCGGCGACTCCATCATGGATTTCCCGCAGCACTTCCTCTCTTCTGTTCCTGGGAACAATTATTTGGCGTCTGTCTTCCCACCAATATCGGCCTCCAACACACGTTTCAGGATCCCATTGTCCAGAATAAGAGAGTTCCATTGTGCCCAAAGGGACTTAACAGCCGGCGAGTAACCTGCGACTTCCTGCCTGATGGTCTTCGTTGCCCTTCTTCCAGCTGACGACTAAGCCAAGGTCGGGGTCTTCTTCTTGGTTTTCTGGTTCTTGCTGTCATTCCAGTTGTCATCCATTGCCGCGGTTCTACAAAGTGTTGCTTCTTTCTCTTCTGCTCGTCGGCAATGTGAGCAATCATCTGGACATGGTCTTCGCGACAAGGCATCTGCATTCTTATGGCTAGTTCCGGCTCGATGTTCGATCTCGAAATCGAATTCTTGGAGTCTCTCGATCCAACGTGCTCTTGACCCTCAGGATTTTTGAACTGTAAGAGCCATTTGAGAGCTGCATGGTCAGTTCTCAACAGGAATCTTCTTCCATAACGTACTTGTAGAAGTGCTCCACTCCCTTTACAACAGCTACAGCTCTCGCCTGGTGACACAGTAATTCGCTCTGGTTTGCTGAGCGTCTTGCTGAAATAACCAATGACCTTCTCCTGCCCCCCCTGGATCTGAGATAGACGGCTCCAAGTCCCACGTTGCTGGCGTCCGTATCCAAAATGAACTTCCCGTTGGGTAAGGGATAGCTCAGAACAGGTGCGTTAATCAAAGCTCCCTTCAGCTTCCTGAACGAGTCTTGGCATTCTTCGGACCACTGGAACTTTGTTTGACCTTCCGTAGCCTGGTCAGTGGTTTAGCGATGTTTACGAACCCCAGCACATATCGGCGATAGTATGTGCACAAACCAAGGAAACTTCGAAGTTGGTGAATGTCTTTTGGGATGGGCCAATCCTCAACAGCTTTGATCTTCTGGTCATCCACCTCCTTCCCCAGAGACAACGTGGCCGAGGTATCGTACTTTTTGGAACAGGTGGCATTTCTTAGGGCTCAGCTTCAATCCGGGGTTCCTCAATCGCAGGAATACTTCCTCCAAGTTTTCACGTGGTCCTCGAACGATCTGCCGACCACAATTATGTCGTCGAGATACACTAGACACGTGTTCCATGAGAGTCCCTTCAGTACTGTTTCCATCAATCTTTCTGAATGTGGCGGGAGCATTACAGAGCCCGAATGGCATAATGGTGAACTGCCACAATCCTGAGCCGATGGTAAAGCAGTCTTTTCTCGATCTTCCTGAGCGAGTTCTACTTGCCAGTATCCACTCTTCAGATCAAGGGTCAGAAAATCGTGGAACCAGCCAACGTGTCTAGGGTGTCATCTATTCTCGGGAGGGTAACTGTCCTTCTTCGTGACATTATTAGTTGGCGATAGTCTACACAAAGCGTGTCGATCCATCCTTTTTCTTCACCAGTACGACTGGAGAGGACCAGGGACTGTCAGATGGTTCGATAACTCCTTCTTCCCATATCGCTGACTATTTTGTCAGCCTCTTCCTTCTTAGCAAGAGGAAGTCTTCTTGCTGATTGCCGGATCGGTCGGGGCACCCCAGTATCAATCTTGTGCTGGACCACATTAGTTCGACCCCTTTTCCTTGTCCGGTATCGAAGATGTCTTGGTACTTTTGACTAAATCTCTTAGTTTGGGCTGTTGGCTGGTTTTTTTATCTTTGGAAGAGATGGCAACTAATTTTTCTAGTTCTGGGGCAAGTTGTTGGGTTGGCTAATCTACCCCGTACGCCCCGGATCACAGATGAAACTGACGAGCAGTGCCCTAAAATTGTTCCTTTCTTTAGGTCACTGGAAAGTAATTGACATTCATGACCCTTACCGGTACAAATTTTTCAGCACGTAACAGGGTTTTCCCTAGGGCAACCTCGTCCAATTTTCTCATCATGAAGTTTGGGCTCGAACATCACCACGTCTCCACTGCTCGCACTCCCGTCAGGCGAGCCTCCAGGATGGTTTCAGCCCTCTCAGGTACGCTTACATCCTCAGCCAACAGCACACGGATCAACTCTTCACTTCTCCCATGAAGTACCAGCTCTTCTCCGTTGACACGTAGGACGCCGTCTTTGAAATCCAATTCAAACCCTCTGGAATTCATGATGTCCATTCCGATGATTGCATCGTCTTCGATGTCCGCTACAAGTGCCTGATGTTTCACTTTAGTGCTGCCCAAAATTATTTCAATCGGTAGCTCGCCATATACGTAGCTGGCTCCCCTGTTGCTGTGCGTAGCTTCAAGTTGTCGTTCAATTCGTTCCGGTGTTCTGGCAAAGGAAGGCCCGAGAATTGTCCTAGTCGCACCTGTATCTAGCAGCATGGTACAAGGCTCGTTATTGATGAGACCGTCTACGAAAACACATCTGTTCTGTCGTTGCAGGATACCGACATATGCGTTGTTAAACGGGGCTTGCTGGACACAGGCCGACGATTGACCCTTCTCGTCGCACCTTCTTTGATTTTCCTGCATCGGAGTCGGGTTTTCGAATGATGGACATTTGCTACGCACATGTCCAATTTTGCCAATTCCAGCATCTTATCTGTCTTTTCTCAGGCAAAACTTCCTTCATCACTTTTCTTATGGCAGCTTCCAAGTCAGCATGCTCCTGTGAGTCTTCTTCAATACTTCGAACTTTACTTTGGTTTTTGCAGGATTGTTTTGCTGCCTCAAATTCCAAAGCGCGTGCCAGTGCGTCTACGAGATGTGTTGGACGAGCTAGTGTCAACGCTTGTCTGGTTTCTTGGTCACGGAGTCCATCCAAGAATGCCTGAACCGCTAATAGCTCCATTACATTTTCCGGTGTGGCTGGATATGCGAGACGAACCAAGCGTGCAATGTCAGCTTCGAATTCTTGTAAGGATTCGCCCGATTTCTGGCAGCGATTTTTCAGTTGGGAGTGGTATACGTGTTCCAAATGCGCCTGCCCATATCGTAATTCTAGATGTTTAATCAGCTGATCATAGTCCTCCTGTTCTTGGGCGGTAAGAGTTTGTAGAATATTCGTCGCTTCTCCACGTAATGCAAGTGTTAGTGCTACAGCTCTTTCCCCTGCATTCCATCCATTTGCTTTGGCCGCTGCTTCAAACTGTCGGCGGTAATTTTCCCATGGAGTTTTTCCGTCGAATTGAGGCGGCTTCATGGAAAGCTTCCCTATTTCAGAAATGACCTTGACATCTTTTATACCCTCTTGAACTTTATCCAAGTTCAAACTCAAGTCCAGCATCGCATTTTTGTTAACCATCTCTGTGGAGGGCGCACTATCAATTCGTTTTTTCAGCTTACTGATCGTTTCCTTTATTTTGTCCATTTCTGCCTCGATTCCGTCTTTGATTTCATCGCTGATTATTTCCTTCATCTTGTCCATCTCTGCCTCGACGGTTCCTATTCTTTTTTCTAGACGACTCGCCACACCACACAGTTCTTTTTTAGGCCTTCTGTGTTTTCAAGGGCTTATCTTCCAGGCTTTCTAGAAGCTTCTCTTCCAAATTTCTAGAATTTTCTTGAAGCTTCTCTTCCAGATTCTAGAATTTTCTTGAAGCTTCTCTTCCAAGTCCTCGAATTTTGTTGCAGTTCTTCTTTCCGGATTTAGTAGTTTCTTCGAGTTTATTCATTACCAAACTCAAATCACCTCCGGGAACTTCGAATAAAAAGTTTCGGGTCCTCACCTTCTTGTATAAGTCCTTCTGCAAGTCTTTCCTGGAGTACTTGCTTTTACCCGTTGTTTCCAGTTCCTTTCCTCAATTCCTGTTTCAATTCCGCTACCTTCAAGTCCGCAAGGCGCACTTTTCTTGAAACATTTTGTCTTTGACGAGGTATCAGTCTGTTTCACACGAAAAGTTTATCAGTTTGTTAAAAATTCACTTCGCGAATTCTTTTCCACGGGCCACCAGTCTATTGTCTGTTTCACGCGAAGAGTGTATCAGTTTATATTCCCACGCACAATTGTCCACTTCGCGAAAACCGGGCCACTGTCTATTTTCTGTTTCACGCGAACAGTGTATCAGTTTATATTCCACGCACAATTGTCCACTTCGCGAAAACCGGGCCACTGTCTATTTTGGGCGTACAAAAGGTCTATCAATTTATTTTTCTGACTATCCACTCCACGATCACTTATTTATTTTCAAAATCTCACTTCCGACACCAATTGTAACGTAAATAAACTTAACTTGGTTTTATTAATTTATTTCACACTTAATCTACAACTTAATTTATATTACTACGCCACTGAATAGCTCGTTCAGACTGTCCGTGAGACTTGAGGGCTGTCTATTTATCTCCGTCACAGAATTCCCGATCTTTCGAATTCCGGCAGTTGGCGATCCAGCATGTTCCAATCGTTTCCAATATCGACCGTTGCTCTCCGCGGAAAAGCGACTGGATGGTTCTCGAATATCTCCGGGGATGATCTCATCGCTGTCGATGGCAACATGTGAGGCGACAGGTCCGGCCTAGGTTCGTTACAGTATGTCCAGATCAAGTCATATCCTATATTCAAACCCAAATCCAGATAATGAATTTGGACAATTTTGACTTTCCAGAATGAGAATTAATCTGAAATCATTTCGACCAGTTAACTCAAAATCCAATAGTACATCGAAAACATCATCAATTTTGATAAATACAGGTACAGGACTTTCTATTTTTGAAGCAGACATGTGAGAAGTATCCACACATTTCCCAGATCATATTGCAATTCACTGATCAGAAAATAATGATCAATGAATAATTTCTGATTCCCCCTTCAAACCTGACAATTCCCACTAGATATACTTTCAAAAAACTGGTAAATTTCCAGAATTATTAGCAGAATACAAATTCAATCATTAATTTCAATGAAGAAGATCAAAATTCCTATGAAACAAAAACCAAACAACAGCAAACCCGTTTTGATCATTTAAACGAAGAAGCTATTATAATTCTCAGATATCTTCTTTTTAGTAGGTGTCAATTTTAGATTCAGAAGAAATTAAACCAGTGAACACAAAAAATTTTTTTATATATATATATATATATATATATATATACAGAGTGGCCACTTTTTTAATGGGATTGTATTGGTAACTTTTAAACCATAAGAGTTAGAAGGTCGGTCAAATGGAGAAAAAGTTGCATTCATAGAAGCATTGTCAAGCAGTTTGAACAAATCGAGATTATCAGGGCCGGTTATTGAGATATCATAGGGAAAGTAAATTCTGTCATTTTGATTTTACTTTTTTTCCCACTTTATTTCGAATATTATCAAAAAATGTTACAGGAGTTTTTTATTTGACAGTAAATTATCCTCAATTTGACATGATCAGATTTTGTATCCAACGTTTCGTACGCTCTGGGCCACCCTCAACCTATTTTTTTTCAATACGGACCTGCATATTTTATGACACTTGTCGAGAAAACTTTTAACGCTGAATTCAACGATATATCATACAATGTCCTTCAAAGTTGATTTTCAGGTGATTTTGACCCTTATCCAAATTTCTTTGGGTCGGATCTGTATTACATTTAGGTACCTTTAGTTTAATTAACAACATGCAATACATTTCGATAAGAAAATCAACTAACTCATCTTCAACTGAATGGAACGTAACAGAATCAAAGCAAGAAACAAGTAATAATTATTTACAAATTTCAAGAGGTGAAAAACCTAATTCATAATAATTAAACGAAACTATCATTTAATGAAAGAAAAATCAAATGATTATTCGAAAGTAAATGATGAACATTAATGAAGTAAGTGTTCGAAATGTCCACCATTTTGTAAAATGCACTTTGCGGTTCTATGACTATTCCTGAGTTGTGTGGACCACATCCGTCTTGTTGGAACCATGGACTATTACGCCGATACCGTATAGGAAGATCATCCAACATTTCTTCCATAATTTCTACATATTTTGCTCCGGTTAGGTTGCCGTCAATAAAATAGGGTCCCAGTAATTTATTATTAAACAAACCGCACCATATGTTCGAAGAAAACGATATTAATGTCTAACTTCATGAATCAAGTGAGGATTTTCTGTGGCATAAAATGTTTGTTCCTTCGATTGAACATGCCAGAATTTGTGAATGTCGTTTCGTCTCCCCAAATGATATTGTGCGCAAAATTGTTGTTATTCCGCACCTTCCGTTGAAACCGTTACAGAACTGCAACCTTCTCTCAGAATCATTAGATATAGTTTTTGCACGGCTTGGTATTTATAGTCATGGTATCCGTGTCTCTTGAGTATTTTATCAACAGCACTTTTTGATAAATTGCATTCACTGGCCATAGTTCTCGATCCTATTCCGGGATTCATTCGAATTTGGGCCAGAACATTGATATCATTGATAGGCTCGTTTCGTCGTACATAAGGACCTCTAGGTTTGATGACTGAATTATGTGCAAGTAACGTTGTAGATAAACGTCGAAACATTTTAATATTTGGTGTTGTTCTTTCAGGATATAATTCACCATACCTTTGTTGTGCTTTGAACGAATTTCTATCTAGTTTTATGTACACTTCGTACATATCTCTCTTCTCTTCATTTGTGTATCTTACCATATCGAATAAGTTAAAGTGAAGTGACAAATAATATGACATTTCTTGTTATGTTCTTTTTATCCACGGCCTACTACTTGAAAATAATACATTCAATAAACCTAGAGTTGTGTGTATGTAAGAAAAATAAGTCTATCAACGATATCAATGTTCTGACACAAATTCAATTGAACCCAGAAAAAAATCGAGAACTGTGGCCAGTGAATGCAATTTATCAAAAACTGCTGTTAATAAAATAGTCAAGAGACGCGAATACAATGATTTTAAATTTGAATACAAGCATTGCAAAAATTATATCGTAATGATCTCAAAATAAAGTTTGATTCTGTAATCTGTTTCAACGGAATAAATGACAAATCCAACAATAATGATTCCTCTGAGAAGATTGAGAACGTATTGGAAGGTATTCAAGGAGACGAAATAAGCAAATGTATAAGAAGTATGGGTTCCAGAACCGCAAAGTGCATTTTACAGAATGGTGGACATTTCGAACACTTACTTCATCAATGTTCATCATTTACTTTCGAACAATCATTTGATTTTTCTTTCATTAAATGATAGTTTCGTTTAATTATCATGAATTAGGTTTTTCACCTCTTGAAATTTGTAAATGATTATTACTTGTTTCTTGCTTTGATTCTGTTACGTTCCATTCAGTTGAAGATGAGTTAGTTGATTTTCTTATCGAAATGTGTTGCATGTTGTTAATTAAACTAAAGGTACCTAAATGTAATACAGATCCGACCCAAAGAAATTTGGTTAAGGGTCCAAATCACCTGAAAATCAACTTTGAATGACATTGTATGATATATCGTTGAATTCAGCGTTAAAAGTTATTCCGAAAGGTGTCATAAAATATGCAGGTCCGTATTGAAAAAAATGAGGTTGAGGGTGGCCCAGAGCGTACGAAACGTTGGATACGAAATCTGATTATGTCAAATTGAGGATAATTTACTGTCGAATAAAAAATTTATGCGACATTTTTTGATAATATTCGAAATAAAGTGGGAAAAAAAGAAAAATCAAAATGACAGAATTTACTTTTCTTATGATATCTCAAAAACCGGCCCTGATAATCTCGATTTGTTTGAACTGTTCGACAATGCTTCTATGAATGCAACTTTTTCTCCATTTGACCGACCTTCTAACTCTTATGGTTTAAAAGTTACCAATACAATCCCATTGAAAAAGTGGCCACTCTGTATATATATATATATATATATATATATATATATATATATATATATATATATATATATATATATATATATATATATATATATATATAAATATATCAATTACAATGACCAAAACTTCGAATTGAATTTGACAAAACATAATCGGAATACCCACCTTTGAAGAAATTACTTGATCACTATAATTTCGGAAAAACAAACCTACATCTAGGCATAAGAGAAACCGTCAGACATATGAAAAAAACAATTGGCAATGTTTGAAAAATTATTTTAAATTAAAAAAATTCAACGTCAAGTCAACACAGAAAGACAAAAAACCCCTTTTAAAAGAAAAATATTGACCTCTGCGAAATTGCTACAAAAAATTACTCCCCCACTATCAGAAACGAACTAAGTTTACTCAAACCTACCTTCTTGAATGTAAGACAGGAATATTTTCATTATCAATACATTTTTACTAAAATTACAGCATGGTCCCCTCAAAATCCTTCGTGATTCAAGATAGGGATTCGAAAACCATTACCTCAAAGACATATGCACTTTATATTACATAAAACTGACATACTCTAGCATTATCAATCTATTGGATCTTCATAATATTTCACTATAATAGCACTGAAAATAAAACTCTGCAATTCACTCCCTATGAACTATAATATGTACGCACTCCTAGTGGACCACCAGAGATCTATAAAACCAAAAGTAACAATTTGAAAGTCAACCTAAAAATGATAAAAAATTCTAGAACTATATACAAGCGTGGAAAGGTAGTCTGCCTCGATGAATTACCGAGTTAACTAAATTATTTTATCTCGTTACAAAAAAAATTGCATGTCGAATTAATAAACAAAGTGAAAACGAGATACTTCTTTTTGATAGGTTGACGTTACGGGTGTGATATCCGCCCCTGTTTTCAAAACCTGAAGAAAAAATTACCACCAGCAGTTTTTTTTGCAAATTTTTGTTCTAATATTGGTTCTTGACTTATGTCAAATATTTGAAGTGACACATTAGATAATCTGATATACAGTGTGCGGCAGATTTTTGGCAACAAATGGGAAAAAAGTTTATTTAAAATTTCTCGAAAAATTGTACTCCTTATAAAAGGTTCTGCTTCTGTTCAAACTCAAATTGCACCATCCAAATTTTATTTATCCCCATTCGTATACGAGGGAGGTGGAATAATTTGAAAGTAGCTCTGGAGTAAAGTACCTTTATTTTTCAAAATACACCTTAAGTTTATTTGAATAAATGACTTACAATTGAAGATATTCTAATTCGAATTACACCCTTCTTCCATTATGAGAATTTGTAATGTCATAGAACACTTATCATTGAATATTACCTGAATGACCATATGAAGTTAAGTTCGTCCAACTATCAACTAGAAAATTGCATTAATCGAACTTGTTGCCGACAAAATCTCATTTCTTGTTGCCATTGAGAAAAAAAAGATATTTTTCATAATTAAGGTATAACAAATGACATCTGCAGTTCAAAATCAATTGAAAGCAATTGAACTGTGTTGCAACCAACGTCACAAGACAGGTCGTACCAATAACCGTAGGCTGTAAATGATCTGTGAACATCGAAAAGCAACTCAGAGCAACTTTATTCTCGATTCACTTTTAATGAAGGTATCCAGAAAGCCAACTCAATATGAAATATAGTGTAATACGGAACTCCTATTGTATTACTCGATGTGTCGTCCTTCATTTTGAATGCACCTTATGATTCTTCTATGAATTTCCTTGTGTACGTTTATGAGCATTTGCGGGGTGATCATCAGAAAACAATTTCTTATTGTATCCTACAAATGTTGCATATCTCTGAAAAGCCGTTGTCTGTAGACCTTCCCTTTGAGGTATCTCCACAGAAAAAAATCCATAGGAGTTAGGTCTGGAGATCTAGCAGGCCACGGATTGTTTGAGTAACGCCCTATTTGGGAATTCCCTATTCAGCCACGCTCTCACCTCTAGAGTCGAGTGAACAAATGCACCATCTTGTTGAAAAAACATGTTGGCTCTAACACGTAGCGAAAGGTTGTCAAGGTAATCCAATAAAAATGTTTGTAACATTTCTAAATACTTCTGTGCATTCAAATTTTGCCGGAAAAACACTGGGCCCACAATTTTATCATTAAAAATTCCACACCAGACATTTCTTTTAAAGCTATATTGATCCTTACATTCGATTCTGAAATTTAGATTTCTATCTGCCCACCATCTACAATTTTGAGAGCTTACCGTACCAATGGATGTGAAAGTAGCTTCATCAGTGTACAAATGTTTTCTGGAGAAATATTTTCAAAAGTCCCAAAAATATCAAACATTCAGTTTATAAAATGTCTAACAATATATCTTTTGATCAAGCACAGTTTAAGAATTTTCAAAATTGTGTAAAGCTCTAATGGATAAAGTTTCAATGACATTTTGAATTCAATTTCAACATTTGGGAGCCGCAAAATAATTCACGCTTTGATATCTTGAAGAAGTTTGTTTAAATTTCAGTTATTATCGAAAAACAATGCATGACTCCCAGAGTACTTATCAACTGTTGTACAATATTTGAAAATATTTTTAATAAACCAATTCAAAAATAGTATTTTCTCAAAATCACTCTTGTTGAATGCGAAACTTATATCCTATACCGCCTTTTTCTACTTCCAATACTGGATAACGGAACAAGCTTCCAAAGTTTTATAGAAATATATAATATATAAGACGACAATCCATTATTATATGTTCACTCTCTAATCTAGACAATGCATACGTTTGGAGATCACCTCAAAATATATTCTGCCAAATACCATAGACCACAATGCCATATTCGAAGCCCAACTACTTCGACATTTGACCGATATTCTGAAAGCCTGCCAATCATTGGTCATGTTTGCCAAAGTCTATGAAATAGCATCAAACCTATGGCCAATATCATTTGATCTACTATCAAATACTCAAATAAAGAAGTAGTCACCAGATCAACGACAAAATCACAAAAATGCAAGGCATTTTATAGGAAGTACACGAGTTAATTCAAAGGGCTTCGTGAACAACCAGAAAAACGACCTATAGAAGCCAACTGATGCGAAACCAATCAAATGCTTTCCACAATTACCTAAAAAACATAAAATCTCATACCGGAAACTACTGAAATCAATAACCTTATGTGACCAAACACAAATATTCTTCATTATCTGAAGAATAAAGTCTAGAAACATATAAAATACATGTCAGAAAGGGGCAATGCACATTATATAGTCTGCCACTAATAAACGATACACATAAGTAATTCTGGAGGATGAAGTTCCTGCTGGTACAAACAAAGAAAGAAAAAAATTATTATTTGAAAAAGACAACGCACAATATGAATGGAGGACCAGTAGAATAATAACATTAATATTAATGAAGCCAATGAACACACACAGCTAACAGGTAATCCGAAAAAATTATGAAGGTCACAATTTACTCAGTATTAGTAAAAATTCAGGTAAATGAATCTTGGTAAAATTCTTCTTGAGTATAATAATCTTTCGCAAGCAAATATTTTTCACTTCTTTTCCAAAGTCAACGACTCCAGTTAGGCATTCGATTTCAACGATTTATGGAAGTAGTCGCGTTGGCAAAAACGTTTTATTGAAGGGATGAGTTATTATATGTGGACTTACAGCAAGTTTCCTTCTCATAAGTATCAAGTTACATGTAACAAAGGTTTGTGTAATCTGCATCCGTAGAATTCCAGAATGCAGTTAAAAAAACTTGTCTTCATATTCATTCGTTCTTTAACATATTATTACCGAAATAACAACTATTTGTTTTTTTTCAAGAGATAAGTTGGTGAACTTAGCACCAAGTACTGGGTACAGATTCAGTGGAAATGGATATGTAATATTAGATGCCAGATCACTTCAGTTCAGATCCAAGTCGACAATCCAACTGAATTTCAAAACATTTGCCACAGCAGGACTTTTATTCTTGGCTGGTAAAGGAAAAACATTTACTTCTTTAGAACTGGCGGATGGACGTGTTTTTTACCAGGTAATATAAAATGGAATAAATAAAAAAGGTTTTCGAGTATTTATTTCATTCATAATGAAATGAAGGTATTATTCTCGGTTCAGAAGTTTATAAAATAGTCCAATGAGCACAAGAACGATGAAACAACGTTGTGAAAAGCAAACTTGTACAATGTTTTTAATTATATAAATACGTTACATAATTGTAATTTTTTACTTTTCGGTTTTACTTATATTTAATGAAACATATTTAACCTCTTGCACACCCGTGAATGACGAGTGTATAATGCCATATTATAACGAATCATAGTGGTTAAAAATTGGAAAAAAAAATTGGAAAAATAAAAAAAAAATGTTAAATCTGTGTAATTTTTTACTTTTCGGTTGTACTTATATTTAATGAAACATATTTAACCTCTTGCACACCCGTGAATGACGAGTGTATAATGCCATATTATAACGAATCATAGTGGTTAAAAATTGGAAAAAAAAATTGGAAAAATAAAAAAAAATGCTAAATCTGTCCAAATTTTGGGAAACGCGAAACAGCGAGGTTGTGGTGGAATTTTTTTTTTTTCATAATTTTTTTCTGGCTCATTGGTGACTTTTCGTAAAAATTTCAAAGGAAATTTATTTAGTTTATTTTTTAATGGACTATCAACTGTACAAGAGGTTAGATTACACCCTGTAAATATATACATTTTTCGCTATGATATATTTTTTTTTCGGAAATCGATATTTGAAAAAAAATACAATAACGGGATTCGAACCCGAACCTCCTACATGGTATACAGATGCCCTATCCACTAGATTAGATTGCCACTACCTAAATTTCTGTGATTGCTTTTTCTCAATTATTAATCATCTCACTTGAGACCCGTTGTTCATTTGGCAGGATAAAAGATATATTTGAATTTTGTAGTGAGCTCAGAATTTTATATATAATCATATTTGCATTTTCTGTTTCCTTATAGGAATTGAATATAATTTTGATAGGAGCTACTGAGCATTTATAGAGAAGCTAGTGTGTATTGTTTGTGTTTAGCTAGACCATACTCGCTTGGCCGTTGGATATATCCCTACCACGTTTCACATTCTGGGCCTCTTTCGTGGCTAATTCGATTATGTCAGATTTTCGTAACGGTGTGCGTGCGTCGCGCAGCTTCTAATTCTAAACTCGCTAAAAGAAGTATAACTTCAAACACATATATTTTATTAATTATAACGAGCTCTCATCTTGTCACTGGCCAATATCAACATCTTCCGAGCTGTTTCGTGAATTTTCAACATACTGTCCCTCATTTTGTCTGCACAGTCCCGCACTTCTACCTCTTGATGTAGTGAGCACAGAATCCCATATATAATCATTTTTGCATTTTCAGTTTCCTAATAGGAATTGAATGTATTGCCATACAATTTTGACAGGAGCTACTATGTATTTATAACGAAGCTAGTGTGCATAGTTTGTGTATAGCTAGATGATACTCGCTTGGCCGTTGGGTATATCCCTACCACGCTCACAGTCTGGCCCTCTTTTGTGGCTAACTTCATACTGTAGGATTTTCGTAAATGGTGTGCGCGAGTCGCGTAACTCTTAATTTTACTCTCAAATAAACGTGCCAAAAGTAGTAGGTATAACCTCAAAAACGTTTATTTTATTAATTACAACGAGCTTTCATCTTGTCATTGGCCAATATCAATGTCTTTCGACGTTTCGGGAATTTTCAACATACTGTCCCTCATTTTACCTGCACAGTCCCGTACCTCTTGGGTACCTGGTAATCCGAACAGCAAGACACAGGGCAATCGAAGTTCCCCTCTAAAGATGATGCTAGCCGGGGGAGCTCGGTTGAATCAAGGACAGCTGATCTGAAATGGTAGTGGTTCAGTATTTCCATTCATGTGGCCATTTGTTCTTCTAGGTTTTTATCTCTAGTAGCCTGATGAGAATCTCCCTTCCATATAAGTAGTTGTGGAAGTGATCTACTGCCCTGATGATCGCTAAAAGTTCCTTCCTGGTGACACAGTAATTCTTTTTGTACTACAGTATTCGATGACCTTCTCTTGACCATCTTGTATCTGTGATAACACAGCTCTAAGTCTGGTTTTGCTCGTATCTGTATTCAGTATGAACAGGCTTTTTTGTAGTGGATATGCCAAGATTAAACTTAAACAAAGCGCTGCCTTCAATTTGCGGAAAACTTCATCACTTTTGGTAGACCGGTGGAAGTTGCCCCGATCTCCTGTCAACAAATCGGCGGTAATAAGTAGCAGACCTAGGAAGTTTCTCACCTCGTGTTTATATTCTGGTCTCAGCCAGTCTCGAATAGATTATTTTGTTTGAATTCCTGCTGTCGAGACTGTGTGGCCCAGGCAATCCACCTTATTTTGGAGTACGGTGCATCATCATCAAGCAAGGCAAGCTCCATCGATCTTTCGAGGGTCGCCGGGGCATTACAGAGGCCGAAGGGCATAACTGTGAACTGATACAGTCCGCTACCAGTAGTAAACGCAGTCTTTCGTCTTCGTGTACGCCCACTTGCCAGTATCCCCTTTTCAAGTCCAGTGTTGAAAACCATTGTGAACCTGCCTCTGTAATGTATAACTATGTTATGTACAGGAGTTTCAAGTGATGAATAAAATTTTGTATTTGTATCGTCAATTTGGGGTAATGGGTAGCTACCCTTCTTTGTCACGTCATTGAGTTTCCTATAATCCACACATAATCTTGTAGATCACCTTTCTTGGAAA
Source organism: Gonioctena quinquepunctata (assembly GCA_018342105.1). Taxonomy (NCBI): domain Eukaryota; kingdom Metazoa; phylum Arthropoda; class Insecta; order Coleoptera; family Chrysomelidae; genus Gonioctena; species Gonioctena quinquepunctata. The sequence continues at coordinate 322,209 of JAFIRS010000680.1, forward strand.
CCAGTACCACCGGGGCGGACCATGGTCTCGATGATTCTTCGATTATGTCATCTTTGGCAAACTTTTACACCTATTATTGTTTGACAAATGGTCATTTCCTTGGTGATTGTCGAATTAGATGACCTTGACTGGCATCTATTCTTTTCTATACTAGGTGTTGGTCCTGTTGGTGACCCTGCGCACTCAAATACGTCACTTTCTCCGGCAATTAATTTCATGGCGACTTCGTATTCAATTGGTGACGAATAATTCAAGGATTTCACTATGGTTCTTTGTATGTTATCAACAGTGCCTCTTCCATCTGGTTATCCGCTTGTTTTTCAGTCTGCTCCATACTCAACTGGCTCGCATACTTCTATGATGTCACCTTTCCGGACTGTTATTCCATCAGGAATTACATTAGCCATTCTGGATGTGTTGTCCCAATGAGAGCTCGTGTAAGTTATAATTTGCTAGGGGATTCTTCACATTGGTGTTCTATTCTAATGCAGCACCCAGAGTCTCTTTTCCAATCGAACCTCTACGAACTACCAGATGAACCAGGTATTCTGACAGTTTTGGCTACCCGCATTTTACAGAACGCCTTCTTTCGACAGGTGTTGTTAAAATGAATTTCATTCATTCAGCAAATTTCATGGTTTTCTGCACACCATCACTGGCTGATTTCAATTTTCCTGGTACCTATCCGAGGACTCTCTAGATGATCCTGTTCTCATAGGTGAATAGGAACGTAAGGGAATTCTCGCAGGTGATGACCAGCGTGGTGGCACCATCACCCTGCAATCTCTCTTGAAACTCCCGTTTCTACCACATCTTAAACAGTTTCCACTTGATTGATTATCGGCGGTGTTGTTCCTGGGTTATAATTTTTCTATTATTCTGCATTCAATCCATCAGGAAGCTCGCCATGACGTCAGCTAATAGACACGAAAACACATGAGGTGGAGTACTGTATTCATAAAGTAACAAAAAATTCAAATGATGTATCATAACCCTAAGTTATATAACAGATTTCTAGAAAACAACATGATTTTATACTCACATTAACATTAGGTTAAATTGTAGATGAAATAAGAAATAATTGATGGGAACCTTTGCATGAGTTCGCGGGAGATTATTTGTTTTCTTTTTTCCATATGAATTGTAGGAGATATTGTCCCAACCAGAATTCAGAAAAACATTTATCTCTTCTTCGTGAATTAGTAGTTTTTTATTGATGTTCTTAGAATTTATAACGAATAAACCCTCGACATCTAAAAAAAAAGTGTTTCTATTATTGGGGCACCATCAATTGGTTTATTAGGTATAAATTGGGTGTCTAATTTTTTATTGGTGTTGCTTTTGTATGTTTACGGTTTTTTATGTAATTTTATCACACCCAACGTTCCACCAAAAATGCTTGAAACTATCAACACCTACCTGATAAAAAACGATTATCAAAAACCGCATGAAAATATTTCTTCTCAAAATTCTATACATATCAACTCTCTCGAAAAAGTTCAAAACAAATCACAGACAACTCCTTCAACATAGCTTTTAAAAACGAAAGCACATCACCAAATTGAAATCCGAAATACCAATAAATGTCTACAAAATATCATTTGCCGAAGGCACATCGAACAGATCAGATGATACCTTAAAATTAGAATCATCGAACATAAACGGAGTGCAAGACATGGAAACCTTCTTCAGAAAATAGGTCTAGCAGAGCACATAGAGCACACCTATTGTAAAAACACAGAAATTGTTGAAAAATAGCGAAACTATAAAAAATTATTCTACAAAAAATTATCACCTCTAAGAAATATAATAAGTCACCCAATTGAAAGTGCCTCAATATGTAATTTCCCATTTTCTGTAGAAACCACATATTTTTCGACATCAAGAAAAAAACACTAATTCACGAAAATTTTATGAAATCTAATAAAGAAAGGAAACTAATTTAAATTCATAAAATGCTGTTGTTTTCTAAAAATTATATATATATCTATATATATATATATATATATATATATATATATATATATATATATATATATATATATATATATATATATATATATATATACCGTTATCTGAAATAGCGCCACTCGAAAAAAAAATACTTAAGCTATCACCGTTTTAATCTGTCTACATATGATTAATTGTACATGTTTAAAATTCCCATTTTATATTGTAGTGTGTTGATGACTTTATAAAAATAAAAAATTTGGCAAAATATCATTGTTTTTTCAGTTATGGACCTTAACCCAATATAATTTACTCTAACCAGGTCACAAAACATCCAGGTTTTATTGAATTTTGGAGTTCAAGTATTAAAGAAACAGAAAAAAGTGTAAAAACAACACTTTAAAAACTAATGTAGTTACTACTCAAAATCAACGAAATGTGGTTTGGAAATGATGTATTATGAATGTTTATACATGAAAATATCGTGTAGTTTACAAAATCTGTTTTTTTGAGTCCATCAAACTATTCATCCAGGAATATCAATGAAAACCAAATTGAATGAACGTTTATTTTTTTCGTTTCATTTTATAGACCTAGTTACATTGTCAGCTTAAAACAAATTGCTAAAAAACAGATTTTCAAACGACTACTTCAGACATTAAAAATATCAACCAACTTTCAACCAAAAACGCTTATTGAACCAATTTTACATCGATGAAATATCCAAAAGACAAACATGTGCTCATTGGGAATAAGGTTCCAAAAATAATTTTACCTTTTCAGCTTTCCTTAATGATGATTTCGATTTCAGTATAATTTGGGATATACAACTAAAAAATGGATTACCTCTGGCACATACAACGATGGGATTTGGCACAAAATAACTGCTTCAAGGGAAGGGCCCAGAGGTAAATTATTAGTTGATAATGAAGATGTAATTGATAGAACTCTTCCAATCCCTGGAACCTCACTAGAGTTTATTGATACAATATCCTTCGGAGGATATCCCAACAGGCATAATTTTAATGATGTGGCGGAAGATAGATTTGATGGATGCATTAACAATGTTACTATAATGGGAGAACCAGTTGATTTAAGGAACAACATAAAGGCTTTCGATGTGACTCCTGGATGTCCTGATAAAGTGAGTTAGTTATACATATATACATTAAGAGCAATTAAGTTTCCCGATTCCTCGTTGTATTTATTTTTTAATTCTTTCATGATATAAAATTTTGTTCATCTTGAATGAATGATCAAAATCATATTTATTATGAATTATTGCGAGGCAGAAACAGAAATATTTCAAAACTTTCCAGCAATGTGAACTTGGCAGCCAAATATCCTAAACTTTGCTGAAGGAACAGATAATTTTTATGATAAGCTTTAGGTATCTCTGTATGTACATGTATCAGCCAAAAGTTCCGGCCGCTGCTTAAAATCCAATGCTTGTATGATGCTGCCGGTCTCGAAATTTTGACAGAGCTTGTACACTTTGCATCATACCTCATGCATGAATAGATGGGCTACATGTGCGGTGCTGTAACCGTTGCATTCAGCGTGTATCTCCATCCCACTGAGCCGATTGATATTGATGCTTCCATTTCACATTCGTCCAGCATACACTGTTGCCATTTCGTCACAGCTAGTCGGCTCTCCGTTATGTGTCGAGTAAAATTATTATATTTCATCAATCCATATCTTTGGAACTAAACGGTAAAAAATTACCGTATTTTTTTATTAATCCCACAATAGTACTGGTTACTCCAGTGGTTTTAAAAAATAATCCTAAGATCCATTCAGCATCTATAATAAAAAATGTGAACAGAATCTTATCCGTTCAAGTGTTAGGTATCAACATCGCTTACAAAAAGACCCATTTCCAATTGCAAATATGTGACAAACTGGACAATGGATCAATTTAAAAATTTGTGAGTCGGTTCATGGAGGTTATGTTTGAACCATACTAAAATTTCAGGCGATTCCTAAGATTTGACCAAAACTGCAGAAATACCTTAAGGATTATTATTTCAGATCAAATTATGATATATTCATCTCAACAACGAGAATACACTTCATTATTACCCAGAGAGAAACTTTTTACACGGAAATAAAATCAAAATAAAGGAAAACGTTGAAAAAAACAATAAAATGGCTTTGAAATTAAAAAAAAAATCCTTTTGAAATATCATCGAAAATGGTGGAAAATCTTTATTTCCACCTGGAAAATTATATCTTGCAGAATATTCGGAACTGAAAAAAAAAAAAAATTTTAAAAAAACAATGATTTTCCACCATACGAAATATGGTTGGAAAATCTCCATTTTTTTCCTGAAAAATACATATCTACTAGCAACGTGTGGCAAAGTGGAACTACTGCAACAGTATCTTGGGAAAATTCTTCATTTCCACGTCCATTGAAAAAAAGTGTTCAAAATGAGAAATCCATGTGTAATCAGTGTTCATGATCAATAATTATACAGATATCATACTATACTTGTTAATGAAAGAGCAACAACACCAGATGTACCATCTTCTTCCTGCAGCACTTTCCTTAGAAACGGAAGAGTGTTGAGTGTTCCCCTGATTTCCTTTTTTTTACTGACTATCGACTCACACACTGACTTTACAATAATTGGATTTTGATTACCCCCAACTGGATTCATTAGAACTAACTACTCCACTGTAATTATATCTATTAAAATTAGTGAAATATTTTAGGTCACTTTTTTTTCTTTTTTTTTATGTTCCGGTTCCCACGAAAAGGGATATCCTGTAATGTTCAGAGAACATCGTGGGAACCAAGGGAAAGAAGGTAGGAATTGGTGTTCTTCTTAAATTTCTGGAGGTTGTATGCCTCGGGGAACATCTCCCTAGGCAATGAGTTCCAAAGCCTCGCTGTTCGTTGGATGAACGAGTCTTTGGAAAGTGATGTTCTGCAGGTCTCCAAAGTGACCACGAAGGGGTGTGATGACTGAACTTGACGGGTTAGTCTCGAAGAGACTGCCAAAGCAGGAACGATTGTTGATATTTCGGAAGAGCATCGCCCATGAAAATATCTATAAAATAGAGACAAATCGCCAACTTTTCTACGGTGTTCCAGACAAGTGAGCGAGTTTGTAAGCGAGGCATCACCGACGAGACGAATTGCCCTTTTTTGGACAGAATCCAATAGCCTCAGGATATGTTTAGGATCACGATATGGGAACAGTATTCCAGGACAGGTCGGATCTGTGCCTTATAGATCATAAGCAGCTGGGTGGGGGTGAAATAGCTCTTGGCACGAAACAAAAAACCAAGTTTTTGGGATGCACTTTTGGCAATGGACCTCACGTGATTTTCCCAGGAAAGGTTATTGCTGATAGTAATACCAAGCATCGATATGGATGACTTCAGTGGTATGGTTACTCCTGACAAAGTTATGTTAGGCACAGTGAGATCGACTTTTCTAGAGAAAAGACATGCTTGTGTTTTGTTTGCATTGAATTCTACCAAGTTATTAGATCCCCACTCGAGAATTGTTGCTAAGTCCATATTTATATTATTAACATTTCTTCCTCGTTCATTTCTGGTTTCACGGGCTGATATAGGGGCCCTGGAAGAGAAAGCGGTATGGAGGGTACTATCATCGGCAAAGCTGTGTACTGGACATGAAGTTGCTTTCAACAGGTCGTTGATGTGAAGTAGAAATAGTGTTGGTGCGAGAATAGATCCTTGCGGAACACCAGCATTTATGAGTAGAGTGTCAGATGAAACTCCATCGACCACTACATGGAGAGACCTGTTTGAGAGAAAACTAGCAAGCAGAGAACACAGCTGAGGGGGCAAGCCATAAGACGGAAGCTTGGCGAGGAGTCCCTGGTGCCAAACTCGATCGAACGCCTTGGAGATATCTAATGCCACAGCTAAAGTTTCTCCATACTTTTCAATATATGTGAGACGTAAGCGAGCAGGTCACCAGTTGATCTCTGATGGCGGAAGCCATATTGCCTATCGTTGACAATTCCTGAGTCTTCCAGATATTTCATGAGCTCGATGTTGATGGCTTTTTCCATGACCTTTGATATAATAGATAGCAGTGCGATAGGTCTGTAGTTGCTAGGTAGGGCCTTTTTGCCTTTTTTAGGGACTGGCTGTACTCTTGCAATTTTCCAATTGGACGGAAATACCCCCAAATTGTAAGAGTGGTTGAACAACTTGCATAGAACAGGTGTTAGTTCGGGGGCACATTTCTTGAGAACACTCGGCGGGATTCCGTCAGATCCACAGGCTTTGTTGGTGTTGAGACCCAGCAAAATCTTTCTGATAGTACGTTGGCGAAAGGTGATCTCGGGCATGTGACTGTCAATAGGTGTAATGTTCGGGGGTTGTTTTCCCGATGAATCCAGAGTGGAATTTCCAGCAAATAGGTGCGCAAAGATATTGGCTTCTTCCTTTCTGAGAAAAGGCTACCTCATCAGCATCAGCTCATAATAATAATAATAATGTTTATTCCTTAAAAATTACACATTGATTGTCAAGAAATAGTCTTAAAATATATTATGAAAAAAAAATTGTCTTAAAATATATAAGGAAAAAAAAAAGATAATCGAGCTACTTATTCGAAAAGCTATACCATACGAATAAACAAGGATATACCACAAAGGCTAGGCCAGCGCGTGGTCTAAAAAGTCTATGTCTATATAGGTAATACATTTTTGAAATATTGTTGAGTCAGATATAAATAGGGAAGAAAATAGAAACTTAGATAATAGAATAGAAACTTAGATAAACTGAATACTTAATAACTAATAACTCCTAAAAATAGCAATAATAACAAGTGTGTTAAATATTTAATAATTTCTACTAAAAAGTTGAGAATTATTCAAATATTTGGTTCTATCACATTGTGGATATAACTCCTTTCTGTTGAAAGGAGATGGTTCTTTGTTTTTTTTTTTGAATGAAAAAATTGATGTTGAGTCCTTGATGTTCTTGGGAAGGCTGTTGAACCATCTATCTGAAATAAGTCAACATAGTGGATTTTTCGTGTTTCTGTCAATATCAGAATTGAGAATTCATTGATAGTTTCTGATGAATAGGCCTTTAAAGTATCTAAGTTTTTTGATACACTTCTTATGTTTTGGTGTAGTATCCTGAAATTGTGTTTATTTTGCGAAACATGTTGAGTGTATTCCTCTATATTTTCAAATTTTATTGTATTGTGATGTTTATACTCATAGTCCCTTATATACTGATTCATACTAAAACATCAAGGCATCAAAAGAGGGGGTGAGAGTAAGAATATTGCGAATGAAATATGGATAGAAAATTGATACAGTTTTCAGATTGACTTTTCCAATGATGTATTGCTGTTACCCAAGTAGCACAGAGTCATAAAAATAACATAATGACTTCTTATACCGTCTTAAAGACCACGTATTTGTATGTTTTAGAACCAAAAAGTTAATGTGCGTTTTATAACCTTCAGGCGTTGCTATGACGTCGAGTAGTAGATATAACGAGAGTACAATAAAGAATGCTCGAGATGAAGTTGTACTGTGGTTTGTATGTAAATAAATTGTATGTGTCGTTAAGTAGAACTTAAAAGCGGTTGCTGTGAGGTTATTCTGACAATGAACATATGTGGTTCTAATGAATATATTTTTGAAACGTTTCTACGACTACATATTGTACTCATGTAAAGTAGTTTTATCAACTGATGAACTTTGGTCGTAATGATTACATTATGTATCTATGGTTATGTTATTTTTGTTGGATAGTATTGTGTTATGTATGTAGAATATTCAGTTCCGTATGAATGATTAAAATGCCAAAACAAAAATCCAATCTGCCTTACAAGAGAACTGGAGCGTATAGAAAAATATAAAGGGGAAGGATGAGTGCCTACCTCAAAATTAACATCTGATATAATTAATCAGTCTATCGGGACACTGCAAAAAAATGAAGTTCGTCCAGTTCCTTCAATTGTTTTCACAACAAGGAGAGACAAATAATATGTATTTATTTTTATCTATTTATTTATTATTCGGGTTTTCAACAGGTTGAGTTAACAACCCAGTAACAGAAAACCGCACAATACATTAAATACAGATCATGTAATTTCGGTACAATTCAAAAATAATTAAATTAGGTATATGTGACCTGAAAACAATCATTATTGCTAAAATAGATACACCATTCTGACTTTGCTATACAATAATTGAGTTTAATATAATTCTACTCAATTAGAAAACAGAAAAACAATGAATGTACAACTTTGAACCATCCCTATACATGTCACCAAAAAATAGAATAAGCAGCATGTCTAGCTACTAGGAGTGAACAATGAAATATATCAACATGACAAAAAAATAAGTCATATTACCTCTGCAAAGCAATTATAGGTGAGTTCTCTGACGCATTGGTTCTATATTTCTGAGGGTAGAACAGATTTGGTGATCGTAAGCAACGTCTTCCAACATTGAACTGTAATTTACTCAATATATCTGAGCAGTCAATGAAACCAGATACCAGTTTGTGCAAAAAAATAATGTAGCTAACAGTCCTTCTAGATGAGAGTTTAGATATACCATACTTCACAATATTATTGTCATACGAATTTTGATGATACAATCTGTTGAATCGGAAATTCAAATAATTCACGAATTTAATCTGGACTCTCTCAATTCTCTCAATATATTTTACATATTGGGGATTCCAAATTAACGACGCATACTCGAGATGAGAGCGGACCAAGGAGTTGTAAAGTAGTATTAAACATGTATGGGATCGAAATTGCCTAGTTACCCTCATTATGAAACCCAAATTACACAGAGCCTTCCTAACGATATGTTCAATGTGCAAATCAAAGGAGAGTTTTTTATCTAAATATACCCCCAAATCCTTAATGTTTGAAACATTAGTCAAATTCTGATTCCCAATCCGATAATTGAAGTCCAATTCACCATGTGATCTAGAGAATGTTATTTTCATACATTTGTCTACGTTTAGCGAGAGGTAATTTGTGGTGCAATAATCAGTTAATCTCGTGATATCATCCTGTAGTTTTTGACAGTCAGATAGGCTCGTAACTGGTCTATATATCTTGAGATCGTCGGCATATAGACTAAACCTGGAATTTTCAAAGCATTTGTAATATCATTAATGAAGAAAGGGAAATTAATTAATTAAAAAAAATAAAGCCACGCTGGACATTGAACTACATCTGATAGATATTCGAAAAGGCCCTAACTCAAAAGAAAAATCTGAAATTGAAAATTTGCATTTTCATTCAGATAGTTATTCGATTTTCTATTCCAGTCTTAATTAAGAACTCATTCATCTTTATGAGTTCTTAATTAAGACTGGAATAGAAAATCAAATAACTATCTGAATGAAAATGCAAATTTTCAATTTCAGATTTCTTTTGAGTTAGGGCCTTTTCAAAATATCTATCAGATGTAGTTCAATGTCCAACTGTTTAGCCGAAGTATTGTTTGTAGACATTCACAAAAAATAACTTCATTTTAATCGTGGATTTTTCAATTCACAGAAAAATCTTTCTATCAATATTCAATTGAGAATGTTTCCCTTTTCAACATGAATACCCCACAAGAGGTTATCTTGACGATGGAAGATAGTGACTAAAGTTTATCTTTCAGTCGCAGATGATTCCACATCTGATTTTATGAACATCCTGTTTATATTTTCAACAAATCGAAGATGAGAAATAACAGCGGGCCCAGGTGTGACCCCTGTGGAACACCTGAGGTCACATCAACAAACGACGATCTGGAGCTTCCAACTTGGACACATTGCCTACGATCATTTAGATATGATATTGTTATGCTGAGCAGATTACCGTGTACACCGAACTCTCCCAACTTCACTTTGAGTGTTTCATGATGAACTTTATCGAATGCTTTGAGAAATCGGTGTACACTGCATCAATCTGTTCATGTCGATCCATGCTGTTATAGATATCTTGAATGAAAGGGGCTAGATTGGTTACAGTAGAGCGTCCGGAGAAGAAGCCGTGTTGTTGTTCGATGATCAGATGCTTTATATCGTAAAACAGAGTATTTTTTATTATTGCTTCAAATAATTTACCTAGTATAGACAATAAAGAAATGGGACGAAAATTACGTACATCTCGTTTATTCCCACGCTTGTGAATTGGTATCACCTTAGCTTGTTTCCAATAGGTTGGATAAGTTCCCTCGGACAAACATTTATTAAAAAGAAGGCAAAGAGGATTCAACAGCGATATCTTGCACTTTTTAACAAAAATAACCGGAATTTCGTCAAGACCAGGACTCTTATCAAGTTTTAATTTGTCAATTTCTACTTCGATCTGCTTATGAGTGACTTTGTTTAAAGTAATTAACATATTAGTGTGTTGTGGGTTGGGATTTATCTGAATGGGTCTTCCAGAAGGCTCGTACACTGATGCAAAATATTCGCAGAATGCCTGCAAATTTTTTCGTCACTAGTAATTTCCTGTCCGTCGTGGAACAATGAATCTGGTATAGTTTTACGGTTATTTTTGCTAGAGACAAATCTCCAGAATTATTTAACTTCACCATTCATATTATTTTGAACCTTATTAATATAACTCCTGTAGTCATCCTTAATGGATGTCTTAACAGACTTTCTCAGATTAGAGAACAAAGTATAATCAACCTGATTTCTATAAGTTTTTCATTTAGAGTGCAGCTTTTCTTTTTCTTTAATTAAGGAAATAGTGTTTCTTGAGTACCATAATGGAAATTGAGCATTAACTCTCTCAAGCGGAACATATACGTGTGAATCAAACGGCCAATTTTATCGTAGAAAATTTTCAGGCAATCCTCAGCTTTCTGACTTGAAAAAAGCTCGGGCCAGTCAATACTCGAAATACTATCATTCAACCTATAATAGTCCGCTGCATAAAATTTGAGTTTATTATATGATTGTTTTTTCCCATATTTTGGAATGTTGTGCAGATTCAAATAAATTTCCAAGGACCTATGATGACGATCCTCACTAACAAAGGGGTTATCACTTGCAATCACCTCAACATCAGTAAAATTGAAAAAAACTAGGTCTAATAACTTACCCAAACTATTGGTAACACCAGTGTATTGATTGAAATTAAGCATACTGTAAACATCAACAAGGCCTCCCTTCCCACCTGTTGCTACGACATTGGATGCATTGTAACATTTTTTATTGAAATCATAATTCCAAGACAGCTCTGGAATATTATAATCACCAATAATTATCATTATATCATTTGGGTGATTCGTAGATATTCTGGTTACATTATCTAGATGGCACATTAAATTATTTTCAGTTGCATAGGGTGGCATATAAACACAACAAATAATCAAATTTCTGCTATTCACCAATTTCACAGATACTCATAACTCTTCATAAATCTGCCCTGTAGTCCATTCAGTATATTCACAAGATATTAACTCATTTTTAACTGCAGTGATACAACCGCCTCCATCCATTTTACCAGATCTCTGTCTTTTCTATATTCATCATAACATCACTAACCTCAGCACTAGAAACATGCTGCTGAAGACGGGTTTCGGTTACACACACTATATCCATTGATGACGATGACAAGGAAATGAAGAAATCGTCCAGCTTTGTCCTTAGGCCATTCACATTTTGGTAATACATAGAGAGCGCCATTGCTTCACATATTGGATGGAGTGAATTCTGCGAATACGTTTTGAGTACTGGATTACTGCAGCTTATCTAGAATTGTGGAGTCCTTAACCAAGACTACATTTCCTGAATTTGGGTTCCTGATATATATTTTGCAATCTCTGGTCCAATATTAGTATTTCTTCACCCGGCAAATATCTCTAACCTTCTTGTACAGCAACTTGTTTTTTTTATAAATATGGGCGTCTTATCGGTAACAGGACCAATATCACGGCAATCCAGACCCCTTCTGGCACGTATAGCTAATATAACGGAGTCTTTAGTCATTTTTGAGTTCACTTTGACTATTATTCCACGAGGTCTCTTATCATGTTTATCCATATGGGGAACTCTATGACAAGACTCAACTGAATTGTCCTTAGGCACTCCCAGTACTTCCAGAATGTCCTTAACGATAGATTCTACGTTCTCAGAATTTTTCTCTAGGACTCCTTGAATCTCCAAGTTATTCATACGAAGTTGTTGTTGTAGTTGGTCCACTTCATTTCTCATTAGATCCACGTCCGACTGGACATCGCTTATTTTGGATTGTAATTGAGGAACGACGCCAAGTCGATGCTCGAACTTTAGAAGCTTATCATTGAAGTCATCAATTTTATTTCCATTAAATTGGAGAGAGTCAGTTACATCTCTCTGTTGAGTTTTCAGAACTGTCATATCATCCTGAAGGGAGGTTAACTTTGACAGGATTATATCCATTTGTTTACTGCCACCTGCACTGTGCACTGTGCACTTCGAGTGATAATTAAAAAATATTCAAATATTCAACATCAACATAACCTCTATTGTAAATGTTATTTTAAGCGTTCACCATTAGGCGGAACTAGCGGAATGCTTATGTACTCAGTGTATATCTCCTTCTGTTTTGATAGCATTACGACGTTAGTACAACAAAACTTGCTACTTGTGGTCATAGCGACTACATTACAACTTTTTCATGTAAGCTATTGCGATGTCTTTGACACTTGTATGATAGTACATACCGGAGTAATTACAACTTTTCGACACTAGAAGGACGGCATCCATGTTTTTCGATTGATTGATAACATCATTCTGGTAGCCATATTGGAACAAAAATATTTATTTGAAATAAAAAATAAAAAATATGGGACCCTGGGTGTTATATAAATTTAAAAATCATTGGAGATGTGCTAATCAAGTATCTTTCGTAATATGGTCTACATATTTCAACGATTAATGAGAAAAATTGATGAAATATATTTTTTCTGAAATGAAAATAAACATTTACCTCTTTATTTTCGAGGCGCATGAATTTTAAGTGAGTAGAATTGGATTTTGATCGTAAACATGGATTTGCTTGGTCACTAGAGTTTCAGAACAATTCTTAAAGACACATAAATGAAATTCATTTTTATCTCGATAACTATCATGGTCACAGAGTATCATGAACATGTGAAGGAAGGCTGACTTATATATTATATTGATATTATATGAAATCTTTTGATATGGTATACTACATATTGTAATACTATATTAGAAAGATAATGATATAATGACTACAGTAAGACCACAGAACGACCCTTTTGCGACTGGCTTATATAAGTCTATGTTGGCAAGTCATTACCACTACTTTATAACGTCGATGTGACGTCGCAAGAGTGTGCCTTTTTGTCGTATTGGCATACATAGCGACGTCTCAGCATATTACAAGACATAAGTCATGGACTTTTGCGAAAGGTCTAGTAGACGTCTGTACAACCGAATTATGACCTCTGTGTGCTACTTGGGTGATCCGTGGCTGAGTGTTGTATACGTGTTTCTGGCTTTTATCGTCTGTTTGTTTGATTTCGTTCTCACTGGTCGCTGGTAAGTTTGGTATATTTTCTTTTTTTCTGTTTTCTGTATAGAGGTCCCGTGTGTGTTTTGGTGGGGATGGTTCACTTTTTAACTCGTTTCTCTTGAATATTTCTTCCGGTTCAGGTGTCTTCTGTATCAATTGTTGTGCTGTATATGATTCGCCATCAACAATCAATCTTAGTCCCTTTATTTTTGCAGAGAGTTGTTTCGATCTGGCTTCTTTCATGTGTTGCTGAAGTATTTTGTAGTTGTTGCGGTCTTCATAACACATATCATTGAGAAAAGTGATTTTTGATCCCTTCAATTTGTGGACGTTTTCAAATAGTTTTCTTTTCCTAAGATTGGAGCTTCAGCGTCGGGGTTTGATGGAAAGATGTTGTTCAAGTCTTGTTCATTCAGGTTGATTCCAAGGATAGAATTCAGCTTCTGTATAACTTCCTTCACTAGATTGCTAGGCGATAGTCCGAAAATTATAATGTTGTTTTTTCTACTATGTCTTTCCAAGTTAATGTTGCTTTTTTCCAGTTGGGAGCACTTAGCTTCTGATATCTTGATTTTTTCATTTTGCTTTTCGAATAACTCTATAATTTTTTATTTTTTTCGAAAATATTTTTCTTGTTTCTTCTTTCGATTTTTTCCTTCAATTTTTATTGCTTGTAGGAGTTTATCAAACAAATCATTATTTGAGAGTTCATTATCTTTGGGCATGTTTTAGACGATGAGTTTTCTACCATTGGTGGAAGAACGCTCAGTCTTTATCGTATTTTGAGCGACTTTCACCTTTATAAACTCGGGCAGTATTTAGGTTTGTTTACATTCCATGCAAATAATCGAGAAAGTAATGCCTTCTACTCACGTACTGCAAGTTGTAGGGTTTAATTTGGTAATAACTAACACCACTGCAATCACTCAGAAATTGTTGAAGAGTATATACATGTTAAAGTGGATTTGTTGAAAACTTCTTTTTAAAAACTTTTCATTTTATTATAATATAAATACAATTTTACGTATATGAAAATACACGGACGACTAAGGGAATAGAAGTGACGCTCCTCTGATCGGGACACCCTTTTATAAGTTCGGAAATGCTGATGCAGAACTGCGTCTTGTTTACGATTCTGGATGCTTCTTTGGGCCCAGGTGGCTGAATGCTGACTATGCTGTCCTTATTGACCTTGCAACATTGTTGCATACTACGTCGCCAATAACTGCGTAGAATTCGGTGATTTTTCGATATAACAACTCCCTTCTTTTAGAAAAAGTTGATGCTAAGGGTGCAGCAACTTTTAGGCATGGACTCTGTTGGTACAGGAATTCAGTTCTATGACTTCTTCTTCAATGTCTTCACCGAGATGTATACTAGGACGTCTTCTTGGAGGAAAGAGCCTGGAAAGGACTCTCAGGGGAGAATGTTGGCCTGGAGGTTTTGGGGGATGATCATCTCCTCTTGATGTCATAATTCCTATTTTTACAGATTTATGTTTCCTACACTTACAGAAAACATATAAGATGATCAAACAGACAATTAATACAATAATAAAATAAGTAAACCAAGAAATATGTTTCGTAACGAAAGGTTCATTTATAATTTTATCAATTCATTTTTTTTTTTTGGTTTAGGACAGGCATATTATGTTTTTCAGGAAGGTGCTTACAGCATTCAAATGGTATCAGAATAGGATTACTATTATAAGTAATATTTTTCTCAAGAGTTACGTGCGTGGAATGTACTCTGGTGTTACCCACAAAAGCATTACAATCTGCCTTTAATTTCAAAATTGAATTGTTTTGAATAATTTTGGTAAATGGTTCAACATTTAAACAGGTTATTGTCAATGGTAAAGGATCTGATAGTGTTATTAACCAGATATTCGGATCCAAATTAAATACATTATAGTCCTTTGCAAAAAGTAGAGACATCTGACAAGTTCTAGGTATTTCAACTGAATATTTAAATAATTGAGCTTCACAAATAGCATCATTATCTATAGGAAATGGTAAAATGTTTGAACAAATTCTCAAACTAGGGCCTACAATTTTACAATCATCTAAATTTTGAAGTGTAAAATACAACATGGAATCATCTTCTTTCGCTATATATTTTGAGTTTGTAGGTAAAATATGAGAAAGTCCAGTCCTGTTATCAGGGATAGGAATGGGGTATAATTGATAGGAAGTATATAATTCAGGTTCAACAAGAGGGATTCTGAGAATAAAAACCACTCGTGATTCGGTCTGAAAGGCCTGAAGTTCAATCAAATCCAGGTATTGAGCAATGGATGAGATTTTTGCAGGAAGGGGTAAATTACTTTTCTTCACTGATTGTGAAATGTCTTGAAGGGCATGTTCTAAATCCCATGGGGTAATTATTGAAGTATGGAGTATTGTTAATCTTGCGAAAGTGATTGAATAAACAAATAACTTTCCATAAGTGATTCACAGACTTCCAAAGTTTTACTTCTGAATCTATGACTAATACATCATTTGCAATATCTGAAATGGAATCTTCGATTTCCTTAAGATCCTTGTTGAATGTCTCCTCGTCAATTTGTAATTTTTGAATAGTTGTATTAAAACTTTTTATTACTGATGTAGTTACTGAGATTTGATTTTTCAATAGGTTTTCCAATTGATATTCATCTCGCGTAATTTTATTAATACATTCGTTGAAATATTCACCATCACTGCTATCCAAATTGCCGGTAATGGCTTTCCAAAAAGTACCAATACCATTAATCAATCCTCTTTTTACTCGTTTTCTTTTTTCAATATGGTTTGTATCTAAATATATTTCTTCAAGTTTTGAATCTAATGATTCGGCAATTTGTGTTAATAAACTAACATGAGTTTTAGCTTTTGCATAAAGAAAGTTTATCCCTGTATTTTCAGTTTCTAAAAATAATACTAAGCTTTTTAATAATTCATGATTATGATTCAAAGCGTTGCCTACTGCAAGTATATCTTTGTAAACAAGTAATGTCCACTTCTCATTTGAGAGTTTCAGATTGTCCTTTTGATGATAATAGATACCTATGGTATTGTTGATAGGGACCACGTCGTATTGTCCGAATACTATCGCTGTAATTACTGCGATAACTGCGAGGAACAGCATTTTTATCTGAAATGAATTTATTCAGAATAAGGTTTCATTCTATCGAAATTTATTTTTGATTGTTGGTTTGTTTCTAAATTCTTTAAGAGTGCTGAATTTTTAAAAATTTCAAGTATTTGAAAGGGTCCATTAAATTTGTTTTGAAGTTTATTTCCAAACTGACTCTCTTTAACGTAGACTTTATCTCCTACCTTATAGTCAGGGGGGTCATGTTTGATGTTTTTATCGAAGCGTATCTTAGCTTTTTCCTTACTACGCTCCGTTTTTTGTCTAGCAATCTGGTAATAATACGAGATTCGATTATTCAAGTCTCGGATATATTTAGTTATTAAATTCTTTTCATTATATAAGGTTTCAGGTGGTCTAGTTGAGGTGTGTCCGAATATTAATTCGTACGGGGTGAATCCATGAGTTTTCTTTTTTGTGTTATTGTAACAAATAACCGCATATGGGAGAACATTTAAAGGGTGTTCATCAGGGTTTTCCGTTTGATGTGCTCTAATCATTTCCATCAGGGTTGCATGAAATCGTTCTACGCTTGCATTACTTTGAGGGTGATTTACACTTGAAAAAGTCAATTTGATGTCGTATAATATACACAAGTCTTTCATAGTATGATTATTAAATTCTCTTCCACTATCACAATGAATTCTTAAAGGTGTTCCGTAATGTTGAAAGTATAATAAGAGTGTGTTAACTACTGACTTTGCAGATTTATCTTCTAATGGATAAGCCTGTGTAAATTTTGTAAGTTCATCTCGAATTGTTAAAGCATAGTTTTTATTTGGAATTTCCATAATGTCGATATTAATTCTTTCGAAAGGTGTTTTTGGTGTTTCAGTTAGAACTAATGGATTATTTAAATTTTGTCTGCAAATTTTAGTTTTTTGGCATGTTTCACATTGTTTCACATATTTTTCTACATCTGTAGTGATTCCGGGCCAATTATACTTTTCTCTAATTCTTCTTAAGGTATCATTAATACCTCTATGTAAATTTGCCTTTCCATTATGATATTGATCTAGAATCAAGGGGATTTGATCTTGATCTGGGACCTGAACTATATCTTGGCAGATTTGAAATTTAATTTCGTCATCATCTGCTAAAATGTATGACAACATTTCTTGGATTGGGAGATCTGGATTGTTTTCAACATGATATATTTGATTTGATTCAAAAATGTGTCGATCTCTATAAAGGGAACTAAACATATATTCGATTGCATTTTCGGGATCATACGGTATAGGGATCATGAAATATTTCCTATTTTTTATGGATTTACTAGTTAAAACATTAAAACAATTATGTTCTGTATATTTGTTGTTTTATTTCTTTGTGGAAAAACAATTATGTTCTTATGATTCTTGTCTAGAAGTTGTTCGTTCGTAAACGCAAATTTTGAATAATCAATCAATGATTTTTCTTTGAAAAGTCTCGAAAAAATAGTTAATTCCTCTAAGACAGTTTCTTGTGCTACTTCGGTTTCAGTGTCAGATATTTCTTCCTCATCTTCATTTGCCATTAAAATATTTGAATGGAATTTAGCACATTCTTTGAAATAATTAATTCTAATTCGTGATAAGGCGTCTGCGTTCTTGTTGATTTTTCCTGGTTTATAAATAATTTCGTAAGAGTATTCTTCTAATTTCAATCTCCAGCGAGCAAGTCTGCTACCTGGATCTTTTATTGAAAATAGCCAAGTTAAAGGTCTATGATCTGTTACCAAAATAAATTTTCTACCGAATAAATAGGGTCTGAAATGTTTCACTGCCCATACTATTGCTAATAATTCTCGTTCAATTGTGGAATATTTCGTTTCTGCGGAACATAAGGTTCTTGAAGCATAGGCAATGGGAAGATCTTTTCCCAATGGGACCTTGCGAGAGTATAGAGCCGATTGCAAAATTACTTGCATCACATGTTAAAATAAAGGGTTCATTGAAATTTGGATAAATTAAAATTGGACTTTGAACTAGGAAATTTTTCAAAGTTTCAAATGCCAAAGAGCATTCTGAAGTGAAATTGAAAGGGACATCTTTTTGTAATAGGTGTGTTAAAGGTTTGGAAATTTTTGCAAAGTTAGGAATGAATCTTCTATAATAACCAGTTAGTCCAAGGAAAGATTTTATATCTTTAGGATTCTTTGGTTGTGGAAAATTTTGAACACATTCTACCTTTTCGGGATTTGGTTTAATGGTTGCTGAGTATAACAATGATATCGTCCATATATACTAGACTTTTTTTAAGGTTAACCATCTCTCGTTTTGGATACAAGTGGACTTTACTATATTTTTCTATTTTATTTTTGATATACATAATTTATTTTATATATTTTTCGGGTGGTCTACCCGAAGTATGACCTGAAAATTTCCTTTCAGGCGGTCTACCTGATTTGTGAGGATAAGGTTTAATTTCAGGAGGACGCAAAGCTTGTCCAAATACAATTTTAAATTTGTCGAAATTCTGTTTTTCGAATTCGCTTCTGAAATCTGGATGTGAAAAACAATTTCTAACTTCTTGATTCTGAAATATGTTTCTATTATTGGTTTGAATTTTTTCAAAATTTTCAAATGTTTCTAATGATTCATCTGTATCATTAATTATTTTCAGGGTAATATTTTTCCAATGATTTTCGTAATATTTCCTACGAATTTTGAACAGTCAATATTTTTTGTAAAATTGTTCTCGTCAGGTTTTATTTTTGGAATGTCTGTATTTTTTGAGATATGCTTTTGCTGGATTTTTATTTCGAGTAATTTTATTTTCATAAATTTACATTCTTTAGGTGTGAAAATTAGAAATTTTAATTTTTTGTTCAGCAATCTTCTAGTTTAATTTTAATTCAGAACTTCCTTCTGTTTTCGAATCAACAAAAATATTTTCAAAAATGTTGGGTGTTTTTGGTTTTACTTTTGGGTCAATTTTGATTGGGGTTTCAATTATTTCTTCTTCCTGGGCTAACAGTATAGCCTCACAATTTTTCAAATCGCTTTTCATTTCAAATGGGTGTTCTATTATTTCACCTATCGAAATAATATCTTCTATTTTAGTGTTTATAATCAGAGGGACTCTCAGATTTTCTTTTCGCATCTGTTTTCAACTTTGAAAGAGGGACTTCTTTGAAATTTGTAATCAATTTACGATTTTTAATGTCAACTATACCATCATAGTGTTCTAAAAAATCTGAACCTAAAAGTCCGTCGAATTCCATGTCAAGATCGTGAATATAAATCTTATGTAAATCTGTGTCGTTGAAAGGAATCATAACAGATTCTTTAATTACAATTTTTTCATTACTAATACTTTGTATAGACAAATTTTCAGGTGATCGATAATAAGTATATTTTTCTACGGCATGTGGTTTGAAAATTGAAATTCCCGCTCCTGTATCAACTAAAATTTTGAATTTCCCTGTAGAATCATTAATGTAATACAAATTATTGGAGTTTACTGTATTTAAATAAATTTCTGGTAATTGTTGATTTGTGATGGGTTTTGAGATTGAGATTTCACTGTATTCGTGCAATTGATCTTCTCCGGTTGTTTGTCTTGTAGTTCTAATAAATTCGTTTGCGTCGTAAGGTTGTTCATAATCTGATCGTCTGGAATTTCTTCCACAATAGGTGATTTGTCTCGATCTATGCGCTGGTAAAAATCCTGCGATTGTAATTCGTCTGAATAATCATAATTGTTTACGTACGATTCATCATAATATTGCGAATAATCATTTTCAATGTCAGATGGAAAGTAAGAGTCTTCTTGATAGTAAAAGTTGTCATGATCAACATATGATTCTGGTTCATAATGTTCATTAAAATGATGAGCTCTTTGATTCGGAAAATTCGTGTTTTTCTGGATAACAGAAGGTCTTATTTGGTTTTGTTGAATGGGTTCATTTGTGATGGATTTTGTTGGAATTGATTTCGTTGAAATTGTATTGGTTGTTGATTTGGAAATTGTTGTGTTCGAGTGTTCTGGTATACTGCTTGTGAGTTTTGGAATCTCTGAAAGTTTGGATTTGGATTCCTATTGAAATTCGGATTCGGATTTTGATAGAAATTAGGGCTTTGATAAGATTGGAGATTTTGATTTGAATGAGAAAAATTGGGATTTTGATTTCTATTAAAATTTGAATATTGGATTCGTGGATTAGTTGGTAATCTTCTTGGTTGAAAAGAAGTTGGTCCTTTATTGTTTGAATTAGATTGTCCGAATTTTTGGGTTTCAAAATAGGATAGTTGGAGTTCCTTTTTTATTCTGAGGGATGCTTCCACCATGTCTGTTGGGTTACTCGCACGAATAATATGTCCGAGTTTTGGTTCTAATCCGGTTAATAAGGTATTAAGTACCATTGATTCTATTAAATTTGATTGTGCCGCTTTTTGTGTTTGCGCCAAATTCGATTTTTGAATACACGAGAGCATTTTTGCGTTATGTGTTTGTAATCTAGAAAAGAAAGTGAGGGCATTTTCGCCATTTCCCTGTTTTATTCTTTGCAAATCTTGGATTAGTGATGTTAAATCTCGTGAATCTCCAAAGTGTGCATTCAAAAGACTTTTGATATCTGTATACGTTTCTGGGTTTCGTGAATTTATCAATTGGGCTGCCTTTGATTTTAATTTATTTCTGATATGAATAGTCAAAAGAATTTTTTGTTGACCTATTGCCATACGTTGGGCATGATCACAAGAATTCAAAAAGGTACTTAAGGAGATTGGATCTCCGTCATATTCGGGTACAATTGAAAATATTTCTGAAAGTCTATAAGGTTCGATTTCGGGAACATTTTCGTCTTGGTCATGAACATTATCATGATCATTGTCATCAGAGATAGACATTGTGAATGGAACTTGAGTGAAAGTGGGTGAAAATTGGGTGAAAAATGGGGTATGTCACTGTTTGGGATGGACAAAACAGAACTTTCTTAAAATTAATAGTTAGTTTCAGTTGTACTGCTGAATTTGATTCATACAGCTGAAATCTAATGACTAGGAAAGATGATTCAATGTTACTTACAATTATTTTCCTACTGCTAGGCGACAGAAGATGAAATCCTTTCTACTGTGTGAGCGTAACTACCCTGGGATGAGCCTCGTTTTGCGTGTTTCTCAGAGCCACAGAGACCGTCTTCTTGTCTTTTCGTTTTTCTTTCTTCTTACTTGCTAGGGTTCTTGGTTTTCTTCTTGTTTCTTTCTTCGTGTTTCTTTCTTCTTGTTTCGCTTGCTGTTGGGTGACGGAAGATGAAATCCTTTCTACTGTGTGAGCATAACTACCCTGGGATGAGCCTCGTTTTGCGTGTTTCTCAGAGCCACAGAGACCGTCTTCTCGTCTTGCGTTGGGTTCTTGCTTCTTGAAGGTTTGGAAACCACCACCCTGGTATTTCGGGGTGTTGTAGAAATCCTACCGACTGCGCCAATTTGTTAAAGTGGATTTGTTGAAAACTTCTTTTTAAAAACTTTTTATTTTATTATAATATAAATACAATTTTACGTATATGAAAATACATGGACGACTAAGGGAATAGAAGTGACGCTCCTCTGATCGGGACATCCTTTTATAAGTTCGGAAATGCTGATGCAGAACTGCGTCTTGTTTACGATTCTGGATGCTTCTTTGGGCCCAGGTGGCTGAATGCTGACTATGCTGTCCTTATTGACCTTGCAACATTGTTGCATACTACGTCGCCAATAACTGCGTAGAATACGGTGATTTTTCGATATAACATACATATGTTTTGTTTACAAACTTTCACGACTTTCGAAATAGGTTGTTCACTGTACCACCATAGACATGATATAGATATAGATAATAGCTCATCACCTTCGAAAGGGCCCTTTTCTTACTGGACCAACCCCGTGAATTTTGTACGCTCATTTAGCCTCATACTCGAGGACAACTCATAATATTGTACATCGCACAAAACACTTCGCTCATACATTGAATGCATTGTATACAGTGTGTCTATATATATATATATATATACATATATATATATATATATATATATATATATATATATATATAAACTGTTCATCTGACTTTAAGACAGTGTACCCTTTTCCACTGGTGTCACATAAAGCGCAAAACTCGTATAGAGGAAGATCGGCAGTAAAAATAATCAATCTGAAAATCGGAGCGTAAAGGTAACTCATATTCATTCCATAATTTGATTGTTTAAAAACCATGGGATTGATCCCAATTTATCCTAGATGGCCATAGACTGATTAGGATATTAGAAAAAAAAAGCGTGGTCAGTCGGAAAGGTAGTTCTTATAATTGATTTATTGATTCTGAAATTATCATCTATCAAGCTAACAAATCATGTTTGACAAAACATAATTTTTAGTTTTGTACTTCCCCACTGATTTGGTTCATCTTTGAACTTAGCCGAGGTATTGATAAGAAGTATTTTTGTGCGAAATTTTGTTCTGATTGGTTAACATTCGATATATCGTATATATATATATATATATATATATATATATATATATATATATATATAAAATTTTTTTTAAAAAGTATATATTAGTATTCTTTGCACTCCTGTGAATGACGGAGGAAAAAATATATATATTTTTTTCATTATGAGAAAGGTGTGTAACTAAGTTACTGTATTGGCTCTAGAAAATCCAGCTCAGCGTGTGAAGATTGTCCGGAATAAATTAATTGCGCACTTATTATTGGCCGTACGACCACCATCCTTTTTCGTGAATATTCAATCAAGTCTTTGGGTTCAGTTGCAGCAGTCGAACTATTTGCGTTATTATCCCGTGTTGTATTAATAATGATAACTACGTTCCGGCACTCTCGCGAAGGTTTTTTTTTCCTTCTTTATTTAACATCGGCCATTGAATGTGAAGATGGCCGACAGCAAGCATGTGGTTCTGAACGCTCCTCAAAAACACAAAATTCTGGATTTATATGTTGTAAAAATAAACCATTGAATATGTATTACGTTTGTGTGAAGTGTGTAGGTGTCTTTCATAAAAGTTGTGCAGGAAAATGCAAATCACTAAAGCATTTAGGCAGCTATAAAGTGATATGTAGAGAATGTGACACAGACCTTGACTCAAGTGAGATGGATAATCCTTTGTTGTTACTAGTGGATGAATTGAAAGAGGAGTGCAGTCAAAAATCTTATCACATAAATAAACTGAAGGAAGAAAATAATATTTTCCTCGAAGAGTCTCTGAAAATGGAACAAGAATTACTAGACACAATAAACATAAAGGACCTGCTTATCTCAACACTACAAGAGGAGATAAAAACCAACAGTGATGAAAAAAATGTACACAAAGAAGCACCAGTTTTTGTTGACAAACCCAGGAAAGGTGTAAAAAAAGTTCTTCGATGAAGGAGATGAATCACAGGTGCACACAGACAACCTAACAACGTTGTTAAACTCCCCAAATTGGCGGGTAAACTCTGAAATATATAATTTTAATAATTGTGAACCATCGAAAATGAATGTTGAAGAGAAAGGCGAAAATCTGAATAAAAAACCGAAAATTAAATAGAGAAGAGGAAACTGGGGAAAAATACCAAAAACAAAAAAAACTTGACGCTACTGATAATATATTTTCAGTCGAAAAGGGAACTATAAAGCTGAGTAATCAATCAACTATCCATATGGATTCACCCCACAAAAAAAAACTTTCGAAGAAAATAAAAAATAAAAAAGTTCATGAAGCTTCGCTGAAAATTGACTTAGCCATTGAACTGTTGAATGCATCGGTACCCGATGTAACTGATCCTTATGGAACAACAGCCAAGGAATTATTAAAATTGCCAGAAGACCAAGATGCAACTGCAGTGTCTGATGGAATAATGAATGTATCTGTTGGATGCGAACAAAGTAATATCCTCATTTTGGGAGATGAGTATGGTATCAACTTTCATAAGGTTCTCAATGGTATGGTCAATTCTGAACGGAAATACAAAATATTCTCAATTATCAAATCTAATGCAGGGCTTACTCACCTCACGGAGGGAAGTTTCGAAAATACTTTGCAAAGTTAGATCATATAATTGTAATGTTCAACACAAACAATGTAAGTAACATAAAATCACTGAATCAAGTAACTAGACATTTGCTGCCCCTTGGCCGCACTCCAGAAATCATTATTGTTGCACAATTAAATACTCCCTCAGACATAGCTACAGTCAACAACATGCGACATAACATTGAGAGTTTCAGAAAAAAGATTAGGAATATCTCCATTTCATTACTTGTCGATCCAATTCTCAAAGGCATCAAATTCAAAGCTGCTCTTGAGGTGAAGGAAGCGGTACTGAATAATTCTGTTCATAACAATATTTTATTGAAACCAATCAAACTTCTAGATGAAACAATGGCTTCTAGGCAATTTTTTCGTGAAAACAGTATATAAAAATACTTGTGATCAAACAAATCATTCAACTTGACTATTAGATAATAATAATTTGAAAAATATTTACCTTGATATATTTCATCAAAATGTACAATGTATAGGGAATAAATGTCTTAGAATAGAATATGTATTTTCTGATGTTAAATGTGACATTCTTTTGATATCTGAACATTGGCAGGATGAATTTAAGATGAAAGAGGTGGTAATTGAGAATTTTACACTGGTCAATGCCTATTCCAGACAAATTATGGGACATGGCGGGGTGGCAATCTATAAGAATAATAATTGTCAACTGTCAATACATAAATTAGATTTAAATGATCTCTCAGTAGAAGGAATATTTGAGTGTTGTGCAGTAGTACATGAAAAATATATTATTGTGATTGTAGTCTATAGACCTCCTGGTACTGACTTCAAACTATTCATAGAATGTTTTGCAAATATGCTGGAAAAAGTTGCTTCTCATTACAAAACTATTGTTATTGGAGGGGATTTCAATATTAATTTCTTGGAACGTAGTAATAGCCACTTTTGAGGATTGCTAGGATGTTATGATATAGCAGTAACAATTGGGTCTCCAACTAGAGTGACTGCAACTTCTAGTATTTGTGTAGACAATATTTTCATAAGCTCCAGTATAACTGACTGGCGATCAGAAGTAATGAATCTGAATTTATCAGACCATTTCTCTCAGCACTTGGCATTCAATATTAAATATAACTTCAATTCTGATCCACAACAATACAAGTATTCGCGGAAATTCTCCGAACAGAATACTGTGAAATTTGTGAATCTGTTGAAACATGAACAATGGGATCATATTTACAAAGAAAATAATATTAATAATGCTTGGAACAACTTTTTGAATACGATCAGTGGTTTGATAGATTCTTGTTTCCCTGTTAAAAAAATAGTTATTAATAAAAGACCAAAAAAAAAGGGTTTGGTTTAACGAGGAACTTCTGCATTTAAAGCAACAACTTACACTTATTTCTGACTTAGCAACCAATAATCCGATATACCATCAACCAAGAGCAGAGCTACAGAAACGTTACTGCAGTGCATTGTCAGAGGCTAAGAAACAATATAATGATAAACTGATAATGGAAGCAAATAATAAATCGAAAATGGCATGGAATTTATAAATAATCTGAAAGGGGTTAGTCATAAAAATATGGATATCAACATTCACGATGAAAATGGAAATCAGTTGCCTGCCTTTGAAATGGCTGAGCAGTTCAACATCCACTTCGCCAGAGAACCATCTTCTGTAAATCAGCATGATTCAGATTATTTAAAATTGAATGTGCCAGTGTCGACTAGATCTTTTTTCTTGAAGCCAGTTACACCTTCAGATGTATAAATTTTAATTGGTTATTTAAAATCTTCCAACTCAAGTCGATCTGATGAAAAATCGATTGTAAGTTTATGTGAACCACTGGTTTTTCTTATCAATCTCTGTTATTCTGAAGGAATTTTCCCGGAATGTTTGAAATTGGCAGTGGTTCTGCCATTATATAAAAAAGGTGATTCTAATGACTTTTCCAATTATAGAGCCATCAACTTCCATCATTTTTGTAAGCCCAAGGACTGTTATCCAGAAATCAGCATGGATTCCGTAAAATATGAGCACATAATCTGCTGTGAGATTTCCAAAAATGTCTTGTTGACAATCTTGATGAAGGAAAATATGCTCTTGGTCTCTTTATCGACTTTTCAAGAGCTTATGATCTAGTAAATCATAGTATCTTATGTAACAAGTTAGAATTGTATGGAGTTAGGGGGGGTACCGCTGCAATTATTTGAATCATATTTGAATGGAAGAAGTCAGGTTGTTAGGCTGAATGATGTTCTGAGTAGGCACCGTACAATAATCCAAGGTGTACCTCAAGGCTCTGTATTTGGACCCTTATTATTTAATATTTTTGCAAATGATCTAAGCACTCTTATGGAGAAAAACCAAGATGTAAAAATAGTGTAGTGCAGACGATAAGCCTGTGTAAATTTTGTAAGTTCATCTCGAATTGTTAAAGCATAGTTTTTATTTGGAATTTCCATAATGTCGATATTAATTCTTTCGAAAGGTGTTTTTGGTGTTTCAGTTAGAACTAATGGATTATTTAAATTTTGTCTGCAAATTTTAGTTTTTTGGCATGTTTCACATTGTTTCACATATTTTTCTACATCTGTAGTGATTCCGGGCCAATTATACTTTTCTCTAATTCTTCTTAAGGTATCATTAATACCTCTATGTAAATTTGCCTTTCCATTATGATATTGATCTAGAATCAAGGGGATTTGATCTTGATCTGGGACCTGAACTATATCTTGGCAGATTTGAAATTTAATTTCGTCATCATCTGCTAAAATGTATGACAACATTTCTTGGATTGGGAGATCTGGATTGTTTTCAACATGATATATTTGATTTGATTCAAAAATGTGTCGATCTCTATAAAGGGAACTAAACATATATTCGATTGCATTTTCGGGATCATACGGTATAGGGATCATGAAATATTTCCTATTTTTTATGGATTTACTAGTTAAAACAAATATTTATTTTTAAAATTTTTTATATTTGTTGTTTTATTTCTTTGTGGAAAAACAATTATGTTCTTATGATTCTTGTCTAGAAGTTGTTCGTTCGTAAACGCAAATTTTGAATAATCAATCAATGATTTTTCTTTGAAAAGTCTCGAAAAAATAGTTAATTCCTCTAAGACAGTTTCTTGTGCTACTTCGGTTTCAGTGTCAGATATTTCTTCCTCATCTTCATTTGCCATTAAAATATTTGAATGGAATTTAGCACATTCTTTGAAATAATTAATTCTAATTCGTGATAAGGCGTCTGCGTTCTTGTTGATTTTTCCTGGTTTATAAATAATTTCGTAAGAGTATTCTTCTAATTTCAATCTCCAGCGAGCAAGTCTGCTACCTGGATCTTTTATTGAAAATAGCCAAGTTAAAGGTCTATGATCTGTTACCAAAATAAATTTTCTACCGAATAAATAGGGTCTGAAATGTTTCACTGCCCATACTATTGCTAATAATTCTCGTTCAATTGTGGAATATTTCGTTTCTGCGGAACATAAGGTTCTTGAAGCATAGGCAATGGGAAGATCTTTTCCAATGGGACCTTGCGAGAGTATAGAGCCGATTGCAAAATTACTTGCATCACATGTTAAAATAAAGGGTTCATTGAAATTTGGATAAATTAAAATTGGACTTTGAACTAGGAAATTTTTCAAAGTTTCAAATGCCAAAGAGCATTCTGAAGTGAAATTGAAAGGGACATCTTTTTGTAATAGGTGTGTTAAAGGTTTGGAAATTTTTGCAAAGTTAGGAATGAATCTTCTATAATAACCAGTTAGTCCAAGGAAAGATTTTATATCTTTAGGATTCTTTGGTTGTGGAAAATTTTGAACACATTCTACTTTTCGGGATTTGGTTTAACTCCGTCCTTAGTAATTATATGACCTAGATAAACGACTTCTTTTCTTAGAAACTCGCATTTATCGGGTTGAATTTTTAGGTTAGCTTTTTGTAATCTTTTAAAAATTTCCGTTAGTCTCATAATATGTTCGTGAATGGTTGCTGAGTATACAATGATATCGTCCATATATACTAGACATCTCTCGTTTTGGATACAAGTGGACTTTACTATATTTTTCTATTTTATTTTTGATATACATAATTTATTTTATATATTTTTCGCGTGGTCTACCCGAAGTATGACCTGAAAATTTCCTTTCAGGCGGTCTACCTGATTTGTGAGGATAAGGTTTAATTTCAGGAGGACGCAAAGCTTGTCCAAATACAATTTTAAATTTGTCGAAATTCTGTTTTTCGAATTCGCTTCTGAAATCTGGATGTGAAAAACAATTTCTAACTTCTTGATTCTGAAATATGTTTCTATTATTGGTTTGAATTTTTTCAAAATTTTCAAATGTTTCTAATGATTCATCTGTATCATTAATTATTTTCGGGGTAATATTTTTTCCAATGATTTTCGTAATATTTCCTACGAATTTTGAAACGTCAATATTTTTTGTAAAATTGTTCTCGTCAGGTTTTATTTTTGGAATGTCTGTATTTTTTGAGATATGCTTTTTGCTGGATTTTATTTCGAGTAATTTTATTTTCATAAATTTACATTCTTTAGGTGTGAGAAAATTAGAAATTTTAATTTTTTGTTCAGCAATCTTCTAGTTTAATTTTAATTCAGAACTTCCTTCTGTTTTCGAATCAACAAAAATATTTTCAAAAATGTTGGGTGTTTTTGGTTTTACTTTTGGGTCAATTTTGATTGGGGTTTCAATTATTTCTTCTTCCTGGGCTAACAGTATAGCCTCACAATTTTTCAAATCGCTTTTCATTTCAAATGGGTGTTCTATTATTTCACCTATCGAAATAATATCTTCTATTTTAGTGTTTATAATCAGAGGGACTCTCAGATTTTCTTTTCGCATCTGTTTTTCAACTTTGAAAAGAGGGACTTCTTTGAAATTTGTAATCAATTTACGATTTTTAATGTCAACTATACCATCATAGTGTTCTAAAAAATCTGAACCTAAAAGTCCGTCGAATTCCATGTCAAGATCGTGAATATAAATCTTATGTAAATCTGTGTCGTTGAAAGGAATCATAACAGATTCTTTAATTACAATTTTTTCATTACTAATACTTTGTATAGACAAATTTTCAGGTGATCGATAATAAGTATATTTTTCTACGGCATGTGGTTTGAAAATTGAAATTCCCGCTCCTGTATCAACTAAAATTTTGAATTTCCTGTAGAATCATTAATGTAATACAAATTATTGGAGTTTACTGTATTTAAATAAATTTCTGGTAATTGTTGATTTGTGATGGGTTTTGAGATTGAGATTTCACTGTATTCGTGCAATTGATCTTCTCCGGTTGTTTGTCTTGTAGTTCTAATAAATTCGTTTGCGTCGTAAGGTTGTTCATAATCTGATCGTCTGGAATTTCTTCCACAATAGGTGGTTTGTCTCGATCTATGCGCTGGTAAAAATCCTGCGATTGTAATTCGTCTGAATAATCATAATTGTTTACGTACGATTCATCATAATATTGCGAATAATCATTTTCAATGTCAGATGGAAAGTAAGAGTCTTCTTGATAGTAAAAGTTGTCATGATCAACATATGATTCTGGTTCATAATGTTCATTAAAATGATGAGCTCTTTGATTCGGAAAATTCGTGTTTTTCTGGATAACAGAAGGTCTTATTTGGTTTTGTTGAATGGGTCTCATTTGTGATGGATTTTGTTGGAATTGATTTCGTTGAAATTGTATTGGTTGTTGATTTGGAAATTGTTGTGTTCGAGTGTTCTGGTATACTGCTTGTGAGTTTTGGAATCTCTGAAAGTTTGGATTTGGATTCCTATTGAAATTCGGATTCGGATTTTGATAGAAATTAGGGCTTTGATAAGATTGGAGATTTTGATTTGAATGAGAAAAATTGGGATTTTGATTTCTATTAAAATTTGAATATTGGATTCGTGGATTAGTTGGTAATCTTCTTGGTTGGAAGTTTTTTTTAATTGTTGTCCGAATTTTTGGGTTTCAAAATAGGTAGTTGGAGTTCCTTTTTTATTCTGAGGGATGCTTCCACCATGTCTGTTGGGTTACTCGCACGAATAATATGTCCGAGTTTTGGTTCTAATCCGGTTAATAAGGTATTAAGTACCATTGATTCTATTAAATTTGATTGTGCCGCTTTTTGTGTTTGCGCCAAATTCGATTTTTGAATACACGAGAGCATTTTTGCGTTATGTGTTTGTAATCTAGAAAAGAAAGTGAGGGCATTTTCGCCATTTCCCTGTTTTATTCTTTGCAAATCTTGGATTAGTGATGTTAAATCTCGTGAATCTCCAAAGTGTGCATTCAAAAGACTTTTGATATCTGTATACGTTTCTGGGTTTCGTGAATTTATCAATTGGGCTGCCTTTGATTTTAATTTATTTCTGATATGAATAGTCAAAAGAATTTTTGTTGACCTATTGCCATACGTTGGGCATGATCACAAGAATTCAAAAAGGTACTTAAGGAGATTGGATCTCCGTCATATTCGGGTACAATTGAAAATATTTCTGAAAGTCTATAAGGTTCGATTTCGGGAACATTTTCGTCTTGGTCATGAACATTATCATGATCATTGTCATCAGAGATAGACATTGTGAATGGAACTTGAGTGAAATTGGGTGAAAATTGGGTGAAAAATGGGGTATGTCACTGTTTGGGATGGACAAAACAGAACTTTCTTAAAATTAATAGTTAGTTTCAGTTGTACTGCTGAATTTGATTCATACAGCTGAAATCTAATGACTAGGAAAGATGATTCAATGTTACTTACAATTATTTTCCTACTGCTAGGCGACAGAAGATGAAATCCTTTCTACTGTGTGAGCGTAACTACCCTGGGATGAGCCTCGTTTTGCGTGTTTCTCAGAGCCACAGAGACCGTCTTCTTGTCTTTTCGTTTTTCTTTCTTCTTACTTGCTAGGGTTCTTGGTTTTCTTCTTGTTTCTTTCTTCGTGTTTCTTTCTTCTTGTTTCGCTTGCTGTTGGGTGACGGAAGATGAAATCCTTTCTACTGTGTGAGCATAACTACCCTGGGATGAGCCTCGTTTTGCGTGTTTCTCAGAGCCACAGAGACCGTCTTCTCGTCTTGCGTTGGGTTCTTGCTTCTTGAAGGTTTGGAAACCACCACCCTGGTATTTCGGGGTGTTGTAGAAATCCTACCGACTGCGCCAATTTGTTAAAGTGGATTTGTTGAAAACTTCTTTTTAAAAACTTTTTATTTTATTATAATATAAATACAATTTTACGTATATGAAAATACATGGACGACTAAGGGAATAGAAGTGACGCTCCTCTGATCGGGACATCCTTTTATAAGTTCGGAAATGCTGATGCAGAACTGCGTCTTGTTTACGATTCTGGATGCTTCTTTGGGCCCAGGTGGCTGAATGCTGACTATGCTGTCCTTATTGACCTTGCAACATTGTTGCATACTACGTCGCCAATAACTGCGTAGAATACGGTGATTTTTCGATATAACATACATATGTTTTGTTTACAAACTTTCACGACTTTCGAAATAGGTTGTTCACTGTACCACCATAGACATGATATAGATATAGATAATAGCTCATCACCTTCGAAAGGGCCCTTTTCTTACTGGACCAACCCCGTGAATTTTGTACGCTCATTTAGCCTCATACTCGAGGACAACTCATAATATTGTACATCGCACAAAACACTTCGCTCATACATTGAATGCATTGTATACAGTGTGTCTATATATATATATATATATATATACATATATATATATATATATATATATATATATATATATATATATAAACTGTTCATCTGACTTTAAGACAGTGTACCCTTTTCCACTGGTGTCACATAAAGCGCAAAACTCGTATAGAGGAAGATCGGCAGTAAAAATAATCAATCTGAAAATCGGAGCGTAAAGGTAACTCATATTCATTCCATAATTTGATTGTTTAAAAACCATGGGATTGATCCCAATTTATCCTAGATGGCCATAGACTGATTAGGATATTAGAAAAAAAAGCGTGGTCAGTCGGAAAGGTAGTTCTTATAATTGATTTATTGATTCTGAAATTATCATCTATCAAGCTAACAAATCATGTTTGACAAAACATAATTTTTAGTTTTGTACTTCCCCACTGATTTGGTTCATCTTTGAACTTAGCCGAGGTATTGATAAGAAGTATTTTTGTGCGAAATTTTGTACTATCACTATTTTAAATTGTAAAATTTTTTTATATATATATATATATATATATATATATATAATGTATTCTAACTTGCACTCCTGTGAATGACGGAGGAAAAAAATATATATATTTTTTTCATTATGAGAAAGGTGTGTAACTAAGTTACTGTATTGGCTCTAGAAAATCCAGCTCAGCGTGTGAAGATTGTCCGGAATAAATTAATTGCGCACTTATTATTGGCCGTACGACCACCATCCTTTTTCGTGAATATTCAATCAAGTCTTTGGGTTCAGTTGCAGCAGTCGAACTATTTGCGTTATTATCCCGTGTTGTATTAATAATGATAACTACGTTCCGGCACTCTCGCGAAGGTTTTTTTTTCCTTCTTTATTTAACATCGGCCATTGAATGTGAAGATGGCCGACAGCAAGCATGTGGTTCTGAACGCTCCTCAAAAACACAAAATTCTGGATTTATATGTTGTAAAAATAAACCATTGAATATGTATTACGTTTGTGTGAAGTGTGTAGGTGTCTTTCATAAAAGTTGTGCAGGAAAATGCAAATCACTAAAGCATTTAGGCAGCTATAAAGTGATATGTAGAGAATGTGACACAGACCTTGACTCAAGTGAGATGGATAATCCTTTGTTGTTACTAGTGGATGAATTGAAAGAGGAGTGCAGTCAAAAATCTTATCACATAAATAAACTGAAGGAAGAAAATAATATTTTCCTCGAAGAGTCTCTGAAAATGGAACAAGAATTACTAGACACAATAAACATAAAGGACCTGCTTATCTCAACACTACAAGAGGAGATAAAAACCAACAGTGATGAAAAAAATGTACACAAAGAAGCACCAGTTTTTGTTGACAAACCCAGGAAAGGTGTAAAAAAAGTTCTTCGATGAAGGAGATGAATCACAGGTGCACACAGACAACCTAACAACGTTGTTAAACTCCCCAAATTGGCGGGTAAACTCTGAAATATATAATTTTAATAATTGTGAACCATCGAAAATGAATGTTGAAGAGAAAGGCGAAAATCTGAATAAAAAACCGAAAATTAAATAGAGAAGAGGAAACTGGGGAAAAATACCAAAAACAAAAAAAACTTGACGCTACTGATAATATATTTTCAGTCGAAAAGGGAACTATAAAGCTGAGTAATCAATCAACTATCCATATGGATTCACCCCACAAAAAAAAACTTTCGAAGAAAATAAAAAATAAAAAAGTTCATGAAGCTTCGCTGAAAATTGACTTAGCCATTGAACTGTTGAATGCATCGGTACCCGATGTAACTGATCCTTATGGAACAACAGCCAAGGAATTATTAAAATTGCCAGAAGACCAAGATGCAACTGCAGTGTCTGATGGAATAATGAATGTATCTGTTGGATGCGAACAAAGTAATATCCTCATTTTGGGAGATGAGTATGGTATCAACTTTCATAAGGTTCTCAATGGTATGGTCAATTCTGAACGGAAATACAAAATATTCTCAATTATCAAATCTAATGCAGGGCTTACTCACCTCACGGAGGGAAGTTTCGAAAATACTTTGCAAAGTTAGATCATATAATTGTAATGTTCAACACAAACAATGTAAGTAACATAAAATCACTGAATCAAGTAACTAGACATTTGCTGCCCCTTGGCCGCACTCCAGAAATCATTATTGTTGCACAATTAAATACTCCCTCAGACATAGCTACAGTCAACAACATGCGACATAACATTGAGAGTTTCAGAAAAAAGATTAGGAATATCTCCATTTCATTACTTGTCGATCCAATTCTCAAAGGCATCAAATTCAAAGCTGCTCTTGAGGTGAAGGAAGCGGTACTGAATAATTCTGTTCATAACAATATTTTATTGAAACCAATCAAATTAAAACTTAATTTTGAAAAGAATTGATCAAAATATTTACCTTGATATATTTCATCAAAATGTACAATGTATAGGGAATAAATGTCTTAGAATAGAATATGTATTTTCTGATGTTAAATGTGACATTCTTTTGATATCTGAACATTGGCAGGATGAATTTAAGATGAAAGAGGTGGTAATTGAGAATTTTACACTGGTCAATGCCTATTCCAGACAAATTATGGGACATGGCGGGGTGGCAATCTATAAGAATAATAATTGTCAACTGTCAATACATAAATTAGATTTAAATGATCTCTCAGTAGAAGGAATATTTGAGTGTTGTGCAGTAGTACATGAAAAATATATTATTGTGATTGTAGTCTATAGACCTCCTGGTACTGACTTCAAACTATTCATAGAATGTTTTGCAAATATGCTGGAAAAAGTTGCTTCTCATTACAAAACTATTGTTATTGGAGGGGATTTCAATATTAATTTCTTGGAACGTAGTAATAGCCACTTTTGAGGATTGCTAGGATGTTATGATATAGCAGTAACAATTGGGTCTCCAACTAGAGTGACTGCAACTTCTAGTATTTGTGTAGACAATATTTTCATAAGCTCCAGTATAACTGACTGGCGATCAGAAGTAATGAATCTGAATTTATCAGACCATTTCTCTCAGCACTTGGCATTCAATATTAAATATAACTTCAATTCTGATCCACAACAATACAAGTATTCGCGGAAATTCTCCGAACAGAATACTGTGAAATTTGTGAATCTGTTGAAACATGAACAATGGGATCATATTTACAAAGAAAATAATATTAATAATGCTTGGAACAACTTTTTGAATACGATCAGTGGTTTGATAGATTCTTGTTTCCCTGTTAAAAAAATAGTTATTAATAAAAGACCAAAAAAAAAGGGTT
The DNA here is from genome assembly GCA_018342105.1 of Gonioctena quinquepunctata. Classification (NCBI taxonomy): domain Eukaryota; kingdom Metazoa; phylum Arthropoda; class Insecta; order Coleoptera; family Chrysomelidae; genus Gonioctena; species Gonioctena quinquepunctata. Next base: position 357,773 of record JAFIRS010000680.1, read on the forward strand.
TGGTTTAACGAGGAACTTCTGCATTTAAAGCAACAACTTACACTTATTTCTGACTTAGCAACCAATAATCCGATATACCATCAACCAAGAGCAGAGCTACAGAAACGTTACTGCAGTGCATTGTCAGAGGCTAAGAAACAATATAATGATAAACTGATAATGGAAGCAAATAATAAATCGAAAATGGCATGGAAATTTATAAATAATCTGAAAGGGGTTAGTCATAAAAATATGGATATCAACATTCACGATGAAAATGGAAATCAGTTGCCTGCCTTTGAAATGGCTGAGCAGTTCAACATCCACTTCGCCAGAGAACCATCTTCTGTAAATCAGCATGATTCAGATTATTTAAAATTGAATGTGCCAGTGTCGACTAGATCTTTTTTCTTGAAGCCAGTTACACCTTCAGATGTATAAATTTTAATTGGTTATTTAAAATCTTCCAACTCAAGTCGATCTGATGAAAAATCGATTGTAAGTTTATGTGAACCACTGGTTTTTCTTATCAATCTCTGTTATTCTGAAGGAATTTTCCCGGAATGTTTGAAATTGGCAGTGGTTCTGCCATTATATAAAAAAGGTGATTCTAATGACTTTTCCAATTATAGAGCCATCAACTTCCATCATTTTTGTAAGCCCAAGGACTGTTATCCAGAAATCAGCATGGATTCCGTAAAATATGAGCACATAATCTGCTGTGAGATTTCCAAAAATGTCTTGTTGACAATCTTGATGAAGGAAAATATGCTCTTGGTCTCTTTATCGACTTTTCAAGAGCTTATGATCTAGTAAATCATAGTATCTTATGTAACAAGTTAGAATTGTATGGAGTTAGGGGGGGTACCGCTGCAATTATTTGAATCATATTTGAATGGAAGAAGTCAGGTTGTTAGGCTGAATGATGTTCTGAGTAGGCACCGTACAATAATCCAAGGTGTACCTCAAGGCTCTGTATTTGGACCCTTATTATTTAATATTTTTGCAAATGATCTAAGCACTCTTATGGAGAAAAACCAAGATGTAAAAATAGTGTAGTGCAGACGACACCAATTTAATAATTTTAAAAAAAGCATAGACATGTTACTGGTTAAAACTGAATGGGTTTATGGTGAGATTGTTCGGTGGTCAGAAAAAAACTTTCTATTATTAAATCGTGACAAAACAGTCAGTCTTTTTTGGGCGCTCCAAACAAAGGCCACCCGTGCTATTCGAAAATACAGAAAAAGAAATAATTTGTAGTGATAAAATAAAACTTTAAGGAGTAACTTTTGACAAACATCTGCAATGGGCAGATCATATAGAACTATTATCCAATAAGTTGAGAAGCAGTTGCTACAGCATAAAATATATGAAAAACCACTGCAGTAACAATGTCTTGCTTACTCTGTACTTTGCTCACTTCCACCCACACATGAAATATGGTATTTTGAATTGGGGCAACAGTGCCGGTATGAATCGAGTTTTTATTATTCAAAAGTATGCATTTCGAATTATTGAAAGCATTGATATGAATACCAGCTGTCGACAATACTTTACATCTCTTGGTATACTAACAGTTTACAGTTTATATATATACTGGAAGCTTGCACTCACATCTATAAGAATAAACATAAGTTTGCAATATATAACACTCACTGTAATAACACCCGTCACAGAAATCTATTACAACCTGATTATCATCGCACATCGCTGTACCAAAGAAACTTCTATTGTATTGGTTGTAAGTTTTACAATATACTTGATATACATATAAAATCATCCCTCAATGTTCATATTTTCAAATCAAAGCTGAAAAAATTCCTAATCAGAAAGTGTTGTTATTCATTAGATGATTTCTTTTTGTGATAATATATATTTTTTTAACTTGTGTGAACTATTTAGTTAGTTGTTAATAACTTATCCTTTCCCAATGTTATTTTGACGTTTTTAATCATTCATGTAACCTGTGTGCATTTAAATTATGAAATAAATAAATATTATTATTATTATTATTTCTGCAACCAAGGCTAAACACCGACGCCGGTGAGCACACTCCTCCCAACCGGAAATTTTGCCGAATCCTCTGTTGTTTCAGAGGCAGGGTTCTTTAACGATCTTAACATCTATGAACTCGGGACCGCCATCTTAACGTCCCCTCCAAGGGCGGCATATCTATCGTCTTTTCTCGTGCTCATTGATAAGACGCCAGCATTTGTTTGAAGGTTGTAGACGATGTGGTAACTTGATTACTATTGTTTCAGACGTCCATCGTCTTAATGTATTTGAAAGGTTTTCACGACGTTTCGAATGCTTATATCTGTAATCGTCTTCAGGTGAATACTGACAAGTTTAGATGCTACTTACCAATTTATATGACTGTCGGCGCAATGATGCGTGCAACTCCGCCATGTGCAGCGGTGCGTGTAATTTCGCGCGGTGTGGTGGTGCGTGAAGTTTCGCGCCTCTGCAGCCCGCCAGAAAGAGCAATCAGGGGTTTCCATACGTTCTTGATCTCAACGCTTGGTTGACTAAAGGCGTTATTGGCTTCGATGTAGGCGGCCTCTTTGAACTTTCGTTTGAACCAATGCTCCTCTCTATGTAGAACACTTGCGTCGTCCCATAGAACTCGATGGTACTCAGTCCAGGCGTGGTCAGCGATTCCCGATTTTGATGTTTCTCCACGTTAAGTCCATTTCTTGTGCTCATCCAATCTTACCGATAACGGTCTCTTTGTCTCTCCAATGTAGGAATCTCCGCATTCACATGGAACTTCATAAATGCAATTCTTACTGATTTCATTTTTGTTGTCAGGTTTGGTCTTGGTCAGGAAACTCCGTGAAGTGCTGCCGGATTGGAAGCAGCTCTTGATGTTGAATTTGTTTCCGATCCTTCTGATCTTCTCGGAGACACCTCTGATGTACGGAAGGCAGATCACTGTGTTCAGATGTCTTCGTTCTCCGGAGTTGTTTCAATACTTCTTCTAGGAGTTTCTTGGGATATCCATTCCGGTGGAAGTCCTCTCTGATGTTGTTTAATTCGGCATCTAGTGACTCCACGTCGTTGCATATGTGCGTCGCTCTCTCCACCAATGTTCTCACGATCCCTCTCTCGAACTCGGATGGTTGGAGCTGTAACTGAGGTACTGCCCCGTATGTGTCTTCTTTCTGTAGACGGAGGTGCGAATTTCATAGCCTATTCTCTCAACGTTCACATCGAGGAAGGGTAAGGCACTGTTGGTTTCCATCTCCATCGTGAACTTGATCGAATCCCTGATTCTTTTAATTCCTGAGAAGAAATCCTGGAGATGTTCGTCTCCGTGATTCCATACAATGAAGGTGTCATCCACGTACCTCAACCACAGCTTTGGTTTGTATTCTGCCTCCAGTATAGCCAATTCCTCGAACCACTCCATGTATATGTTGGCGATGATTGGAGAGAGGGAAGATCCCATCGGGAGTCCATCGACTTGAGAAAAGAATCGGTCCTTTTCCTGGAAATATGAGTTCTGTAGGCAGCACTGCAGTAATTCCAATATTGCGTGGGTAGGAAGGTCAGTCCTCTCGTGCAGCTGGTCATCCTCTTCGAGTTTCCTTTTGATGATACTGAGAGATTCCTCTATAGGGACATTGGTGTGAAGGCTCTCCACGTCGAAGCTGATGAAACGATCTTCTGGTCCAAGTTCAACATCTGTGATGGTGTCAACGAAGTGCTTGGAATTCTTGACGTATGAACTGCTATTCCCTTGTAAGGGTTGTAGTATCGGTAGGAGGTATTTCGATAACTTGTAGGTTGGTGAGTTCCGTGAGCTGGTGATCGGTCTCAGTGGCATGTCTGGTTTGTGGATTTTCGGAAGCCCGTAGAGATGCGGTGGTTTGCTGTAGCTGCGAATATGCTACTAGGCTACAGGTTTATTGCAATCAGCGAGCACCGCAGCCAGCAGCCGTCACGTAGTATCCCGAGTAGCAGCTAGCCAGTCGGCCGAAGAAAGCCGAGAGGTTATACTTGGTGGGAACGTTCGAAGTTTAGTAACCGCCGAGTCGGCAGTTAACGAGAAGACCGCATGTGGTAATCCAACATAAATCCTAGCTTTCGTCGAATCCGACTCCCAATCAATACCTTTGACGTTGAGCTGTGGTTGGTGGAATAGACTTTCGTTTTAGTTATTATAATACATAGAAGAATGAATGGTTGAGCAAGCGAGTTCTCCAAATATTTTTTTGTATTAAATTACTAATACGAATGGGCAGCCGAAAACCAAGTTATAACTACAGTATAGATAAAATCTGTTCTTTTGGGTACTTGATTGTCGACACTGTATCGACCAATGCGTTATCTTTTCTTCATCGTGTTGTAGGCATGCGTACTTTGATTACTTTGATTTTTTTTATTCCACAAGTAAAAACAATTATTCAGTTTTGAGCCTGATATCAAATAAGGCTAAAAGGAATACATTCTCAATTGAATATTGAATAGAAAGATTTTTCTGTGAATAGAAAAATACACGATAAAAATGAAGTTATTTTTTGTAAATCTGATTTTATGAACATCCTGTTCATATTTTCAACAAATCAAATATGGCTAGTTTTTTCAATGAAAAATCAGGTAGTAATTTGATGTACTGACTAAAGTTCTCTATGGTCAAGGAACATATCAAACTTTTACAGCTTTGCTAGACTAGGGAAGTAATAGATGGTAGAAAAGTTATATTTTGTTGAATATTAAATTTTTTGGACCCCTGAATATCAGTTGAGAATTATGGTTTATATTGTCTTTGTAAACGTGTTTTCAATATCGACTGTGTGAATTTACCTGGAATATGCGGCAATCTGCTAGTCCATCCTAGTTATTTCAATAAAACATAGGATAATTAACATTAGCGGACCCACAATTTCAAAGTCCATATTTCCTGATATTTTATTGAATGGTAAAGTGTCTGGTGCAACTGTAGAACCATATGCAGTGAACACTATTCTTGGTAATATGCCAAATGGATCATTCTCATTTAATAGGTACGTCACCACACTTTTCTGTACATTTTAAAGAAACTTGTACACCTGATTCAACTGAGCGCTATTTTTCTCTTCCTGGAGCTTAACTTTGCTTTTCTAGCATGGGTTCGTTTTGCTGTCAACGTTTTTTATTGTTGGTAAAATGACTTATCAAACAACCTGGGTTGTATGAATATTACTATGATTTTATGCCGGAATATCTAAATCTACGTATGGAGCTAGTTTCAGTAGTAGCGGTACCTCCTCAGTCTTATTATGCACTTCATCATTGTGTCCTCAAACCTGAGAGTATTTCTACGAGTCGTTTTTAATGCTTTAGCGAATTTCCCAAATTAGATATCACTTAATGATCATTTGTAAGTTGAAGAAAGATACTCACGATGTTTTGCTCCGCTTCAGACTTTCTGCCTTTGTTTTCTGAACAGATATTTGCAAAATGTAAAGCCTAAACATGGTGATAACCAAAGAATAATTTGGAGATTGTCCTCTGTTAAAATTATAGAAGATTATAGGTTGTGGACTCTTACATTTGTCCTGAAGCAAAGTGAGTTTTTCAAACTGATACCTATGTCGACGATGTGTTTACTGGATGTTCTTTGATTGAGGATGTTCTCATTCTCCAATCTCAGCTTATTTTGTTATTAGAAAAAGTGAGCGAGCAATAAATCTTCTTTTATGTCTAAATTTCAAATTTCGATTACCATGATTGAAAGTTCTGGATTGGAATGAACCCAGATTCAGATCTCTTTTGATTTTAATTATTGGATAGACCAAGTATCAGAGTTACCTTGAGTCTTCAATCCCATTGGGTTTCTTGCTCCCGTTACTTTTAGGTAAATAAATACTATCTATTGGGAACGTCACCCCTTCACGACTTTTGGAAAATTTTGATATATCTTCGCCAATTATGGTCCCCAGAATTTTTCTCGCAACCGCTAACAGTTGGTAGTCCATCAAAAAATAAAATTATATTAATAAGCCAGAAAAAAAATGTATTGCCTACCAAAACTTCGCTGTTTCACGTTTTTCAAAATTCGGATGAATTTGACATAAAAACGAATTAATTCCCAATTTTCAACCACCATAATTTGTTATACACCCGTCGTTCACATATATATATATATATATATATATATATATATATATATATATATTATGTCTAATTATGGTGGTTGAAAATTAGGAAAAAAACCTTTTTTTTGTCAAATTCGTCCATTTTTTTTCTCGGCTTATTAAAATAATTTTATTTCTTGATGGACTATCAACTGTTAGCGGTTGGTCCCCAGAATTTCTTGCTTCTGGGGACCATAATTGGCGAAGATAAATCAAAATTTACTCAATAGATAGTATTAATTCACCTAAAAGTAATGGAAGCAAGAAACCCAATGGGATTGAAGACTCCAGCTAAATCCAATAAAATATTACGCTTGATACATGGTCTATCCAATAATGAAAATGAAAAGAGATCTGCATCTGGGTTCATTCAATCCTAGAACTTTCAATCATGGTAATCAAAAAAAGAAGTTTTCTACAAAGATCAGTGTCTGAAATTTAGACATAAAAAAATATTTATTGCTTGCTCACTTTTTCTAGTAACGAAATAAGCTGAAATTGAAGAATGAGAACATTCTCAATAAAAAAACATCCAGTAAACACATCGTCGACATAGGTATCGGATTGGAAACCTCATTTTGCTTCAGGACAAATGTAAGAGTTCACAACTTATAATCTTCTATAATTTCAACAGAGTACAATCTTTAAATTTTTCTTTGGTATCACTATATTTACATGAACCAAACATTTTGCAAAAATCTGCTGAGAAAATGAAGGCAGAAAGTCTGAAGCGGAGCAAAATATCGTGAATATCTCTCTGCAACTTACAAATGATCATTGAGTGATAGCCAATTTGACAACTTCGTTAAAGGATTAAAAACTCATAGAAATACTCCCAGATTTGAGGACATAATGATAAGGTGCACAGTATGACTGAGGAGGTACCGCTACTACCGAAACTAGCTCCATATGTGGTAGATTTCGATATTCCTGCATAAAATCATAGTCATCTTCATACAACCCAGGTTGTTTAAAGCAAAGTGATGCTCTAGGAAAAGAATTTGTTACAAAATAGCTTCCAGTTGAATCAGGTGTACAACTCCACATTCTTAAATGTGCAGAAAAGTGTGGTGACGTACCTACTAAATGAGAATGATCCATTTGGAATATAACCATATGGTTCTGCAGTTGCACCAGACACTTTACCATCCAATTGAATATGAGGAAATACGGACTATGAAATTGTGGGTCCGCTAATGTTAATTATCTTATGTTTTATTGAAATCTCTAGGATTACTTAACTAGCAGATTGCCACATAATTTCAGGTAAATTTACACAGTCGATATTGAAAACACGTTCACAAAGACAATATCAACCATGATTCTCAACTGTTTTCAGTGGTCCAAAAAATGTTATATTCAACAAAATATAATATTTTCCCATCCATTACTTCCCTAGTTTAGCAAAGCTGTAAAAGTTTGATAAGTTTCTTGACCATAGAGAACTTTGACTCTAACAGTACATCGAAATACTACTTGATTTTTGATTGACAAAACTAGCCATATTTGTTATCAAGCTCAAAACTGAATTCGTTAAATGTTTCACTTGTGGAATAAAAAAATTCTAAGTTCGCATGCCCACACCTACAGTATTGAAAAGATAACGCATTGGTTGATACAGTGTCGACAATCAAGTACCCAAAAGTGCAGATTTTATCTATACTGTAGTTATAACCTGGTTTTCGGCTGCCCATTCGTACTAGTAACGTAATTTAATACGAAAAATATGTGGAGAACTCGCTTGCTTAACCATTCATTCTTCTATATATTATAATCACTAAAACGAAAGTCTATTCCACCAACCACAGCTCAACGTCAACGGTATTGATTAGGAGTCGGATTCGACGTAAGCTACGATTTATGTTGGTTTACTACAAGCGGTGTACACGGTAACTGCCGACTCGGCGGATACTAAACGTCGAACGTTCTCACCAAGTATTCCCTATCGGCTTTTTTTGGTCGACTGGCTAGCTGCTACTCGGGATACTGCGTGACGACTGCTGGCTGCGGTGCGCGCTGATTGCAATAGACCTTCGCGAGAGTGCGGGAATGTAGTTATAATAATTAATACAACACGGGATGATAAAGCAACTAGTTCGATCGGTGCAATTGAACACTAAGACTTGATTGAATGACCGTAAGGCCAATCATAAGTGCGCAATTATCTTATTTCGGACAATCTTCACACGTTGAGCTGAATGTTATAGAGTCAATACAGCAACTTAGTCGTTACACGCCCTTTTCCAATGAAAAAAATAATTTATTTCATCTCATAAAAGAACTTGGGTGACTACTTCATTTGGTAGTCACCTGTATTAGAAGGTAGGTACACCTGCTACAAGCCTTCTCTGGAAAAAAAACTGAAGAGAAAACAAAAATTCCTGGGAGCTACATGCAAGTTGAAGTGTGGAATTTGGTTGCTGAAGGCCTTGGCCAAATTCACGCGGACCATTTCGTACATTACCTGGAGACGTTGTAGACGTTCGGTATACCGTAACGTTTGAGATGGTTTCATCTTGCTGGTGCCTGATTTGATTGTCGTTGCCTCACGGTAATTGGCGTCCAGTTCTCGTCCGTAATTCAGAAAAGTGAGCATCCGGTAGAATCATGACGGGCGGTGTTGACTGCGAAAAGTGTTGATTCCACTTACGGTGGTCATGTTTACAGAATTGGGAAATCATAGTCCCAAGCGTCTCATTGATACTTCCGAAAGGATTGATGGATGATCCCAACATTTCCTCAAAAAGTGACGGTGACCATTATCACTAAGTACTTCTTCCGGACAAGCAAATTTCATAACTTCCTCGTACAAAATTTCATAACTTCCTCGTACAATTTCATAACTTCCTCGTACAATAACTTCCTCGTACAGCTTCAGCGGTTGCTTTACGGATCGGTTGTACCCACTCCGTGAATCGATACTGGAATATTACCGTAAAACAATTTCCGCGAGAAGAACGGGATAAGGTCTTACACGTTTTCACGGCTGACGGTAGAGAGATGACTGCGTCCTTCTAGGTGGCTCCATGTGGGCCGCTTCATAGCGCTATCAGGACTCGAAACTTCGAACGTACTATGAATATTTTTGATCAGTAATACCGAATGGCTATACCAGCGATGGTCTTGGCTATGCCCATATGTCCAGCCGTGGAAGAATCATGCATTTCTCGCAAGATTTTGGTCTCAATGTTTGCTTAGAGAAGCACAGTTTCCTCATATCGGCTAGTTCTGGGTTATGTAAGGTCATTGGAGTCCTAGAAATGATAGCAGAGACGGTCGTTTCGAATGCAGTAATCAGGAAATGCTTCCGGATTCCTCTGTACTTCTTCCATTCGTTTCTCATACTGCGCAAATTTTTTCAAAGGTTCGACAGGAATAATATACTCTGCGGGATGCTCGTGTTATTCACGACAGTGCATCCGCTACTTTGTTCAGTCCACCTCCGCGATATTTGATCTCAAATCGCACCAGCAGGACATTTGATCAAATGTGAGTGTAAGAGACTGGTGATTGGTAACGCCAAAATGATATGCTTCCAGGTAGGATCGCAGCTTCTCAATTCGCCATACGATAGCCAAGCAATCCTTCTCGGTCACTGAGTATGCTCGTTCGACGGACGTCAGTATTCGGATTGCCAACGCGATGACGTGTACTAGAGATATCTTCGGCCAAACTGTCATTTCTCTGGATTAAGCCTGAGGTTTGAGGTACGGAGAAAGACTTCTCGAAGGTTGGCCAAGTGTTCTTCGGAAGTACTTCCTATCACGATGTTGTCGTCTATTCTCTGGATTAAGCCTGAGGTTTGAGGTACGGAAAAAGACTTCTCGAAGGTTGGCCAAGTGTTCTTCGGAAGTACTTCCTATCACGATGTTGTCGTCTAGGTAGGCGAAACAGTACGGATCCATCTCAGGTTCAATGATTTGGTGCATTAGGCACTTTAACCTGGTTGCATAGGTCGAATGGCCTAACTCGAAACTGCAACAGAAGACCCCTCTGAGATGTCCAATATTCTCCCCTTTGAGTTTAGTTTTGCTACCCTCACGGTTGTCAAGTTTTATTTCTTTCATGTTAAGAAAATAATTATTATTTGAGTATTTAAGAAGCACAATAAATGTATTCCGCCCAAGTATTTCCAGCGGATTAATTCGATACTTCATTATAGTTAAACCCACGTTACTGACCGTGACACAAATTGGCGCTCAAACGAGTGGCTATCAAAAATTCGCTAAAACGCAGTGGAAGTTTATCGAGTATGCTAAAAGGCTTGCTTCTGCCGGTGTTTCGGAAAGGACAAGTTCTTCTCATTTCATAAGTTATCGTTTTCGAAAGTCTCGTCAAATAATTTTGAATATTTATGTCGTAAGCTCCTACGATTGTGGGTTTAGACATAATTTCACTGAACCTCAGTACTGGAGCTATACCAATATGGCATACGGCGGGAGTAACCAAACCTGATAGGTGCGTACGTGTAAGAGGGTGTTCGTTGAGTTAGCTCATGATTTTTGGCATATAATCTAACCAGATATACGAGGGTGGTCAATATACGAGGGTCTAACCTAACGTAAAATATACGAGGGTCTAACCTAACCTATTAACACTAGCTTTTGAATTTTGCGCCTAACCTCACCTGTCATTGAAAAAAAATGGTCGACTATCATTGGAGAGAAAAAAACATGGTCGTCTGTCATTTAAGAGAAAAAAACATGGCTGCCTGTCATTAGAGAGGAAAAAAACATGGTTGCCGCTAAGAGAAAAAAACATGGCCGCCTGTCATTAGAGAGAAAAAAACATGGCCGACGCTTATAGAAATTTACAGAGTAGCTTAAATTATGGAAAAAATTTAAGAATTCGCATACATTTTGTCTACAGGGTGGACCAAAAAATTTAATGTCTCCGATTCGGCTATTTTCAACGAACTAATGTGAATCGATGTACTCGAATCATTTTGGCACTTGAAAAACGATTTAAAAAATGAAAAATTTGATTTGAATCCCAGCAAACCGAGTGAGGTATCAAATTGAAGGAGAGCCCATAGATTGCAAATTCATCAAGCTCTCCTCCTCCAGCTTTATCGTAGAACAATAAAACACTATTTGAATGCTTTAAATGACATGAAATAACAAAACCAATGCTTAATTCGTATTGGCCGCATCAAGCAGAGTCCAAATTCGTCAAAAATCAAAGAAATGTCGAAACCCAGGCTCGAACCAGGGACCGCCAGATCTTCAGTCTATCGCTCCTCCAACTGAGCTATTTCGACTCATGAAACAATATCAATATCAAGTAACCCTCTAAACACACACTTCAAGAAAAGACAGAATTTTGTTCATACATTTTATTTAGGCAATTTATCATATATCCAATTATACAAAATATCAACATTAAGAAGACTACATGAACGCTCCTTCTGTTGGTGATGCATACAGGATGCTGTGTTGTCGAATGTGGGAACCATCCACCAGATGTCGTCCAATTCTTCCAAATTTATTATTTCTGCGGTGATATTCAATTGTTGGAGTTTCTGGAGCAAAAAATATTTTTTCTGGTGTCCTCGTACATAAATTATATGCTTCGATCTCCAGTTTGACATCAACACTGGAACTTTTGATGCTGTCGTCTCTTCTGGAACAATCGATGACGAAAAACGTTTTAGTTGCAAAGTCGGCATAAGATAGAAGGGGATTGTGTTGGTAAGAATTCTTGTAGCCGAATCCAAATTGCGTGTAATTGTGATAGGCTTGCGAAATGTCTCCATTGCTGAATTCCTTGGGGTAATTTTCTCCGTTCAGCATCAAATTAATATTCTGATATTTATGTTACTGAATGCGATGGGATCATTATTGGTGTTGTGTTGTTCAAATTTTAGACCCATTTATCTCATTCCAACACTGTCAAAAATTATTGAAAAACTTGTCAAAAAATAGATTGAACAACTTCTTATGCAGCCACAATATCCAACAGTTTGGATTCCAAAATAATAAAAGCCCTAATGATGCAATTTTTTCTCTTCTATATGAATTGTACAACGAAATCAATAGTGGTGAGGTGGCTGCGGCAGTATTTTGTGATTTGTCTAAGGCATTTGACTGTGTGAATCACGAAATACTGTTGCAAAAACTGCACTGCTACGGAATCAGATATAGTGCTCATAGATGGTTTGAATCATATTTATCAGATCGAACGCAGATAGTAAAAACAAAATCAACCTCCAATATAGCAAATATACATTGTGGGGTGCCTCAAGGCTCGATCCTTGGCCCCATTCTGTTTTTGCTATATATAAACGATTTAACAGCCCTTGACATAACCGGAAAATTCACTCTCTTCGCAGATGATACTACTATTTTATGGCACAGCAACGATGAAACTGATCTACATCAGATCATCAGCAATGACATACAAATGGTGAAAAAGTGGTGTGACTCAAATCTACTCACATTTAACACATTCAAAACCAATATAGTTTCATTCAGATGCACAATAGGAGACATATCCCCAGATACTAAAATGATTGAAAAAAAAACAAATTCCAAATTTTTGGGGCTATTCATTGATTGTGGACTGAAATTCAATGCTCATATAAACAACCTCAATAAAAAGTTATCCTCTGGTTGCTATGCCGTCAAAATGGCATCAAATGAGTTGGGATATTCAGCTGCAAAAGCAGTTTATTATGCTCTAATAGACTCGCAACTAAGGTATGGCATTCCATTTTGGGAAGCATGTAATAATTCCTCTCTACGAAGTGTCTTTGTTCAACAAAAACGTGCTCTGAGAAGCCTATGCAAACTAAGACTTCAAGACTCATGCAGACTTCACTTTAAAAATCACAAAATACTGACTGTCATATCCATATATATATAATGGAAACAGTATGCCTCATACACAAACACAAATCTAATTTTAATAGAGTAAACACTTATTCTACCCGACAAAATCAGCATTTGAAACTGCCAATTCCTTCATCTTCTCTTGTGAAAGATTCATTAATATATAATGGATGCAAGATATTCAACCACTTGCCAGAAAATTTAAAAGGAGTGGTATCTGGTATTATTTTCAGAAAAGAAGTTAAGGCATTGCTTTCTGGTAGACCCTATTATAGTTAAGAGGAATTTTTTAACGATCGTACAATTTTATAGATAGAGAGAACTCAACTTTTTATATAATTTTAACTTTCTACTTTACATTTAATTTTAACGTGTCTTATTGGTTTTTATTAGGCGTTTTAAATTGTGATCTCACATTTGATAGATATAAGATATCCAACTTTTTATTTAATTTTAACCTGTCTAATTTGTTTTTATTTTGTATTTTTTTGACCATTTGTGTTTTTCACATCTGTAATAATTATAATCTGCGCATCTGTAATAATTATAATGATGGTAGTTATGATCTTACACATGCTTTGTCAATGAGATTATGATTCTTTGGACAGTAAAGTATATTTTTGATTGATTGATCACGATCTTTCTGGAAGCATACAATAACGTATCGAGGACTTTCGAGAAAGTTTTCACTACCCACATTTTGGTGGTGGAACCGATCGTGAGAGCTGGCAACATGTGCAAGTCAGTCCCATTTTCTAAACGGAATCAGAATGGGGCTGTCCGCTTTGATGCCTTTCAACAGCTGCAATTTGATGGCATCGCTGGGATATAATCGCTTTTTACAATTTTACTTCTCGTCAATTTTGAAACATTTATTATCGTTCCTAGCTTTGACCAATCGTATAGCGTGTTTTCCATAAGAAACGTTGAAAATGTTCCAAAAGTGTCTCAACGGAATGAACATGTTGAATGTTAGGGAAGTAGGTGAAATGACGCCGACATTATTGGGATAAGTCCAGCCAGAGTTGGAGAGAAGTTTCGTATCTTCGTTGGTGTAGCATAAGAAGCATCTGACTGTACTAATGATACCCACATCACGTACAGTCTTCAATTCCTTGCCATTCTGCTCGTAGCTGGCCGACTGAAACATGAAAGCGCCAGCGTTATTTACAAACGTCACTCTTCCATCGCCTTGAATTCTCGATACTTTTCCGCTAATGTACAAATGGCTATCGTCAAAGCATCAAAGGCATCCGATTGGTTGATACTGATTTCAATGACATCATTATTTGGAAATGATTTGACATAGGGGTAAACGTCCCCCATTCCACATTCTGGATTGTTTCGTCCATTTGGGGTTTTCGGAAAATGTTGAACACTTGACTCGACAACATGATGACCGAGAGATTTCAGGAGCGATATATATTCTGCAGACAGTTGGCGAATCGTTGTCGTGTATGTCTTGGTGAAGACTGAAGGCTCGAATGTAGATGCAGGACTTTTATATTTTTTCAGTACTATAGTTTCTTCGCAATTCCAAACAAACAATAATTTCCTCTCCTCGAAAATCAATCAATTGGAAATTTTGGTCCAACACTCTTATCGTAATGTTATCCAATTCACTTCGATGATGAATAGGCAGGTATATGATATGATGCGGAGTTTCGTCTATGGCGTAGCCGGGGTCAACGTCTATGGCAAATTCGTATATCGTACGAGAAGGTCTGTCGTAGAAGGCTCCAGACGTAATATTACTGTCGACGTGAATCGTTCGTACTTGTAAGATATTGACTGGGCGATCTGATGCGTGATGAAGGTTGGGTGCAAGTATGGAAGACGAAAATCCCAATATATGAGCCAAAGTATCTTTAGACGTAAGGTCGATGGCGTGTTTCGAGCAAAATATTTCGCTTTTCAGCGAATTATTATTGGGGCCGAGATAGAAGAAGGCTTCGTGACGTTCGACGAATGCAGGAAGAACATTGTGTTTTGCAGCAATGCTTCAATATCTTCAATTTCGTAAGCTCCAACGGGGATATTGATGCTTTTTCTCTTGCTCCTATCATCGTTCTCAAAATAATGGAACTTTGTACCCTTCGATATGTTGGGTATACTGTTGTAAGAATGTAAACTTAATAAAGCCAATCCGTATTCTGCGCCAGCATCCAATTGGAGGGGCGGCGTGAAATTGATGGAAAGCGTCGACGAGCGACCGTTCAAGGTTAATATCATAGACATGAATGAACCATTTCGATCAGGGATAGGATATAAATAATCACAAAAAAATTATTCTAATTTATTCAAGCAATAATAACATTATTTTGTGAACTAACATATCCAAAATACTGTTTGGGAGTCTGACAGCTGCTGCTACATTCTTTCCGATGATGGATGAAACATGGTAGACCAATTTGCAGTTCGAAAAAACTCTGTATTTTTCAGGTAATTTATGTCATACATCCAACAATTCCCAAGGTCCAGCGTGTTTCGTCAGTTAGTCTAGAGGAATAGCCTTCAATTCTGCATCGCACAGGTCTCTCAGATATATTTTAGACATTTTCAAGTAGAAAGCGTATGCATAGATGTCTACAATTGAACTGATTATAATTCTGATAGCGATCGTTGTTATATGTAATTTCAACGTTTCTACCAAAATATCGTACAAGTTCCAATGGCGGTTTGAGGTTGCCAAAGCTATCGAAATAATTTAGTGTTGCCTTTTTTTATGTAAGCTACCCAATGTGTACCGGCATTTTTCTTAGAGTCCAAATTTAGTACAGTACATTCATTTTGTAAAGGAGGTCGCTGCGGTAGTGAATCACGCATAAAGACTTTTCGAAAATGAGGGAAAAATTGACGAGCGAATTTTTCTATATCCGAGTCGTGCAACGGTCCATTGGGCAGCTTCAATGGGAGTTTTTTGTTTCTCCAAATAGAGACCACGTCCTCCTTGACGTCGCTGTTGTTGTTGTTTTTTCAAGAATAATCCATAACCTCGGGGGGTCTTGCCGGATTCCAAATGTTCCATAGCTTTATTATGGCGTGGTTCTTCCGAGAGTTTATTTTTAGCATTTTTGCATCTATAACAGTCTTCGCTACAGCGCTCGCGCGGGGTACGTTGGTGGGGGCTGAGGGTCCAGCAAATAGGGGGATCAGCGGTAGAAAACCTGCGGATTTTGATTGGGAAGGAATAATTCTCAGCTGTCGTATTTTCTTTCGTCCTCCCACTTGTTGAACGACAATTTTTGTAGCATTCAAAGCTGATGCGATGGATTTCTTCACATTATTCGGATGAGGCTTCCATTTCTTGATAATTTTTCCAATATTGGAATCATGACGTCATACCCTACCAAACTCTCACCAAATGACGCATCTTTGAATTTGATCCGTTGCCACGCCCTTTCTTCGAAAACTCTGTCGGCTTTATGACGTGCTTAGAAAGATGTGTCTTGTGAATAGGCAATATCGTGCTGCTTGCAAGCTTCGTCCAAAGGATTCACTCAAACCCAAACAACTGATTCGAGACAATTGCAATTTGATTGTGTTGTTCAAGCAGGATGAAATCAACATGAAACACGTATTCGATGAACACGTATCACCCGACATGTCATTCGAACAGTTCAAACGTATGTGTGCGGAATGTTGGCGCGAAAAATATGGAACAGTCGTAATTGTCAAGGATTTTGATTTGAATGCTGGCAGATATCGACACGGTTTCGATAAATATATATGCCATCATTAAACATGATACCGTTCAGCAAATTAGTTGACGTTATTTTGAATAATGAAATATCTGTAATGTCAAAGGAGATCAGAAAAAAACATCTAGCCTACAAATTGGGTAAATGCATTCATAAATCATTTTTCGAACCTCTGTCCAAATCTCTTGAAGAAATCGGCAAGTTATCAAAGATTTAAAATTGTGCAATGTTGAGAGGTCTACGAGCAGAGAAGATGCGACCAATAAAGGATGGGATCGTTGATGAATTTACGAATAAAATTGAACAACAATTCAAGTCTTCTCTCGATACCACGAAAAAACGGATCAATGCATGTGAGAAGGCTTTGAAGTCTTCCAAGGAGAATATAAGTGCCATCAATAAAAATTTCCTTGATATGGTTACGAAACATGGAAAATCCAGAAAGCTTGCAGAAAATCAGAAATCAAATCAACACCATGAGCAATAGAGAACAACAAGTGGATGCTTCCATACAAAACCTAGAATTTGGAATGGCGGCCGTGAACAAAAAAATTACGAAAACTCCAGCGACGGAGTAGAAGGATTTAACGAATAAAAACTGTGTCGATGCCCATATAGCGAGTCGAAAACGTAGCGTTGACGACCTTGCTCGTAAAGTATCGAACTTAGATGCAGACGTAAAAAAAATCATCATTAATATTAGGGAAAAGAAAACTATGTAATCATGTATAAAAATTAAAATGCTTTCTAAATATTCATTTATATTGCAGCACCTTTCACATTACTACTCATACAATGACGTCATCCAGGAAGATCAAGTCACGGACGCCGTACTCTAGGTACTTCGTCCTCCTCCAAAAAGACTCAGTTGGTGCTGGAATTACATCGACTTGCTCGAAAGAATTACCCCCGTCGTCGAACAATCGTCAACGGTTTGGATGATTTATGGCAATTGAACTTGGCCGAAATGAGACAATATGCTGGTCAAAATCGAAATTTTAACCTAATTCTCGTGGTCATTGATTGTTTTTCGAAATTCGTGTGGACTCAACCGTGGACTCAACCGTTGAAAACCGTTGAAAACTAAAACTGGCCTTCGCAGGCATTTTGACACATATGAAAAGATGTCCGAAAAATTTGCAAACTGATCAAGGAAAAGAATTGTATCATGAAAAATTTCAAAGTCTCATGAAAACACATCAAATCAATCATTACAACACATTCAGCGTGATGAAAGCTTCTATGGCAGAACGTGTAATAAGAACGCTGAAAGAAAGACTCTGTTGCAAGGATTAATTGGTTGAAAATATTACCTGAAATAACCGCCTCCTACAATGATACAGTGCATGGAAAGATAGGTTCCAAACCGAACCAAATTGACAAATCCAACGAAAAGAAAGTTCTATGTAAAGCATTCAGTCATCTGGAGATTGCTGGACCGAGAAAATTCAAATTGGGTGACATGGTACGCATCTCAAAATCAAAATACCATTTTGAAAAAATCACACCCCCAATTGGACAACGGAATTATTCAAAATCGTCAAAGTTAAAATTATCAATCCTGTCACCTATCTGCTGAAAGATACACTAGGCACACCGATTCTGCAAACGACATATATTTCGTAGAGAAGGTGATCAAGAGAAAAGGAAAGAAAATGTTGGTTAAATGGCTGGGATTGGATAAGACGCATAGCTCTTGGATTGAAAATGTCGATATTGTGTAGAATGTTCTGGGACAAATCCGTGACGTCTGTCAACAACAGGAAGTTGGCTGCGGTGGGGTGATGGGAGCTATAAAAGCGAAGTCGACGAGCTATTTACCAGTTGAGTTCTAGTAGCAGCACAGTAAAATGTCTTTCGAAAGTCGTTACGTTAGCAGCAGCAGAGACATGTTTGATAGTGATTCCGAATAAATCAATGAGGCCCTGGATCGATACGAGGCTAAAGCTCAGCGAAATTACTACGGCAGCGTTGATGCAAAATTAACACAATGTGAGGCCAAAAGTGAAAACGAAAATCATCTGCTACTAATGGTGTTTCCAATGGAGAACTATGAAATTCGTTGCGGCTCAAGTCCTGCTAGAGATTTCGACGCCTGCGGCATTCTGAAACAGAAGTATTCCACTCGACACATATCCTTCTCATCTGAGGACTGGTCCACCCTCATCCACACTCTGAACAACTTATTGGACATTTTTTTCCGTGACGTCATCGATGGATATCCAGACGACTTGTTGCGGCGATTTCGTAACTGTTACTCAGTTCATTGAGAATGATACGAAGCAGCTGAACATCATCTAGGACAACACTGAATTGGAGCTGAATGAACAAGACATTGCAAGAATTCTTCAAACTCAGAAGTTGTGTCTGATCGAATGACCATGTTGGATTCTGTAAACTTTTGTGATTGCTATAAAAATTTATTTGCCATGGTGAAATCTTGGAAAAGTGATGATAGGACAGATTTGACTGTGAATTAACTTATAAAAGGATTTTGTTGAGCATCATCTCCAGACAGTTTGTATGCAAATGGTCTAAGAGAATATCTATTTTATCATGAATCGCAACTCATCCATGATTTATGTAATAAATGATGTGAAAATCATGTTTCAATAACTGGAGTCATGAATATGAACAATCTGAGTAATGATGAACAAAATTAATGAATATTTGAAGACAGGGTGATTCAAAAGTACTTTGATAAACTTCAGGAAGTGATCCCTCACGATATTCTAATATGAATTGTCCAAATAAATATATGTCCGGAAACGCTTCGTTTCCAAGTTACGGGGTGTTGAAGTTTTATTTTTATTTTCGTTTTTTTTTTAAATAACTTTCGAAATACGGACCTCAATTAAACAAAAATTGGTATTGAGAGGTTTTTTGAGGTGTCGAATTCGAACCCAATGTTATTATTGCTCTTGCTCGTAGGGGGCGCCACCTACACGTCTTTTTCTTTTTTGAAGATTCATAACTTTTTTGAGCGTACTTTTAGTACATTTTTCAGTAAAAAAATCAATTCCTCTATCAAAACTACGTAAAAAAGTTATCATTGTTACAAGTCGCTATAAGCAACCGTTTTCTAGATATTCGGACTTGAAAGTTTCAAGTCGATTATGTGATAATCGATGGGGGTTTTGCATTTTTACAAGAATGCTCAGGAAATGAATTTGACGTTTGAGTGAGTAGTTTTGGTAATTACATATTATGTGACAGTTACACGTTTTGTTGAAGTTTCTGTAAGTTTTAAAACACTAATTTTGAAAAAATGGATTATTTAAACAATAATGCTCATTTAGCGGATATGCATTTCGTTCATGGCCTTGCGGATGGTAATGCGCGCGAAGCAAGACGAATTTACCAGGAGCAATTTCCTAATTGAGTACTGCCTTCAGCTCCAACATTTACCAGTCTCCACCGTCGTTTGGCAGAAACAGGTAGCTTTAAGAGGGCAGCTGATATTATTGGAAGACCACGAGCAGTCCGAACCCCAGAATTGGAAACCGTCGTTTGGCAGAAACAGGCAGCTGATATTATTGGAAGACCACGAGCAGTCCGAACCCCAGAATTGGAAGAAGCTGTTTTGAACGCTCTCGAGGAGAATCCAGAAACGAGTACAAGAATAATTGCTGAAGCTCTCAATTCTACTCAGTCCACAGTTTGGAGAATTATCCACGATCAACAATTTCATCCATACCATATTCAAAGGGTACAAGCTCCTTTGCCACGAGACTTTCCCCAATGCATTACTATGTGTCAGTGGTTTTTGAGAAAATTGGCTGGAAATCCTCAATTTTTAAGATATGTACTCTTTACGGACGAGGCGAACTTCTCGCGAAATGCTATCACAAACTTTCATGAGGGACGGCAATAATTGATAATTACTTGATAGATCCTTTCTTTCTTCCGTTCCGACTGAACGGCGCAACTTTTTAGAAAATGAATTACCGGGACTACTTCAGAATGTACCATTAGACATTCGTATCCGCATGTGGTTTACGCATGATGGGGCTCCGGCCTATTTTAGCGTTGTAGCCAGGGAGTTCCTTGACACTGTCTATCCAAATCGATGGATCGGTAGGGGTGTAGAAGAACCCAACCAGGCGTGGGCACCAAGGTCCCCAGATCTAAACCCGCTAGATTTTTATTTTTGGAGACATTTGAAGTCACTAGTTCATAAAACTCCAGTAGCGAACGAGGAAGATCTGAGAAAGCGAATAGTAGACGCCTGTGAAATAAAAAGAAACACACCAATAATTTTTGAGCGGGTACGAGATTCAATGACTAGAAGACTGAATGCCTGTATCTTTGCTGAAGGTGGACACTTCGAACAATTTATTTGAATACAATTTAGTTTCCTTTATTTTATTTTATTCTACATATTCAAAATTTCTTGAAATAAAATGTTGATATTTCTTGCAAATGTTATTAAAACAAATACAGATCTTGCTCCCTTGATACAAAAATAATTGTTCCAAACGAGTTAAAATAAATAGAATAGGTGGCGCCCCCTACAAAAAACCAAAACTACTTACTTAAACGTCAAATTTATTTCCTAAGCATTCTTGTGAAAACACGCATCGATTATCAAATAATCGACTTGAAATTTCTCCAAATATCTAGAAAACGGTTGCTTATAGCGACTTGTAACAAGGGTAGCTTTTTTACGTAGATATGATAGAGGAATTGATTTTTTTACTGAAAAATGTGCTAGAAGTAAGCTCAAAAAAGTTATGAATCTTCAAAAAAGATAAAGTCGTGTAGGTGGCGCCCCCTACGAGAAAGAGCAATAATAACATCAGGTTTGAATTCGTACACCTCAAAAAACCTCTCAATAGAAATTTTCGTTTAATTAAGGTCAGTATTTCGAAACCCTGTATCTTGGAAACGAAGCTTTTCCGGACATATATTTATTTGGACAATTCATATTAGAATATTGTTAGGAATCACCTCCTGGAGTTTGTCAAAGTACTTTTGAATCACCCTGTATAATGGACAAGGAGGGCTATATATCACTTACAAACAAACCTACTAGAATTCAAGGAAATTCATTAAGCTGTATCAATCATATGTTTGTGAAAATATTTCTCAAGATAAATTCAAAATAATTTCTATTATCCCAGAAACTACTGTAACTGACAATTTGTCTACCGTACTACAGATATCTTTTCCCAAAACAGAAAAAAAAAGAAATAGCATAAATAACGTTTCAGTTCTAAACGAAGACCAAATTCAACTCGAAAACTGGATTGATATTTTTATGTCAGATGAATACTGACACTGATGGAAGCACTAATTTATTCATAAAAATACTCAAAAAAACACATTAAAGATAGCTCAAAGACGACAAAAATAAAAAGAGAAGAGATCCCTCGAAAACAATGGATAAAGAAAGGTCTGGTAACTTCTGGAAATACATTCTTTATAAAATATAAATTCATCCATACAATATCGAAATAAATTAGTTGAAATGATCAGAAAAGCCAAAGAGATTTATTTCCAGAGAAAAATAAATAAAAACTAATTTAACTCTAGAATTTTGTGGAAAACCGCGAAAGAAAGAGATTGCAAATAGATAAGCACCCAATCAAAGAAATACTTACAGAAAATGGTGTCATGATAAAAGAAGAAAAAAAATTCAGATACTTTCTGTGAATATTTCAGCGAAGTCGGTAAAAAGTTGACTAACAAAATTGGGGTACAAAATCACCCTACAGCGGACCAATTTTATATTCCTTGCAGAAACCACCGAAAAATAAATCTTTGACACTATACATTCTCTCAGAACAAGAAAAGCTCAGGTATTGATAACATTACTACGAAGACCCAAAAACTCGTATACGAAAATATAACCTTACCAATAACTCAGAACGAGAATCTTAAAAAAAGCTAAATTCATACCGATTTTCAAAAATGGAAACAAGCTGGATGTGGTTAACTATCGTCCAATCTAGGAAAAATATTTTAAAAGATAAGTAATAGAAGAATTCAAAATACTATCCGACAACCAATTTGGATTTACAGATAAAAAATCTCACAAATATCTCCAGAATAAATAGGGCTAGAAAATACCCAACTTCTAACTATTTGTAGATCTGCAAAAAGCATTCGATACTGTTAGCCACACCCAACTACTTGAAACACTCGGTAGGATAGGTTTCAGAGGAATTCGTTTGCAATTGATCACCAGCTATCTCAGTCACAGAAAACAATACACTAGCATTGGAAAGACAGTTAGTTATAAAAAGACAGTTACATACGGAATCCTCAGATGTGAGTATTCCATTTCAGATGACTAACGAAAAAAACACCCAGATACTTCAGATGTTTAACAGAAAATAGTTCTAGTTCTAGTGAAAGAGAATTATAATTTGGTAAATATCTGGCGTAGGATGTGAAAGGTATGAAATGAGTTTTGCTATAGTTAACTGTGAGCAATTTTCTACGGAACCATCAGAAAATCAAAGGTAAATCTATTTCCATTCTCTGTTTCAGCTTTAGCCAACTTATATCCTCATAGGAAATTGCTATATAATCAGCAAAGCTTTACTTTTATTAAAAAGAGTCCATTTAGGTAAATATTAAATAGTAATGGCCCAAAAAGGACCGTTCCCTATGGTTGAGGCCCTCCCCGACCTATCCAATGGTTGCCGAAAGTTAGATCTAAAAATTCTCGCGCTTGGATGCTAAAATGTGCCGGGGCACCGTCATGCATAAACTACATTTCATTTCGTAGTCTAAGCGGCACATCTTCCAGTAAAATAGGCAAATCTTCTTCAAGAAAATCACGATATCTCCGTTTAATCTTCCCGGAATAAAGAATGGACCTATAAAATAATCTCCAAGGATTCCTGCTCACAAGTTGAGAGAGAACTGTTCTTGGAAATGTGATTCCTGTATCGCATGGGGGTTTTCCTCTAACCACAAATGATTGTTGTGAAAATTGCATATAGCGTTGCGTCAGAAATTTGCTTTGTCGGTATACAGGATTTGATTTTCAAATAAAGGATTTTGAATAGGGCATTGGAGAGAGAGAGAGAGAGAGAATATACTTTATTGTCATAAGAGTAATCTTGTGGTCAAAGTTTCACTTAATCTTAATCTATGAGGCACTTTATATGTAAAAATAAAATGCATTTGAAACAATCAATTTTCACTTAATACATGAAGTCAGTTTGTATATATATAAACATATAAGTCGTACAAAATACTAGAAAAAATAAACAAGTTTGTCTTAACCCATAACATGAATTCATATAAATAATGGAGAAACCAATGACAGAAGTGGATACGTAACGGAAAGTCACGAGGGAGTAGTGCCTGAACTCTTTGAATATGGTAGGTATACAACAAATTATCAATTAAAATTTTCCAAACCAGAACATGAGAAATGTTTAACGTCAGCGCTATTTTTCTGGAGCTTGTTCTCCTACCAGATTAAAAACTATTTCCTCGGTTCCTGGGGTTCTTACCGTCTGATGTGCATCCGACAGATGACTAGCTTTCTCAAAACTTCCTGTTTTTCTTAACCGAGCGTGAATTATTGAAAACGTTTTTGAAGTAGGAGTTGTGCGGTTCGGATAACGCTCTTCATATGCATTTCCGTTAGCAAGTCCGTATGTAAAATGTATGTCAGCATACTCTGCATTGGTAAAGTTTACCATTTTTCAACAAATAATCACAATAATAATAAATGAAACTATTTAACTATGCGTCGAAATAGTATTTTTGACATGACAGCACAAAAAAAACATTGGAATAAACTTACTACCTACTTCATATTTTTATTTTCAATGAGTTCGCGATTCAATGAGAATGGATGCAACGATTAATTTAAATCAAATTATCTCGAAAACGATTCATAGAGTTTGACAAAAAATTCAAAATTTTCCACCGCGAGAACCTCTGCATACTAATTTTGAATCGAATCGGACCATAATCATTAAACTCTTTCTCTATCTTGAATTTATGAATTTTGACAAAAATGTCATGATCTCCGACCCTGAAAACCCCCGCATACCAATTTTGATTCGAATCGGACCATAATCACAAAACTCGTCCGCCATCTTGGAGCCGCCATCTTGAATTTACGAATTTTGACAAAAAATTCATAATATTCGACCCCGAAAACCTCCACATACCAATTTTGAATGAAATCGGACCATAATTACAAATCTCGTCCGAGTACTATATCATTAATAAATCAAGATTTGAGAAATTTGTCCATATGGCTGAATGACAATGGTTTGAAATTGAACATAAATAAAACCAAATACATGGTAATAGCAAATAAACATAACTTGAACAAATTGAAAAATGTTACATCCAGCCACCATTTATTGATTGACAATAATGTTATTGAAGAAGCTAAACATTTCAAGTACCTGGGCTTCATGATAGATAATGAACTGAATCTTAAATCACATTGTGAGTATATTAAGAAAAAAATGGCAAGAAAAATTGATTTCCTATATAGATTGAATAATAAGGTATCATCTTTCACTGAGTTAACTATATATAAAACCATAATATCTCCTCATCTTGATTTATGTGGAAAATTCATATACCTGATGAATAATGAACAAATTGATACATTACAAAAAGTACAAAATCATGCTATGAGAGCCATTCTATTATGTAGAAAACGAATATCAATAGCTTACATGTTGGAATCCTTGAATTTATTGAATGTTCGACAGAGAGCTGCTTATAATATGCTCAAGTTTGTGTATAAACTCAAGTCAGGATGCTTATCAACCTATCTAACAGAAGAAATAACTTATCTCCAAGAAATACATAATCATAATACCAGATCACATGCTTCCAATGATTTCTATATTAATATTGCTAAAGCTGCTACAAACACAGTGTTCATCAAAGACTTACAGCTTTACAACTCATTACCAAGAGAATTGAAAGAATACTCGTCATTTAGAGAATTCAAAAGCCAGTGTGTAAAATATATAAAAGGTTTATAACCCATCATTGTAATATCTCTTCTTGTATTATTTCGATTTTATACTGCTAATTTAACTTGTTCGTGCATTGTATTTTATATGTGTTCTGTACTTTATTTATGCTATTTTACTTATAATATACTATTTCATTTATACATTTTATACTACTACTCACGTCAATGACGTCCACCATCACCTACAGACGAAAAAACCGGATATTCTGGCTCTAACAGAAACACAAGTAAACTCGTCCACCAACAAGGTCCTTATGCTTTGTCCTGGTTACGAACTCCATTCTCGATTCAGGTTCAAAGGTGGAGTCTGCCTTTACGCTAAGGCTAACCTTTCATGCCAGCGTGAAGAGAGTTTGGAACCGAAAGACTTTGATGTGATGTGGTTCAAGCTATCTGATACCAAACTGACTAAGTTCCTCTGCTGCCTTTACCTATCACCTAATGAACCTTCATATAACGACCTCTTTGAGTTTTTATCACTCAAACTGGACTACATTCAGGAGAACCATCCAACAGCTGAAACCATAATCATGGGAGACTTTAATGTACATAACGCTGCCTGGCTCAAATTCTCTAACAAAACAGATGATGCGGGTCGTCAAGCCGAGGCCTTCGCCATCACTCATGGTCTAGAACAACTGGTCGAGCTACCAACCCGCATCCCTGATGTCAACAACCAGTCTGCCAATACACTAGATCTTTTCCTCACCACCAATCCTGACCCGTATAGAATAGAAGTTTGTGCCCCACTTGGAAACTCTGATCACACCCTCATCTCCACAACATGCTCTTTCCATTCACCATCGAGCTGCACAATACCACCCCGTCTCATGTGGCATTACAATTCGGCCGACTGGGAAGGTCTTCGTATGTTTTTCTCAGCGTTTCCATGGAAGAGAGTTTGTTTCTCTTCAGTAGATCCAACACGATGTGCTGAGACAATTTCTGAAATCATCATGTTGGGGATGCAAACTTACATACCGAAAGAAGAACATCATCCGATAAGACCTGGTTTAACAGAAACTGCTCTAGAGCTGTGGCTTCCAAACAGGCAGCATACCATCGATGGCTAAAAAATCCGGGCCCTGAGACCAGAGCAGCATATGTCGAGGCTAGAGGCATATGCAAAGAGACAATAGAATGCTCAAAAGATGCCCACAATTCCAAAATAAGATCAAAACTTACTGAATGTCCTAACGGATCCCGTTCATTTTGGTCTTTCGCCAAAGCTGTGGGAAGAAACTTCACTTCCAGCTCATTTCTTCCTCTAACCAAAGAAGATGGAACACTAGCAACGACTGCCCAGGAAAAAGCCAATATCTTTGCGCACCTATTTGCTGGAAATTCCACTCTGGATTCATCGGGAAAACAACCCCCGAACATTACACCTATTGACAGTCACATGCCGAGATCACCTTTCGCCAACGTACTATCAGAAGATTTTGCTGGGTCTCAACACCAACAAAGCCTGTGGATCTGACGGAATCCCGCCGATTGTTCTCAAGAAATGTGCCACCGAACTAACACCTGTTCTTTGCAAGTTGTTCAACCACTCTTACAATTTGGGGGTATTTCCGTCCAATTGGAAAATTGCAAGAGTACAGCCAGTCCCTAAAAAAGGCAAAAAGGCCCTACCTAGCAACTACAGACCTATCGCACTGCTATCTATTATATCAAAGGTCATGGAAAAAGCCATCAACATCGAGCTCATGAAATATCTGGAAGACTCAGGAATTGTCAACGATAGGCAATATGGCTTCCGCCATCAGAGATCAACTGGTGACCTGCTCGCTTACGTCTCACATATATGGCAGCTATCTATTGAAAAGTATGGAGAAACTTTAGCTGTGGCATTAGATATCTCCAAGGCGTTCGATCGAGTTTAGCACCAGGGACTCCTCGCCAAGCTTCCGTCTTATGGCTTGCCCCCTCAGCTGTGTTCTCTGCTTGCTAGTTTTCTCTCAAACAGGTCTCTCCATGTAGTGGTCGATGGAGTTTCATCTGACACTCTACTCATAAATGCTGGTGTTCCGCAAGGATCT
The DNA here is from genome assembly GCA_018342105.1 of Gonioctena quinquepunctata. Classification (NCBI taxonomy): domain Eukaryota; kingdom Metazoa; phylum Arthropoda; class Insecta; order Coleoptera; family Chrysomelidae; genus Gonioctena; species Gonioctena quinquepunctata. Next base: position 385,421 of record JAFIRS010000680.1, read on the forward strand.
ATTCTCGCACCAACACTATTTCTACTTCACATCAACGACCTGTTGAAAGCAACTTCATGTCCAGTACACAGCTTTGCCGATGATAGTACCCTCCATACCGCTTTCTCTTCCAGGGCCCTATATCAGCCCGTGAAACCAGAAATGAACGAGGAAGAAATGTTAATAATATAAATATGGACTAAGCAACAATTCTCGAGTGGGGATCTAATAACTTGGTAGAATTCAATGCAAACAAAACACAAGCATGTCTTTTCTCTAGAAAAGCCGATCTCACTGTGCCTAACATAACTTTGTCAGGAGTAACCATACCACTGAAGTCATCCATATCGATGCTTGGTATTACTATCAGCAATAACCTTTCCTGGGAAAATCACGTGAGGTCCATTGCCAAAAGTGCATCCCAAAAACTTGTTTTTTTGTTTCGTGCCAAGAGCTATTTCACCCCCACTCAGCTGCTTATGATCTATAAGGCACAGATCCGACCTGTCCTGGAATACTGTTCCCATATTTGGAGTGCGGCACCTAAACATATCCTGAGGCTATTGGATTCTGTCCAAAAAAGGGCAATTCGTCTCGTCGGTGATGCCTCGCTTACAAACTCGCTCACTTTTCTGGAACACCGTAGAAAAGTTGGCGATTTGTCTCTATTTTATAGATATTTTCATGGGCGATGCTCTTCTGAAATATCAACAATCGTTCCTGCTTTGGCAGTCTCTTCGAGATTAACCCGTCAAGTTCAGTCATCACACCCCTTCGTGGTCACTTTGGAGACCTGCAGAACATCACTTTCCAAAGACTCGTTCATCCAACGAACAGCGAGGCTTTGGAACTCATTGCCTAGGGAGGTGTTCCCCGAGGCATACAACCTCCAGAAATTTAAGAAGAACACCAACTCCTACCTTCTTTCCCTTGGTTCCCACGATGTTCTCTGAACATTACAGGATATCCCTTTCCGTGGGAACCAGAACATAAAAAAATAAAATATTATTTATAATTGAGAGCTGATGCTAATAAAGATTATTATATACTTAAAAGCCAGTCTGGTGAAGTTGCCACAATGGACTTATTCAGACTCAAGAAAATAAATTTTAAATTCAATTCTTCAACTGTTTATTGGACACTACCTTGAAATCACTCCATAAAAGATTTGAACAGTTTACTGAGCACACAAAATCTAGTTTTTTTAAATAATATAAAAAAATTACCAGAAAAGCAGAACCTCTCAAACTTTCTGTGATGATCTCCAATGCAAACAAATTTTTGAATCGAAATCATATACCTATAGATGTGTGATGAACTCATAAGCCTAACCGACCAAGATGATATTATTCTCTTCATTTTGAATTTCATTAAACATCGCAATATTCAGTTAATATATATATATATATATATATATATATATAAGGATTGTTGAAAATTCAATTAAATATTGAGTAGAAAGATCTTTCTGTGAATTGAAAAATCCACGATAAAAATGAAATCATTCTTTTGAATATCTAACTACTTTTCCGGCTAAAATTTTATTTTCTATTCCAGTCTTAATCAAGAACTCATATGATTTTATGAACACCCTGTTCATATTTTCAATCAATCAAATCAATGTATAAGGATTGTTTTGAGAATATTAATAACTGTGTTTTTTTCACGTCCAAAGGTATTCTCTTGTTTGTTCCAAGTTTCAATTGGACAATGACAACGATACTACACAAAGCCTACATTTATATGAAGTTATAATTCAGAGGGGGATTTTTCCATAGAAATCACCGAAATTATTGAGATATGGGTTGACTCTTATTTATAATCAGTAGAAACATACTACAATACCTCAGAACGTCTGTGAAGGACATGCCATGAAAGTCTTGTTATATTGCCAATACAACGAGACTTGACAACATTACTCTCAATACGTTTGAGCTCTCAAGAAGGCGAGATTAATCGCCGAAACGTTGGTAATAAAACTGTAGGTACTGCATAGTGTTTCAATCGTTTAATTGCTCGTGAAACTGGAAGAAACATAAATAACTAAACTTGTTACCATATCTAGTGGAGAAAGGAGTTTTTATAAGCTTAATCTATCTACGATCGACAATACCTCAATCCTCATTGTCAAACTTAGCAACCTCAATCAATTGAAAAAATGGAAAAATAAATTTGATGACCTGATAAGAGGATTTGTTGATAGGAAGGCCAGGAAAGTGAAATTTTATAAAAATTTAATTTCACAAAAATTAATATTATTTCATGATTTGGAAAGCAGAGAGGGGTGCCGTAGAAATCTCACCCAGGGCACCATTATTGCTATGCTCTCCAGACGGGAGAATGGTGTCACGTGGGGGGAACCGGCTGAACAATTATTCGCTTTTTTCATAAAAAGATACAGTACACTTTTCCATTGGAGTGCTGAAAGTGGCTCAAATTTCAATTGAATGATTCGACCCATATATTACTTACACAGGTATCAAACTAAATAAAATCTTGTAAAAATACTAATAATACTATGAAACCATATAATTATCAATAGTGGTATCTTATTTAATTGTTGGTATATATTATATAATTTTTAGGTGGCATCCATGGTTTCATTTGCCAGGGACAATTATCACTACCTCGGTTGGGATAGAATGTTGCTAACCAATGAATTCAATATAAGCCTGAAATTCCGAACAAGTGAAGAGAATGGTCTTATCTTTTATATCACTGATCAACAACAAGATAATGGCATTTCACTTTCACTCAAGGAAGGTCATCTCATACTATTAGATCAAAATATTGAATTGAAATCCCTGGATAAGTTCAATGAGGTTGTATCAGTAATTCATAATGATAAATTCCTGAGAATGGACACTGATGATTATGGCTTCAGAGTGTAAGTATAAACATTTATTATTTATCTATAATAGTTGGTACTATTTTAGAAGAAGATTATTGCAAAGCGAATACTATTCATGTTTTAAAATAATTCTCCATCTTTTATTGAAAAATATATTTGACATAAACACTGTTCTTGTTCGTTCCAGTCGATTGCGTATGCACAAGATTGTTTCTTCCTCGTCCTGGCAGGGGCAGCATTCTACGGCCTCAGCAAGTCCAGTTTTATGAAGATGCTTTCACAGCACACAGTGTTCTTTTGGTAGTCCTGTTTTAATCCTGTTATAATCCTATTCAGTCTAAGGTTGCTGTTTTTATTTTCGAAAGGTTTGAGACTGATGCTTTCGAGGGGTATTTCTTCACTGTTTTTCCCACTCTGTCCAGTCTGCAAATTCCTCTTTGGATATTCTCCTCGATATTCCAAAGCCAATGTCCTGTTTTGGCCAGGAGGCCGGCTTTCTTTCAAAGCCTTCGCATTCACGACCTCTAGCAGAGTTTTTCTGCATAGGCGTTGAAGGGCAATCATGTAGTTCCATACAATTATACAATTATAGATTATATCCGGCTTGATACCACGACTTCCAGTGCTACTTGGCTATACGACATGATTTTCTGGACAGTAGTTTTGGTAGACAGAATTCAATTGCACAAATTTCTGCCTGGAATATTGTGGTGTACCGGTCCAGGTTGAATTCTGGCTTTATTGTTCTTCTATTTTGGAGTCCTCATGTGTGTTGGCACTTCTGAGTTTTAGCTTTTTTGTATTCTATCAATTTCTTCCAGGGAAGAAAACCTTATAAGGTTTATCAAACTTGTATATTGAATAAAATGTTTCATTCTAAAAATGTAATTTTTTGTATTATCTAACAGAAAACAACAAATTTTTCTGGACATGGAAGTACATCTGATAGAAATTGTGAAAGAACCCTAAATCAAAAGATGGTTATTTTATTTTCTATAGGGAGGTCATTTCAAAGGTAATCGATAAACTCGGAAACTCGGTTGAGATTTCATCTCCTCTTCAACCCCCCCAACAATTTCCTTTTTTATTGTTTGAAGGTTTCTATATAGTATCTTTTTGGTTCATTTTATAAGCATATGAGAAGTGGAGGTGATGGGGAAAGGTTGAGAAGGACTTCCATAGCTGCTGTTGGGGTGCTGGACCTTGCCTCTGTTATGATCAAAGACACTACTCTCTGGAGTTTCATCAGCCTTCTCCGGGCACTCTTCCATAGGTGTTATTACTGTGATGTGAATCCATTTCATTTGTTTGGGTTGCATTCTATATGTTTTTCCACGGATTCTTCTTCAAGGCTCTGGCTCTTTTATACTTTTTCTAGATGAGCAATCCATTGACTTCATTATCTACCTGTACATTTGGGCAGAAGATTAGACTTTTAGTTCTCTATTATCATATGAAATTTTTTTAATCATTTTCGGAAAAAACTTTTTTATATGTTTTAGGCACAAATTCTCATGTTCTATTCTGAGAAGTCTTCCAGTGGATTTTTCCTCATATTAAAAGAATATTATATATTATCTGGAATTGCCCTTAGGTATTTGGCTTGTTCCTCAAATGGAATTATTTCTCTTTGGAAAATCAGCACTCTGAGTGAATCTTTCTTCTGGTGAACTATCTTGGTGGGGTTGACCAAAATGTTATCTTTTTCACATCTCATCACTGTGTGGATACAAAGTCCATCCACATTAACACGCATAGAAAAAAAAACATATTTGTAATTCTCTGTTTCAAACAGGAAAGTTATGAAAAGTTAACAGTCGTAAAAGGCGTGAAATCATCCTTGTTTTAAGAAGAAGTTGATAAATCTGAGTTAATGGGGAAATACTACATCCCTTTTACAAAATATATTTTTTGGCAAGAAAGTTAATTGAAAACCCAATAATAGCTTTTTAGGCCATCAGAGGGTGGCAAAAGTGGATTTCTGTGAATTGATTCGATGTATTGTTAAACAATAATTTTTAATGACACCTCTCTACGACTTTGCATCTGAGCAAGACACAGTAGGAGTAATGGAATGTAGTTTTGTTATTATTCGAAACAAAAAATAATTTCCTGGAGATACTTTTGTATTTACTATCTCCCATAAGTTCTAAAATTTGGAGATTAACCTCCTGGTTCTCTTGCACAAATATAGTGTTACGCCCCTAGGCTGTAACGACGGTTGACTTGCTTTTATCAGCCGGGTCGTTACCGATGATGTCATGCTCCAGATGTTCGATAACCGCCATTGGAAAATTATTCGAAGAAACAAACGACCGTTACCGATGATTTCATGCTCTAGATGTTTCGGTTGTCCTATATAAGCAGGTTATACGGGTCAGGCGAGTCAGTCAGAAGATCCCAGACAGCACGGAATATTCCTAGAATATTCTCTGAATATCCGAAAAGAGAAGAGTATATTCCGAATATACATGGAATATTCCTAGAATATTCACATGCCTCTAGCATATTCCAGTAATATTCCAACATGCATATTCCTGGAATATTCTCGAGAGAATATACCACGAATATTCTCGTGAGAATATTCCTGTATGAATATTCATAGAATATTCCTGTGTGAATATTCATGGAATAATCATTTATGAATATTCATAGAATAATCAAAATTGAATATTCTGTATTGTATATTCATAGAATATTCTCTAGAAAAGTATGAGAAAAAGTGCGAATAGATGTATTTGTTTGGCAAAAAGAGTTTTTGTTCAGAACTACTGTACTGACCAAATTATAATTGGTCGGAAAATATCGAGGTACACTTTTACGACCAATCATAACCATTCCGCGCGCGTCAGCGTCTGTTGTTCATCCGGTAGTCGTAGCTTAACCCGATATCAGAGCTGTTAAGTTGAATGCATTTTAAATTGACATTTGACATCTTTTGTTTTTTTCTACTGGTATGGTTTACTTTTGCATATTTTTATGTGAAACTACTGTGTTTGGAATTGTTTAACAAATATTCTTAGTAATCACCACAGTGTGGTAAGTACACTTTTATGTTACCATTCATTTCATTCCATAAAAATTTCATTTGTATATCACTGTTCATTTCATTTTCAAGGCGTTTTCTACAAAATGCCTAAAAGAAACAGAAGCAGTGCTTGGTATAAGGAAGTACACCAGGAAACTGAAAATATTCTCAAAACAATTTTCACACAAACTCCGTCACTTCATGCAAAAGGACAGTAATCAAGTTGAAACTATTAGTGATAGAATGGATTCAAGTTTTTCTGATTCAGATACCAGTAGTACGATCTTGCAATTCTTGTTATTCAGAGATATCCCTGGAGTGATAGAAGAAACGGGTTGATAAAATATGTGTTATTATTATTATAACTATATAGAAATAGACCTGTTCAAATTCATGTTCTTTTATTTCATTCTAGGGAAGGGGTGCGCAGTCTGCGGAAACCAAATGTTTTTTTTTCTGAGTGGAACCTGCAATTCCAATCCACAAATAATCTGAGGAAAACAATTACGTATTGCACTACTACATAATTTTTGAAATGAAGTTTTGTTTCTTGGCGAATGTAAGCAAAAACATTGCTTGAATTGTCAGGCATAATTGTAAAAGTACCATTCAAGATTTTATATTTGAGGATACTCATGTGGGGAAACAGTTGTATTTTTCTTTACTTCCTTAATTTCTGAAATTTCAGGGAATGGTTATTTTGTCCTGAAAACCCTTCAGGATATTTGGGGAATATTACTATAATATTCCTGAATTACTTTGAATATTCTCGGAATATTCATAGAATATGTTCATGGAATATTCTAGGAATATCCATTCTGGAATATTCTAGGAATATCCATTCTGGAATATTCATGGAATATTGTAGGTATATTCTGGATATACAAGGAATATTCCCAGAGGATATTAGGAGTATTCTTTCTGGAATATTCATGGAATATTTGGGAATATTCTGGATATTCCGGGAATATTCCCAGGGAATATTCAAGGAATATCTAAAAAAATTACGCACATTTAGAATATTCCAAATTATAATACGTGATTCATGGAATATCCAGTGCTGTCTGGGATAGTCTTGGGAATATTGTTGAGCATTGTAATTGTGAACAAGTATTGTATTGTTAATGTATACTATTGAGTTGTGTTTCAAAGTGGAATAAACGGATTGAATTTATCGGACTATTTTTTAACCCTAGTTTTGTAACAGTTGGTGTCGGAAGTGAGGATTTTTAGTAAATATTCGAGGTTAATTAATGGTGAATACGAGAAATACACCCTACGACGAGATGGAGGCCGTAATGGAAATGATCAGGCAGCAGTTTTCCGAGCAAGAGGAACGTCGACAAAGGGAGGAACAACGACGGCAAAAAGGAAAGCGAGAGGACGAGGAACGACGGCAGAAAGATAAGCAAGAGGATGAAGAATGACGGCAGAAAGAAAAACAAGAGGATGAGGAACGACGAGAGAGAGAGAGAAAAACAAGAGAATGAGGAACGCCGACAAAGAGAGGAGGAATGGTTGCAATAACATTTCCAGAAAATTCTTGAAGAACAAAACAGGGAACCGGAACAACAGAAAACTTCCTTTGAACAGATTGTCCAGAAAACCGAGGAGCAAATGGATGGGCCTGAAGAAAGATGTTGATTAAATTGGGGCCGAAATCAGCATAGTCTGGAAAATGATGGATGGAAGGAAGAGATAGTGAGATAAAAAAAGATGTCAAGGCAGTCCAAGAAAAACCAAAGAAAGAATTAGTGTGAGCGGTGCGAGAAGAACTAGAAAAGAAATTTGCTTCACTGAAGATTCAGGACCACCATGACAGGGTTGCCACATCGCACAATTCCTTAAAACCACCGACTTTTGATGGACAGTCACCATGGTCCCTATATCGGAAATCACTGATAATCCACTCACCAAGGAGAAGACTGACAGTATAATAATAATTCCGAACATCACCTAGAATGCGCAAATGGTTGTCTAGAAGATCGCATCCTAGAAGACCTGAGCAAAGTCGGAGAACAAGATTCCGCAGCAACAGACGAACGAGACAGTTACCTGAGGACCAATGGACCACCGCACACATGAGACCAGGAAACCGATCCAAACATTGGGGACTTTCTACATTGGAAAGAGGACATAACCGGCAGACCCACCTGGGGAGATATTTCGGATAAATATCCCATTCAAGGCAATGTGGGCGCAATGGGATTACTTGGTTGTGGAAAATGGATTACTTAAACAGGTATGGGAATCAGCTGATGGGAAGTCATCAATTTCCCGATTGATTCTGCCCAGAAAGAAGATGAGTGAAGTCTTGAAGGAAATTCACGAAAGAAAATCAGGAGAACATCTGGGAGTCAATAAGACCTTGGACAAGATCAGGTAGAGGTTTTACTGGGTTCAATGTCGAGACGATGTAGAAAGCTGGTGCAGATATCCAGAGTGCGGCGCCACCAAACCACCAAAGGTCCCAAGACGAGGTCCAGGGGTGATATGAAGGAATACAACGTAGGGGCATCATTCGAACGGATTTTCATTAATGTAGCTGGACCCTTTCCTGTGACGGACGATGGCAACAAATACATCCTCGTTGCCATGGACTATTTCAGTAAATGGGTGGAAGCCTATGCCATTCCGGACCAGGAAGCATCCACAATAGCCAGGTTATTGGTGGACAACATGTTCTCAAGATTCGGAGTACCGATGGAGCTCGATTCCGACCAATCAAGGAATTTCGAGTAAAAGTTATTCAAGAAAGTTTGCGAGCTGAAGGGTATCAACAAGACCAGAACCACGGCGCTTCCCCCCCAGTCAGATGGCACGGTTGAAAGATTCAACCGAACCATGGAAGAGCATCTTTCCAAGGTAGTGGAAAAACATCGAAAGGACTGGGACAGACATCTTCCACTATTTCTGATGGGATACAGATCAGCTGTCCACGATTCAACCAAGCTCACCCCCAGCTAGAATTGTTTTCGGAAGGGAACTTCGATTGCTCTATGACTTGGTGTTCGGATCACCAGGCACCCAAGACGTAGAAGTACATGACTACTCAGATAAACTGAGAGACAGCCTGCTGAAAATCCACGAAACGGCTCGGAAGAGGTTGATATTGTGACAGAATAAAAGCTCGTTATGATTTGCAAGTTAATTCAGGAGGATTCAAAGAAGGTGACCCGATTTTTCTGTACAACCCACGGCGGAAGAAAGGTGTATTCCCCAAACTAACACCTTTTTGGGAAGGACCGTATGAGGTAAAGACGAGAATTAACGACGTGGTTTACAGAATCCAGCGCTCCCCTAGGACTAAGATGAAAGTTGTTCACCTCGAAAGACTGAAGCCTATCATAGTGAACCATAATCGGGACGATCAAAATTAGAGGGGGTCGTTACCGATGATGTCATACTCCAGATGTTCGATAACCGCCATTGGAAATTTAAGAAACGGCCGTTTCCGATGATGTCATGCTCTAGATGTTCGATAACCGCCATTGGAAGATTATTCGAGAAGACAAACGACCGTTACCGATGCTGTCATGCTCTATATAAACAGGTTATACGGGACAGGCGAGTCAGTCAGAAGATAGTCTTGGGAATATTGTTGAGTTTGTAATTGTGAACAAGTATTGTATTGTTAAAGTTGTGTTTCAAAGTGGATTAAACGGATTGAATTTATCGGACTGTTTTTGAACCCCAGTTTCGTAACAATAGTATATGATCACACCACTTCAGATTTTGTCTGTATACACCAAGTATATTTGGACAAATTTATCAGTATTTGGAAATGGCGAATTAATTAGTGAAGGATGGTCTATCTCTAAGAGAAAATGCGCTGTATGTCGTTTTTGTTTATATTCAATGATAATTTATTCTGATCAGACCACTTTTTAGCATAGCCATTTTCAGATTTCAATTCTACATATCCCCATGTTGAATAATCAAAAAGAAATACTGGTTCATCAGCATAAGATATGATGTTACCACCTACATCAGTTTGTAGCAAGGAGTTTATGTATATTGTAACGAACCTAGGCCGGACCTGTCGCCTCACGCGTTGCCATCGACAACGATGAGATCATCCCCGGAGATATTCGAGAACCATCCAGTCGCTCTGCCGCGGAAAACAACGGTCAATATTGGAAACAATTGGAACACGCCGGTCGCCAACTGCCAGAATTCGAAACATCGAGAATGCTGTATCGGAGATAAATAGGCAACCCTCAAGTGGAGTCAGACAGTCTGAACGAGCCCATACGATCGAGCTATACAGTGGCGTGGTTAGTAATATAAATTAAGTTGTATATTTAAGTGTCAAATGAATTAGTAAAACCAAGTTAAGTTTATTTACGTTACAATTGGTGTCGGAAGTGAGATTTTGAAAATAAACAAGTGATCGTGGAGTGGATAGTCAGAAAAATAAATTGATAGACCTTTTTGTACGCCCAAAATAGACAGTGGCCCGGTTTTCGCGAAGTGGACAATTGTGCGTGGGAATATAAACTGATACACTGTTCGCGTGAAACAGAAAATAGACAGTGGCCCGGTTTTCGCGAAGTAGACAATTGTGCGTGGAATATAAACTGATACACTCTTCGCGTGAAACAGACAATAGACTGGTGGCCCGTGGAAAGAATTCGCGAAGTAAATTTTTTAACAAACTGATGAACTTCTCGTGTGAAACAGACTGATACCTCGTCAAAGACAAAATGTGTTCAAGAAAAGTGCGCCTTGCGGATTTGAAGGTAGCGGAATTGAAACAGGAATTGGAGGAAAGGGAACTGGAAACAACGGGTAAAAAGCAAGTACTCCAGGAAAGACTTGCAGAAGGACTTATACAAGAAGGTGAGGACCCCGAAACATTTTTATTCGAAGTTCCCGGAGGTGATTTGAGTCCGATAATAGAATCCTTGAAAGAAGAGCTGCAACAAAATTCTAGAAATCTGGAAGAGAAGCTTGAAGAAAATTCTAGAAATCTGGAAGATAAGCTTCAAGAAAATTCTAGAAATCTGGAAGAGAAGCTTCAAGAAAATTCAAGAAGCCTGGAAGAGAAGCTTCAAGAAAATTCTATAAATCTGGAAGAGAAGCTTCAAGAAAATTCTATAAATCTGGAAGAGAAGCTTTCTAGAAATCTGGAAGAGAAGCTTCGAGAAAATTCAAGAAGCCTGGAAGAGAATGCTAGAAATCTGGAAGAGAAGCTTCAAGAAAATTCTAGAAATCTGAAGAGAAGCTTCTAGAAAATTCAAGAAGCCTGGAAGAAAATGCAAGAAGCCTGGAAGAGAAGTTCCTGGAAAACACAGAAGGCCTAAAAAAAGAATTGTGTGGTGTGGCTAATTTTCTAGAAGAAAGAATGGGAACCGTTGAGACAGATATAGATAAAATTAGGGAGCAAATGAACACGGAGGTAGATAAAATAAAGGAAACAATCAGTAAGCTGGAAAAACGAATTAATAGTGCGCCCTCCACAGAGATGGTTAACGAAAATGCAATGCTGGACTTGAGTTTGAACTTGGATAAAGTTCAAGAGGGTATTAAAGATGTCAAGGTCATTTCTGAAATAGGGAAGCTTTCCATGAAGCCGCCTCAATTCGACGGAAAAACTCCATGCGAAAATTACCGCCGACAGTTTGAAGCAGCGGCCAAAGCAAATGGATGGAATGCAGGGGAAAGAGCTGTAGCACTAACACTTGCATTACGTGGAGAAGCGACGAATATTCTACAAACTCTTACCGCCCAAGAACAGGAGGACTATGATCAGCTGATTAAACATCTAGAATAACGATATGGCCAGGCCCATTTGGAACACGTATACCACTCCCAACTGAAAAATCGCTGCCAGAAATCGGGCGAATCCTTACAAGAATTCGAAGCTGACATTGCACGCTTGGTTCGTCTCGCATATCCAGCCACACCGGAAAATGTAATGGAGCGATTAGCGGTTCAGGCATTCTTGGATGGACTGCGTGACCAAGAAACCAGACAAGCGTTGACACTAGCTCGTCCAACACATCTCGTAGACGCACTGGCACGCGCTTTGGAATTTGAGACAGCAAAGCAATCCTGCAAAAACCAAAGTAAAGTTCGAAGTATTAAAGAAGACTCACAGGAGCATGCTGACTTGGAAGCTGCCATAAGAAAAGTGATTAAGGAAGTTTTGCCTGAGAAAAGACAGATAAGATACTGGAATTGTGGCAAAATTGGACATGTGCGTAGCAAATGTCCAACATTCGAAAACACGACTCCGATGCAGGAAAACTAAAGAAGGTCGACGAGAAGGGGCAATCGTCGGCCTGTGTCCAGCAAGCCCCGGTTAACAACGCATATGTCGCTATCCTGAAACGACAGAACAGAGGTGTTTTCGTAGACGGTCTCATCAATAACGAGCCTTGCACCATGCTGCTAGATACAGGTGCGACTAGGACAATTCTCGGACCTTCCTTTGCCAGAACACCGGAACGAATTGAACCGACAACTTGGAAGCTACGCACAGCAACAGGGGAGCCAGCTACTGTATATGGCGAGCTACCGATTGAAATAATTTTGGGCAGCACTAAAGTGAAACATCAGGCACTTGTAGCGGACATCGAAGACGATGCAATCATCGGAATGGACATCATGAATTCCAGAGGGTTTGAATTGGATTTCAAAGACGGCGTCCTACGTGTCAACGGAGAAGAGCTGGTACTTCATGGGAGAAGTGAAGAGTTGATCCGCGTGCTGTTGGCTGAAGATGTAAGCGTACCTGAGAGGGCTGAAACCATCCTGGAGGCTCGCCTGGACGGGAGTGCGAGCAGTGGAGACGTGATGATGTTCGAGCCCAAACTTCATGATGAGAAAATTGGACGAGGGACTGCCCTAGGAAAACCCTGTTACGTGCTGAAAAATTTGTACCGGTAAGGGTCATGAATGTCAATTACTTTCCAGTGACCTTAAAGAAAGGAACAATTTTAGGGCACTGCTCGTCAGTTTCATCTGTGATCCGGGGCGTACGAGGTACGATTAGCCAACCCAACAACTTGCCCACAGAACTAGAAAAATTAGTTGCCATCTCTTCCAAAGACATAAAACCCAAACTCAACAGCCCAAACTAAGAGATTTAGTCAAAAGTACCAAGACATCTTCGATACCGGACAAGGAAAAGGGGTCGAACTAATGTGGTCCAGCACAAGATTGATACTGGGGTGCCCGACCGATCCGGCAATCAGCAAGAAGACTTCCTCTTGCCAAGAAGGAAGAGGCTGACAAAATAGTCAGCGATATGGGAAAAGAAGGAGTTATCGAACCATCTGACAGTCCCTGGTCCCTTCCAGTCGTACTGGTGAAGAAAAAGGATGGATCGACACGCTTTGTGTAGACTATCGCCAACTTAATAATGTCACGAAGAAGGACAGTTACCCTCTCCCGAGAATAATGACACCCTAGACACGTTGGTTGGTTCCACGATTTTCTCGACCCTTGATCTGAACAGTGGATACTGGCAAGTAGAACCGGCTCAGGAAGATCGAGAAAAGACTGCTTTTACCATCGGCTCAGGATTGTGGCAGTTCACCGTTATGCCATTCGGGCTCTGTAATGCTCCCGCCACATTCGAAAGATTGATGGAAACAGTACTGAAGGGACTCTCATGGAACACGTGTCTAGTGTATCTCGACGACATAATTGTGGTCGGCAGATCGTTTGAGGACCACGTGAAAAACTTGGAGGAAGTATTCCTGCGACTGAGGAACTCCGGATTGAAGCTGGCCCTAAGAAATGCCATCTGTTCCAAAAGAAGTACGATACCTCGGCCACGTTGTCTCTGGGAAGGAGTAGCAGTGGATGACCAGAAGATCAAAGCTGTTAAGGATTGGCCCATCCCAAAAGACATTCACCAACTTCGAAGTTTCCTTGGTTTATGCACATCCCATCGCCGATATGTGCTGGATTCGCCAACATCGCTAAACCACTGACCAAGCTCACGGAAGGCCAAACAAAGTTCCAGTGGTCCGAAGAATGTCAAGACTCATTCAGGAAGCTGAAAGGAGCTTTGATCAACGCACCTATACTGAGCTATCCCTACCCAAAGGAAATTCATTTTGATACGGACGCCAGCAACGTGGGACTTGGAGCTGTCCTATCTCAGATCCAGGAGGGACAGGAGAAGGTCATTGGTTATTTCAGCAAGACGCTTAGCAAACCAGAGCGCAATTACTGTGTCACCAGGCGAGAGCTGTTAGCTGTTGTAAAGGGAGTGGAACACTTCTACAAGTACGTGTATGGAAGAAGATTCCTGTTGAGAACTGACCATGCAGCTCTCAAATGGCTCTTACAGTTCAAAAATCCTGAGGGTCAAGTAGCACGTTGGATCGAGAGACTCCAAGAATTCGATTTTGAGATCGAACATCGAGCCGGAACTAGCCATAAGAATGCAGATGCCTTGTCGCGAAGACCATGTCCAGATGATTGCTCACATTGCCGACGAGCAGAAGAGAAAGAAGCAACACTTTGTAGAACCGCGGCAATGGATGACAACTGGAATGACAGCAAGATCCAGAAAGACCAAGAGAGAGACCCCGACCTTGGCTTAGTCGTCAGCTGGAAGAAGGGCAATCGAAGACCATCATGGCAGGAAGTCGCAGGTTACTCGCCGGCTGTTAAGTCCTATTGGGCACAATGGAACTCTTTATTCTGGACAATGGGATCCTGAAACGGGTGTTGGAGGCCGATATTGGTGGGGAAGACAGACGCCAAATAATTGTTCCCAGGAACAGAAGAGAGGAAGTGCTGCGGGAAATCCATGATGGAGTCGCCGGAGGACATCTGGGAGTGACGAAGACCCTGCAGAAAGTGAGGCAACGGTTTTACTGGGCCAATTGTCAAGCTGACGTCCAGGAAGGACTGGTGCAGAAAGTGCGCTGTATGCGCTGCTAGCAATGGACCTCGAATACGACCCAAGGCCCCGATGCGTCAGTACAACGTAGGCAGCCCGTTCGAGAGAATCGCCATTGACATCGCCGGCCCGTTTCCCGCATCCGACCACGGGAATAAATACATCCTTGTGGCAATGGACTACTTCAGTAAGTGGGCGGAAGCCTATGCCCTGCCCAACCAGGAAGCCATCACCGTCGCCGACGTCTTGGTGAAAGAATGGATATGTCGATTCGGTATTCCAATGGAGCTGCACTCGGATCAAGGCAGAAATTTCGAATCCAACCTTTTCCAAGAAATATGTCTACTGCTGAACATCCGCAAGACAAGAACCACGGCCCTACATCCGCAGTCCGATGGAATGGTGGAACGGATGAACAGGACGATCAACCGCCACTTGTCCAAGGTTGTCTCTGACCATCAAAGAGACTGGGACCAGTATCTTCATTTGTTCCTGATGGCCTATCGATCCGCAGTACACGAGTCAACCGGTCAAACTCCTGCTAGTATTATAATGGGCCGAGAACTGCGACTGCCTTGTGACCTGAAGTTTGGGATACCGCCAGGACAAGACACTGCGGGAGAGGACTACGTCAGCAAACTTCGGCAGAGAATGGACGACATCCACGAACGAGTCCGGTTGAACATCCAGAGTGCCAGCGATAAAATGAAGAAGACCTATGACATCAAGGCCGACGCTGGAGGATTTAAGGTTGATGACCTGGTTTGGCTGTACAACCCCAAACGTCGTCGTGGACTATCACCAAAGTTGCGGAACTCGTGGGAAGGCCCGTATAAAATCGTGAAAAGGATAAACGACCTTGTGTACCGAATCCATAAGCCACCCGAGGGAAACCAAGGGTCGTCCATTTCAACAGGTTGGCCCCTTACGCTGGAAACCATGACCAAGTTCGCACCCTCAAGCCACCGGAGGATGATATGACGTTCGAGAAGTTTATGTCCTTGTATTCAAACGGGCAGAAAGTTCTACATGGGTTACTAGAGAGGAGTCACGAGACCTTTCGAGGTGCCTGCTGACTACGCACTAGCGCACTGTGTGGCAGAAGATCTTCAAATGTCCAGGGCATCGCCGCAGTGTTCTCCAAGAAATTTGGTCAACTCCAAACACTGCGGGAGCAGAATCCAGAAGTTGGTGGGTGCTACAGTTGAAGAAAGGCCAGAGAAACATCTACTACCTAGTTACCAAGAGGCATTCCAAGATAAACCGTCCTATGAAGATGTCTGGAAGAGTCTCACCAAACTAAGAGATACTATGGTGGACCAGAATCTGGTGGATCTAGCAATTCCAAAATTGTCCTGTGGGTTGACTGGAGAGTCATAAGAAGTATGCTGGAGGCGATATTCAGATCCAGCGGCGTCAAGATTTTGGTTTGCTGTAACCCTCTTCCACGACCGATCATGAAGACCGTGGAGTGTTACTTCCATCGAACTTCACGGTGCAGATATGGGGAGTCATGCAGATATCGTCACACTCCAAGGATGAAATTTCGGGACGAAATGTCTTTAAGAAGGGGGCAATGTAACGAACCTAGGCCGGACCTGTCGCCTCACTCGTTGCCATCGACAACGATGAGATCATCCCCGGAGATATTCGAGAACCATCCAGTCGCTCTGCCGCGGAAAACAACGGTCAATATTGGAAACAATTGGAACACGCCGGTCGCCAACTGCCAGAATTCGAAACATCGAGAATGCTGTATCGGAGATAAATAGGCAACCCTCAAGTGGAGTCAGACAGTCTGAACGAGCCCATACGATCGAGCTATACAGTGGCGTAGTTAGTAATATAAATTAAGTTGTATATTTAAGTGTCAAATAAATTAGTAAAACCAAGTTAAGTTTATTTACGTTACAATTGTTTATTTACGTTACAATATAATAAAAAGCAATGGTTCGGTACAGTACCTATTTCCATGGTTTGGGGGTGACGGTATACGTTTTGAATTTTAACTGGATGTGATCTATTGTTCAAGTAGCTTCCAAAGAGTTTCAACACCCATAATGTTTAAGAACATCAAGCAGTCCGTCATGCTGGACCGTGTCGAAAGCCTTTGCCAGGTCTATAAATATCCCTATAAATTTTTAATTTTCATCTAGGTTTTTTTTAACATGATTTACTGAATGAAATATGGCGTTATTTGATCTAATTCCATTTTGATAATCAAACTGATTTCTACTTAGAATGTCGATATTCTCAAGATAATCGTGTACTAAGATTTTTTCGGTAAACTTTGACCTGGCAAATTTCGCACTTTTTCACGAAATTTTCCACGTCTTTGACAAGGCCTGGCCGGGTGTATTTTTCTTTCACTCGTCTTACTATTCCGTTTATTCCTCGGTGCAAATTAGTTTTTCCCAAATGGCACTGATCAAGGATTATGGGGATTTGGTCCGGATCAGGGGTTTGGTGACATTTTGGCAAATTTTCAGTTTTATCTCTTTGTCGGCGAATATGAATAAAAAGATTTCCATTATTGGCAGTTCGAGATTATTTTTAATTGAGTATGTCTTCATTAAATCGAATTTGTTTTGAGCCATGTAGATCACATAGAACATATGCTCCACTACTGATTCTGGATCATAAGGAAGGTGAATAATGAAGTATTTCCTGTCTTTGAGTGATTTGCTAGCAAGTATATTTACTCTATTATGATCAAATTTGGATTGCTCTTCGAAAAAATCTTCAATGATTTTGTAGTAAAGAGATTCTAATTTGTTTTGCCAAAAGAAGCTAATGATGTATTTGTGATGTTTGTCGAGGAGTTGTGAATTATCGAACTCGATTTTGGAATAGTCAATAATTGATTTTGATTTATACAAATTTGAGAAGGTGTCGAACTCTTGTTGTAGTGTTTTGACAGGAATTTCGGGGTCGTCTTCTGTATCGTTTTCGATTTCGTCAATATTTGTTTCGTCTTCGTCTTCTTCTTCATTTGAGGTGAGTGAATACAGATATTTTCTAATTTGGCAAAAATGGTAATTATACTGATAGGCCTATAGTTAGGTGTATCAATTTGGGTACCAGATTTAAAGATTGGTATTACTATAGATTTTTTAAATCATCTGGGATATTTCCCATTGTCAAAATTAAATTAAAAACATGAATCAATGGTTCGAGAATATGCATATGACACACTCTAACCAGCTTAGAGGTGACACCATCAAAACCTGGGGCACTGCTATTTTTTAAGCTACCAACAAGCGTTACCAGTTCATGCCTGCCAAAAGGTTTCAGGAATATGGAGTTTTTCATGTTAGGATCATTGTTTTCTACATGAAATTCTTCATACGTTGAGCCATCTCAACACGAAATCTCATCTAACCTCACTTTCAAAAACTTATTTTGATCATACTGTTTAATCACCTGCTTTTCGGTTACATGTTGCATGCAATCCATTATTTTCTCATGAGAATATGTTATCTTTGTTAATTCCACAATATCAACAGATTTCATACTAAGTTCGAAGTTTGATTCAATTTCCAAACTATTAAGAAGTTCTATTCCTGATGTATCCATATAAAAAATCTATAAAAAACTGATAATAAAATTAAAAAAGTAGTTTAAATGAAAAAGGAATTGGGTTGACTAGTTTGTATTGTAATTAATTGAATTTTTCAATCTCTGATGGTATAAATTTAGAGATGGGAAATTTGTATCCAAAATAATTACAGCCCTTTTATTAACTTTTGGACAGTTCTTCAATGTATGTTTTTCTCCACAATGCGAACAGGTTATACCATTTTTACAATTAATTTTTTTGTGATTATGGGAGTAACATTTCTTGCATCTGGGTACTATTAATTCCTCATAAATGGGACATCTTTCCCAGCCAGAATATTTTTTTGTTGCTATGCCTTTTTTTGTAAGTAATCCAGAACTTTCGACAAATATATTTATTTTATCAGTACAATTCTTAAAAATTAAAGTAACTTTTAGGTATTCTTCGGGGCTGATAAAGGTGTTTTAGTTTCTCTAAAATTGTTCAATTTTCTCTTTTTCTGATTCTGGGCGGGATGTTATTATTTTAGGTTTTTTCATTCGAGATAATTTAATATTATATTTATTTTAAGATCTAGGTTTTTTTGTCTCTTCTGTAACCTTCTCTGCATCCTCTTCACTACCACAACTGACAATTCATTTCTGGCTGTTCTTACAGAATTGATTGTTATGTTTACTTGCATGGGGTCAATCCTGTTCTGAATATCTTCTTCAGTAGTTATTGCACTTTGTGGGGTTATTGACCTGGATTATTTCATTTTTTACAAGCTTTTATTTAGTTTCACTTGTTAGTTCGTTCGTTCTATAGTTCATTAGGGTCAAATCTTGCAAGTGAATTTTGACGGACTTCTAGTTGTCCGATTGATTTGAAATTTGGCAGATGTTCATGATTCCGGTGACAATGCATTATGGAGTTTTAGTTAGAGGAAAAAACAAAATGGCGGCTCCAAGATGGCGGAGGAGATTTGTAATTATGGGGGTTTTTGGAGTTTCCTGATTGTGGTTATATTTCATTCAAAATTTGTATGTGGGGGTTTTCATGTTCAGAGATTATGAATTCTTTGTCAAATTCAAGATGGCGACTTCAGGATGGTGGACGAGTTTTGTGATTATGGACAGATTCTATTCAATAGGTGTATGGGAGTTTTTGTGGTCGGTGATCATGATTTCTTTCAGCTCAAAGGGAGAGACCTTGTAATAACGATGCTCTATTAGAAATAAACAGATTAAGGAGAACTAACTAAAAAGCGACTAGAAATAAAATAACTAAAAAAAAAACTTTTTAAAGACAAGCTTTTATGTAAGCCTATAAAATAAATTTAGGATATCGCTGACAATGATTTAATTATTTTTTGTTGAATTATTTGGTTTCAAAAAGCTTGTCGCGCGAATTGTAATAAAATATACTTCAACAAGTTGTTACTTACCAACCATTAATTTCCAATAAAATTAATTGGTATCTACTTTCATGAATACTTTGTAAAAATCAAATACTTCAACAAGTTCTTACTTACTAATCACTGCCCAACCAAATTAATTGTAACCTACTTTTATAAACACTTCGCGCGACAAGCTTTTTGAAACCAAATAATTCAACAAAAAATAATTATATCATTGTCAGCGATGACTTAAATTTATTTTATACGCTTAAATAAAAGCTTGTCTTTAAAAAGTTTTTTTATTATTTATTTTATTTCTTCAATGATTTGTTATTTATCATTAGTGGTGTTTTTAATAAAGTTCGATAAACTACAATTTTCTACAGCTCTCGCAATTGCATCTCAGAGTATGTTTTTGAGTCGAACATTTTATTTCTGATGATGTTAGGCCTGAACAGTCACCGCAAATATAATTGTCGCAAGCATGGGCTGGATTTAATACATCTTCAGAATCTTTTTTTAATTTTACATTTGATACACTCTAATTCCACCATTTTTAATTGTTGCTATTTTCATTATACTTTCTAGAAGCACACCAGTGTTGAGGTCAGGCAAAAAAGAATTTTTTATTTGCTTATCAATATCACTTATCTTGAGAGTTTTCGTGGGTAATTAACTATATATTCAATATTTCATCAATTGGATAGTAGATTCAGCAAAAGATGTTTTGATGATACACTTCCATAGATGTTTTCTTCAGATAGGTTGTTAATTTAGCATCATTTTGGTACTAGACTTTCGTAAATTACACCACTTGGAACTCATTAAACGCCAACTTTTATTCAGAGTAAGAAACTTCGACATATATTACTGTACGTTGAAGAATGTTAGTAGGAATAGTAATGAAATTATTGTATTTTCATATTGTGTTAGTAAATAACTTACCTGAGTGTTTCTGCGAAGTACTCTCAAGTGACAAAAGTCACCCATAAAAAATTAATATAAGAGCAATGTTTCTCGGGAATCTTGACCAAAATTTGGGAGATACGTTACCAGGGTCCAAAGAGAGGTGGAAACCCCATTCCTAATGGGGTAAAATATCTGAAAAGTTGTTATTCAAAAACTCGATAACAAAAAATTAAACCGACGAAATACGGAACTGAAAAGTAAAAAATAAAATAAACCTTCTTAGTCTCAATAACCAAGCTCCTAAACTAATTTTGAGTCGTCGCCAAACAAGCAAATGAATTAGGTAAGGCGTAAAATGATGGCATCGAGTTGCGCGGTGACATTCTGATAATTTTTTTGAAGTAATTTAATGATCTTTGTTGATTGTTCGTTTGGCGCCGACTCAAAATTAGTTACTTACATTAGTTCAGGAGCTTAGTTATTGAGACTAAGAAGATTTATTTTATTTTTTACTTTTCAGTTCCGTATTTCGTCGGTTTAATTTTTTGTAAAAAAATTTTTATTTTTCATTCTTTTGTGGCTGAAATCTACTAATTACTACCTACTTGTTTTTTGATTACTTCCAAAATACTTACTTAGCCACCTAACTTCAACTATTACCAGTTAAATAATATGATTATCTACTTTTACCAGTTGTTGTAATATAAATTATTTTTGTTGTTCTGGTTAGTTTATTCCATTACTTCGTATATCATTCCATCCTCTCATAGAATATAATGATTGTGACGGATGTAGGAGAACAAAAATAATGACAATAGCGATCTGTCATTGTCAACTACATATGTATGTCAATGTTCTCAAGTGAAAAATTAATTATCCCCAATTTTTCTACCCGTAAGGGTGGATAATTTGACCATTTTCTTTTCGGGAATGATTTTTTTTTATTGCAATATCTCCTGCAGCGTAAACAGCGGCATTAGAGGTCATACTAGACCTGACTGATCTGTGAACAAACGGAATTGTCAAGGAATTGAATTTCGAGAAAAAAAACCAGCGTGGAACATATCCAAGCACTAAATAAAATATTATATGGCATATAGACCAAGAGAACTAGAGCAGGAGTCTTTGGCCTCGCACCAAATACTCTGAATCTCTGATTGAATCCACAAACATCTTTCTAATAACAATACATGCTATCGAATAATGTGACCAGTTCAATCTGATAGAAGATTCCGGAACAACCCGATAGCCCAAGCCGCCATCAAAGCGTTGAGTAGAGGGGAGTGAAAAAGTGGATACTGGCACCAAGGAATGCCTTAAATCAGCCATAAGTAATAAAAATATTTAAAATTCCATCTGCATGGATTTTTTCAATAACCCACATTAGGAATGTTATTAACATAGATCCATTCATTATAATTTATTTCTATGGATATTTCGCACATTTCTTGCATCTAATAAAGAAATTGTATGAAAAAGTATCTGATTTTTTTAGATATTTCGCCCATTTCTTCCATCCAATAAAAAAATTGTTCGAAAAAGTATGACTTTCATGGGATGCACCCGGGTAAAGCCGTGATAGATGGAGCAACAGGAAGAAAGACATATATTTCAGGTAGTATCAAATATGGTGCTTGTAGGACTGCTTTAAACAAGGAATTGGAAAGCAGACGATTCTACTTTTTACCAAAGTGGAATTCTGAGTGAATTTTGACAAAAATATCTTAACCATTTTCTAAAATCCTCTGGTTTGGTATTATTTTTTTTACCAGATGCAATGGGAAATATAATTCAATATGGTGAGGAAAACTGAACATATTTGACTTCATTTAATCGGCAAAGGCAACCTCCTAGCAGTTTCCTAGAAATAAATAAATAATTTATTATTGTCAAAGAACATGTATGTATTGTTCAATTTCTCATTTGGAATCAAGTGGTGTTAACATCATGTGATATAAACAAACATTTGAGAGACTTTCCGAGATATATTCTGATCAATTAAATTAAAGAAAAAAATATTACCCTTCTCGAAATTCGCGCAGGCGGAGATGTGAGCATATCCTAATAAAAAATATTAATTTGATAACTTTTTCAAATTAGGAGAGTTCAACAGCTCATTTGAGAAATATGTTTTCGATGAAAACCCGAATTGGAAATGAGGGAAAGGTGAGGTGAAAGTAATAATTTACTCCAACTTGATAGTACATATATCACAATGAACATATGTCATGTGTTTCTGAATCATCCTAGCATTACTGAAATCAATTTTGATTATCCATATGGATTTAAAAGGAGTTAGGTAAGGTAGTCAACACAAAAGTACGCCCAGGAACATATTTTTATGTTTTAAACAATAACAAAACTCTGGCTCGGATGCGAAGTCATAGAGAGGCGTCATTAATTTATTATTTCGCAGAAATCCACTTCTTCCCCTGGTCGCCCAAAAAGCTACTATTGGGTTTTTCAGCTTATTTTTTGTTAAAAAATATATTTTGAGAAAGGGATGTAGTACTTCTTCAGAGTCAGTCCGTCAGTTAGTGGATTTATCTTTTTTGTAACACAGTTGTTCGCATTCTTTCTAATTAATGAATTGGGAAAGTATCTCAAGCAGGTGTCTGAATTAAGTGCCACTTATTCTTTATCTGTACAACTTTCTTATTTATAAGTCCTATTCAATGGATAAAATTACCTCTCTTTTACTAAGTGTGTGTGCGTGTAACTTCACGCTCGTTGTGGTGAAGTAATTGAAGATTATCTATAGGTCTAGTTTGTTCCATACTCCAATGTGCATCAGGGGTAGGGTCTCATGACTGGGTTATTAATCATTGCATTGAATGTGTAAAAAAAATCGACACGTAACCTATAGATTGAATTGAACATTACACTCATGACTACTTTTCTAGTTATCCCAATCCAATTATACAGAATCAAAGAGCAGATCCGATTAAATTGTTCAAGCTCAATAATTGAAACTTTTGGGATTATCCAACTTCAGAAATAGGACAACTTACAATTTTAATTCCCCCCCATAAACCGAAAATAATGTTTTTCTCTGAATGGGTATTTCTTTCTAATGCGTGAATTGTATTCCTTACAAAACTCAGTTGTTGAAAATTTGAATTCCCAGCACAATGTACTCTGCTTGGGGATTAAGCCTACGAATACCAAAAATTATTTATCAGCAATAATTATTACACATACATTTTATCTGCATCTATTATGTGAATGAACTGGAATATATAATTCCATTAATTTCTTGAACTTTTAATTTTTTTAAATATTTAAATCTTTAAATGGATACCTATATTTCAAAACTATAGATTTTTCTAATCACAAGTTTGATTTACAAAATTTATATTCATTCGAATAATAAAAACTTCCACAGCACGGATGATGCACCTCCTTTCTTACACGCACTCCAGACAAACTTATATGTGGGAGGATTACCCGAAAGAGTGGTTGCTAAAACTGGAAGAGTTGCATCCATTGTACCATTGTATGGTTGCATAGCTGACTTAACTGTGAACGGAAAAGTGAAGAACTTTGCCAACACTACTGACAGAAATGAAGAAATTTTGGACAAGTGCATTCTTGATGTTTCATCATCTGATTTAGAGCATCCAGGTGAGTTGGAGAGATTACACCCCTTCTATTGTTTTATTATTTATTATTCCTTATAAATATATGGAAAAACTAATAGACATAACACTTTTTCCATGTATCAAAACTTACCGCTCATAACTATCTCAAATTCTATAAATATGTGTCCCTCATCACAGAAATCGCATCACCTTCCAAAATCCGTGACTAAAAAATGCTGTGCCGGCGCGACAAAAGTGTTTCGAAAACCCATATTTTGGGATTATAAGCTTCCGTCTGGCATAAATTGCAAATAATTATTAAAAAAACAAAAATTAGGCGGAAGCCAATGCCGAACATTAGGGTGGCTATGGAGGGAACTAGCGCCACAGGCTTTTGTAAAAAAAAATCCAAAAATTATTATAACTTACTGTTCGGCATTTCGTTAATATCCCTAATTATTCACCACAATTCAAAACAATACGGTTGCCGAACATTTTCCGGTGTTATTATGTGTGACATCATAACCTACTTTTTCAAATTTCGATACTAACTTAATAGAATGCCAAATATTGTTAATGAACTATTCCCGAACAAATAAAATAGTTTTTTCTTTAAACATCTGCAAATTGCGATTCTTATGTTTTAGCTGCATGGGGTCGGCTCTAGAATAGCCCCATGGTAAATCCTGCCTGTCGTAAGAGGCGACTAAAAGGATAACCGTAGGTGGAAGATGGTCTCATCGCCCGGTGAAATACCACCATATCGACTTTGTGTGCTGTGAAATGGATCATTCCATGTTTCAGTGTTCGGTCGATACTTTCCGGTCTCCCCTCTTTCCTTTTCCCCAATTCCTCCTTTATTTTCAGGTGCATCCTAATAGTAATAATGATGAAGTCTCCTAGAGTAAAACACTCGAAGCAAAATACCTCTCCATTAGGATTTTCGGGCGAGAGGTACTCGAGGGGACTCAACATTAAAGATTAATTTTTGCAACATCCGCGGACTCAACAAGAACATCAATGACGTCCACCATCACCTTCAGACGAAAAAACCGGATATTCTGGCTCTAACAGAAACACAAGTAAACTCGTCCACCAACAAGGTCCATATGCTTTGTCCTCGTTACGAACTCCATTCTCGATTCAGGTTCAAAGGTGAAGTCTGCCTTTATGCTAAGGCTAACCTTTCATGCCAGCGTGAAGAGAGTTTGGAACCGAAAGACTTTGATGTGATGTGGTTCAAGCTATCTGATACCAAACTGACTAAGTTCCTCTGCTGTCTTTACCTATCACCTAATGAACCTTCATATAACGACCTCTTTGAGTTTTTATCACTCAAACTGGACTACATTCAGGAGAACCATCCAACAGCTGAAACCATAATCATGGGAGACTTTAATGTACATAACGCTGCCTGGCTCAAATTCTCTAACAAAACAGATGATGCGGGTCGTCAAGCCGAGGCCTTCGCCATCACTCATGGTCTAGAACAACTGGTCGAACTACCAACCCGCATCCCTGATGTCAACAACCAGTCTGCCAATACACTAGATCTTTTCCTCACCACCAATCCTGACCCGTATAGAATAGAAGTTTGTGCCCCACTTGGAAACTCTGATCACACCCTCATCTCCACAACATGCTCTTTCCATTTACCATCGAGCTGCACAATACCACCCCGTCTCATGTGGCATTACAATTCGGCTGACTGGGAAGGTCTTCGTATGTTTTTCTCAGCGTTTCCATGGAAGAGAGTTTGTTTCTCTTCAGTAGATCCAACACGATGTGCTGAGACAATTTCTGAAATCATCATGTTGGGGATGCAAACCTACATACCGAATACCGAAAGAAGAACATCATCCGATAAGACCTGGTTTAACAGAAACTGCTCTAGAGCTGTGGCTTCCAAACAGGCAGCATACCATCGATGGCTAAAAATCCGGGCCCTGAGACCAGAGCAGCATATGTCGAGGCTAGTGGCATATGCAAAGAAACAATAGAATGCTCAAAAGATGCCCACAATGCCAAAATAAGATCAAAACTTGCTGAATGTCCTAACGGATCCCGTTCATTTTGGTCTTTCGCCAAACTGTGGGAAGAAACTTCACTTCAGCTCATTTCTCCTCTAACCAAAGAAGATGGAACACTAGCAACGACTGCCCAGGAAAAAGCCAATATCTTTGCGCACCTATTTGCTGGAAATTCCACTCTGATTCATCGGGAAAACAACCCCGAACATTACACCTATTGACAGTCACATGCCCGAGATCACCTTTCGCCAACGTACTATCAGAAAGATTTTGCTGGGTCTCAACACCAACAAAGCCTGTGGATCTGACGGAATCCCGCCGATTGTTCTCAAGAAATGTGCCCCCGAACTAACACCTGTTCTTTGCAAGTTGTTCAACCACTCTTACAATTTGGGGGTATTTCCGTCCAATTGGAAAATTGCAAGAGTACAGCCAGTCCCTAAAAGGCAAAAGGCCCTACCTAGCAACTACAGACCTATCGCACTGCTATCTATTATTTCAAAGGTCATGGAAAAGCCATCAACATCGAGCTCATGAAATATCTGGAAGACTCCAGGAATTGTCAACGACAGGCAATATGGCTTCCGCCATCAGAGATCAACTGGTGACCTGCTCGCTTACGTCTCACATATATGGCAGCTATCATTGAAAAGTATGGAGAAACTTTAGCTGTGGCATTAGATATCTCCAAGGCGTTCGATCGAGTTTGGCACCAGGGACTCCTCTCCAAGCTTCCGTCTTATGGATTGCCCCCTCAGCTGTGTGCTCTACTTGCTAGTTTCCTCTCAAACAGGTCTCTCCATGTAGTGGTCGATGGAGTTTCATCTGACACTCTACTCATAAATGCTGGTGTTCCGCAAGGATCTATTCTCGCACCAACACTATTTCTACTTCACATCAACGACCTGTTGAAAGCAACTTCATGTCCAGTACACAGCTTTGCCGATGATAGTACCCTCCATACCGCTTTCTCTTCCAGGGCCCCTATATCAGCCCGTGAAACCAGAAATGAACGAGGAAGAAATGTTAATAATATAAATATGGACTTAGCAACAATTCTCGAGTGGGGATCTAATAACTTGGTAGAATTCAATGCAAACAAAACACAAGCATGTCTTTCTCTAGAAAAGCCGATCTCACTGTGCCTAACATAACTTTGTCAGGAGTAACCATACCACTGAAGTCATCCATAACGATGCTTGGTATTACTATCAGCAATAACCTTTCCTGGGAAAATCACGTGAGGTCCATTGCCAAAAGTGCATCCCAAAACTTGGTTTTTTGTTTCGTGCCAAGAGCTATTTCACCCCCACTCAGCTGCTTATGATCTATAAGGCACAGATCCGACCTGTCCTGGAATACTGTTCCCATATTTGGAGCGCGGCACCTAAACATATCCTGAGGCTATTGGATTCTGTCCAAAAAAGGGCAATTCGTCTCGTCGGTGATGCCTCGCTTACAAACTCGCTCACTTGTCTGGAACACCGTAGAAAAGTTGGCGATTTGTCTCTATTTTATAGATATTTTCATGGGCGATGCTCTTCTGAAATATCAACAATCGTTCCTGCTTTGGCAGTCTCTTCGAGACTAACCCGTCAAGTTCAGTCATCACACCCCTTCGTGGTCACTTTGGAGACCTGCAGAACATCACTTTCCAAAGACTCGTTCATCCAACGAACAGCGAGGCTTTGGAACTCATTGCCTAGGGAGGTGTTCCCGAGGCATACAACCTCCAGAAATTTAAGAAGAACACCAACTCCTACCTTCTTTCTCTTGGTTCCCACGATGTTCTCTGAACATTACAGGATATCCCTTTTCGTGGGAACCAGAACATAAAAAAAAAACATATTATAATTACAACTTACTGTTCAGCCCCTATTTCATTATACAGATGTTTATTGATAATACGCAATTTATCAATTCATGCGATAAAATAATAGCTCAAAAAAAATATCATCGTATTTATAGCGCCTCTGTGCGCACTGATATATACGCCACTGCGACATCCTTGTTAAACGGCAGTTGAGCTTGGGCTTCTAGTAGTCTTAGCTAAACATCGATACTTCAACTATTGATAGTTTGGATGTTTTGAGGTTGGGTCATGTCGGTTAAACAAAAAGTGTGATGGTAGAATGTCCGATGGAAGCGATGACGAAACTTTAATAAATTTTGTTTGTAATGGAAATGGTAATTTTGAAAGTTTTTTCCAATTGGGTATTATTTTCAAACTGTTCTATGATTTTATTTTTTTCATTAAATAAACGTATTTTGAATAGTATTTTGTATTGCATTGTTGTCAGTGCCTCATCCATCCTATTTATTCGGCAGGTAATTTTTTGTAACATTTTTACAAAAGACTGGGGCGCTAGGTTCTCCATAGCCACCCTGCATGTTCAGCGTGGGCTTTCGCCCATTTTTTTTTTATATAAGTCATTTGCAACGCATGCCGAACGGAAGCTCACGGTTCTAAAATCTGGGTTTTTGAAACACTTTGATCGAGCCTGCGCAACATGTTGTAGCCACGGATTTTGGTCAGCGATGCGATTTTCGTGATGTGGGACAAGATTTATGGAATTTAAGATAGTTGTGAGCGGTAAGTTATGTCACATGAAAAAAGTGTTATGGGCTCCCGGTCTATAAGCTGATAGATTAAAAAGGGAACAATGTAAAGGAAATGCCAGTATATTGACTTTGTCATTACCTTCATATAGCTTAATATTTTCTACCAAATCAATTTATTTGTATAAGATACATAACTTGAACAAACCTTTTCCGCTACAAAACAAGATTTAGTTGAAAAATTCTTCCAGATATAGTAGATTCTATTTTTGTCACTTTTTTCCGTCATGCAATGTACCTAGATGTCGCTTCAATTTGAACAATTTTGTGATTAACAGTTCATATTTATTTTTAGTTCCTGAGCTGAATCCATTTGAACCCATTCCTTCATTCACTACTGAGTCGCACCAAATATCAACAGAAAGTCCAAATGGACAATGTGAGTATATATACATATAAAAATTAATAACTGTCCCTCCCACTGGAATGAAATGGTATGCTAATATTAATGGAATGAAATGATGATGATAATAATAATTTCGATTCCTGTATGACAGAGGATATACTGCTTCATAATCCAGTAGATCTGGTTATCGGAATTGTGAATAAACATTAGTTTGCTACGAATATACTTGCTATATCATCTACTCTTCAGGGTAGTAAATAAAGCTCTGGAAGAGTTGCCACTTCTAGATATGCAAAACAATATATGTTCAGCATAGTTTTCAACTGAAATAGTTTCACTACTCACGATATTACGGCTGCCGCACAGGCGTTCCGATAATCATATCTGATTCACCAAATTGAATTGAAAAAAAAAACTTAATAACATTAATATTATTTCATTCTAATCGTAAATAGTTGATTATTTCACGGGTCACAATATATTTCAGAAAATATATTTCAACTTTTTGCATACCTACGTGAGCTATTTTGTTCTTATATCAGTGAACAGATTCAATAGCTTGTCTCGCAGGATATTAAAAAATGGAGAATTTGAAGGAATTATTTATTGAAGCAGTTTGCGTTTTTCTAGTCTTACATTTTTCGTATCCTGCTCTCCTTTACCGGGGCCCCTGATGACTCAAGTAATACAAAAATTCAGTGAATACAGATGGCTTCAACTGAACCGTGAATCGGTGGATTGCAATGAATTAATGCTAATTGATTTCGAACATTAATATGAAATCTCACCCGAACTCAGGAAATCATTGATTTCAAATAATTGTTTAGGAACTTTTACTAATAATTACTGCTATTGTGTTTGGGGAAGTTATTATAAAATTCACGAGTATAATATTGTTTTGTGTAAACATTGTTTCTTCTATTTCAAAAAATTTCTGCTTTCGAAAAAGAAACATGTAACTGCGAACCATAAACAATATCATACATTTTTCAAATCTCGTCAGTTGCATAATATTTACTAATAAAAATCTTCATGGTGCCAAAATTATTTCTACAATGTTCCTTTCGAATTGAAAGATCGTGATGAGTGCATTAAGGATCCCCATAGGAATAATAAAAGACTAAGATTCTCCTATTGAAGCGTATCAATATTTTTTCTCAAAAATGAATGTAACAAATTCCCATAGAAATAATAAAAGAATATATTATTATATCACATTGTATATTTTTTACACTTGATTCTTTAAGAATGCATTTTTCATTGAGTTTTCAAATTTTTTTGGTTCACTATCTCCAATTTAGATTCGAAGTTATGTATGGAAGTATCCACCTGCTGCCCTCTATCGTTCAAAGTGCTGATATTATTTTTGGAAACTTTCCCGTATTTCAGTCGAATGTGCATCATATTTGATAACCATATGGGTAAAATTCTTATTGATAACTGTTATATTATCCTTGTTGGTCTTCGTAACGATTTTCAGTTTATCTATTGCATTTTCACATTGATTGATAGCCATTTTCAAGGCATTGACTTACACTTCGATGTGTAGTATTCGTCAATTCTTCTAAGATCCCATCCACATATCCTTCATTGGCAACATATTTTCTGTTTGTAGGCCTTTTAACGTTGCACAATTTCGAATCGTTGAAGTCAATGTCACCGTCGGGCGTCGTATGTAGATCACCTTTCACCTTTTGCAACACCCGGATGTTTAAGCTTTCTATTGGGACTGCTTCCAAACTTATCGATAGTCATTGTGAAAATGCATTAAATATGGAGAGGATTACAAGTTATATGTCGTGTTGATATTGTATGATACCGGCTTCTCTGAATTCATTGATTATAGCCATTATTTCTTCATTGTGAAAAGTATTGCCAGCATTTGTCGAGGCAATCAGTAGCTTTAATCGATCACACAATTCATTCGGATCATCCCAGTGAATATATTCTACGGGTTTGCTTTTGAAGGTCATCATCACATTGGGAGAATAGGAAGTGGTACTGCTACCAGGTTTCGTCGAAACAGGGGCCTTATTAAATACCTATATTTCCACCTTGTACTACCTTTCTTATGGCCGCGAGCATTCAGATGAGCATTGGTCATTTCCAAAAGGTTTTATGGCCCTTAAATCCTCGCCATTATAGTCCTCATGTTCTTCATGGAATATCATTTGATATAGTTCCCTTGAAAGAGTATCCTTGCGTTATGATATTGTTATGTTTATCAAAATCAATGAATTGATTACCGAGCAGCCATTTGGAGGAACTCTCATCATAAACAGGAACATATACTTTGTCAATTGTAGTAATAGAATGCCCAGACTATTCAGTGAAGAGCGGTGTGGAGTTCTTTGGACCGCCTTGCTAGTTTCAAATTTTTTATGTTTCAAGCAGAGTTTTAGATATTGTGAATTTGAATGGGCGCCAGAATTTTCCGTTAAATTGGGACAAAAATTCGAATTCCCCATTCAATAATGATTGCAAATCAAACTTTCCTTCTGTAAATAACTACAACAATAAAACAAATACCAACTTATATTAATCTATTTACAAATATATTTACAGTTGAAGAACAAATATGCATCAACTATACATCATTTTTCCAGTTGTTAACAAATATGTATCAAATATATACATATATATCATATATTTGTTGAATGAAAAATGTATTTAGTTTCCAATGTAAGAAAACTAATATTGTTTTTGTTTGCTGAACCTGTCGGTTTATCGATGACGATATACCTCTGATTGTAGTTTGTGTAGCAAGTAGCTAGACTTCACGTAGTTGTTTGGCTCGCAATCAGGGGGTACTTATAGCTGCTGGGCGACCAATCAGGTGTACAGATGGATCAGGATACAAGCGTCAGCTTCCTGTCCATTGAATGTGTTCTCAGCAATATTACATGAAAAACAATATTGTTTGTGTCAGAATTTGCTATACAAAAATTCAACTTCTGGAAACTTGGAATGTTTTCAATGCACTCCTCAACGCATAGTTGTTACAAATGAGTGTAATCTCATCAAGAGATTATAGCTTAAAATTAATTGATCATACAAATCAGCTTGTGCTGAGATTTGTCAGTAGTATTCAATACTGAAATTGAAGAATAATTTTATAATTTCAACAAAATTTATCTTTGCTCTCTATAAAAAAAACATATTCTGATTCTGAGCAGCCAAGATTATACTTTACCAAGAATTAAAAAAAAACAGAATTTGGCACAAGCAAGTTTGATATACGAAAATGACTTCAATTTCAATGATATTCAAGAAAAGTATATGAGAATTTTAGTTTGACCAGTCGTCAAATACTTCTTCAGAAAGTTTGCTTTAAAATCGAAGAATATTCTAAATTCCAGGGATTAAATTTATACATAAAATATATATGTGATCTCTTCACCTACATCAAAATCACAGCTTGGTGATAATTATCACCAAATATGGAACCATACCAAAGATATATAAAAAACTCATTGAATATTTATATTTTCCAATTATATCATACCAAATACAGCGTAAGTGATATCATATATTTGTGAAAACATCATTAGATTGAACACTGATATATAAATTCACATGTGGCATCCATGATTCTAACAGAACGCCTTGAAAACTATATAGTGTAATTGTTTATCAGATTGACCTGAATAAATCTAATCACAGTTTACTGAACAAAATGCGTAGATGACTTCAGATGTTTTCTTTGTGAAGCATTACCTCACGTTCTCGTTAAAAATTATCTGAACGTGACATATTTAAAAATATTTGGTCCAAACATCATTCCCAATACATACCTTGATATCACTCGAAATTCGCTGATTAGAAATCACTTTCTCGGAGAGAGGAAAATGCTCTTATTAATTAGTTATTTCAACATGAACATAATCTACTCTGTCAATCAATGGCTGACAAGCTTCAGAATACAAGATAACTCAATTACCGCAAGATCGGAAAAGGGGCGAGAATGGCATCACGCCTCCTTTTCAATATCTCCGTTCTGTCAAATCCCTCGCGACCGTTCCTATTCTTCTCAGCCATAATGACTGTTCCATTAACCACGGTTAGATGTCGCTAAGATTTTCAATAGGGATTGATGAATGAATCTCTGAGCATACCAATAAGAAATGTAACAGATATATCGTTACAACTAAAAGAATGTTGCAATCCTTATACATATATTCATCGAAACCATGTCGATAGCGACCTGCATTCAGATCGCAGTCTTCGAAGATTACGAATGTCCCATACTTTTCGCGACAACATTCGGCACACAAACGTTTGAAATATTCGAATATCATGTCGGGAGAAACGTGTTCATCGAAAACATGTGTCATGTTGATTTCATCCTGTTTAAATAGCACCCACATATTGCAATTGTCTCGAAAAGGAAGATTTCCTGAACAATAAACTTCAATAGTTGAACATCCCCGCGAAAGTTGAGAATTCAGAAGAATTGGATAACTCATGGTGGATGATTCCCACATTAGAACATGAGAATGCACCATCCTTTAAAACCACCATCAGCATGGACGTCCATTTAATTGTAGTCACCGCAATGTCAATATTTTGTACAATTGGATATATAATTTTATACCTAAATGATATGTCGTATCAATAGCGTTTTTTGGAGGGCAAAAAATGTCGTTTTTCATATGAATAAAATTTTCGTTTTACATACTACAAAACGTATACAGTTACAATGTGATACCTGGTATATTTTTCGGCAGCCTCTTTTTTCTCTTCTCATATTTTTTGGAATGTCCTGTATACTTTCCCAATGTAACATTATGTATATTTTTTCGGCAGTCATCTTTTTTTTTTATGTTGGGACGTGCCCTGTACACTTTTTCAATTGGGGCATTTATTGGCGCCCTTTTTTCTCCCCTAACCAAAGCTGTATATTTTTTGAGAACCATGCTTTCATGTGGGGAGTCTCGACGAAGAACCGCTCATGGCTGATTCTCGCAGTACGGCGCCTCTGCCTCTACGTCACATATATTCGTCAGATAATAATAATAGCCTTTTCTTCCCCAGTCAGTCTGAATGTGTTTTGCGGTGGTATCGGAATATTGTTTTCCATATTTTGGGTATTCTCTTCCCCTTGAAGTATAAAATGTTTATTATCTGTTCCAATAAGGGCGAATTACTAAATTTGCCTCTATTTGTTACTGCGTTTTTGGTATTCTGGATAAAAATAAACTAAGAAAATTTCAAATTAGTCATTAACGTACCGTTGGAAAATGATTTGCCTTTAATATCTCACAA
Organism: Gonioctena quinquepunctata; assembly: GCA_018342105.1. Taxonomy (NCBI): domain Eukaryota; kingdom Metazoa; phylum Arthropoda; class Insecta; order Coleoptera; family Chrysomelidae; genus Gonioctena; species Gonioctena quinquepunctata. Next base: position 419,832 of record JAFIRS010000680.1, read on the forward strand.
AAAAACAATTTTTAAATGGTTTGTTATTGACAAATTTGAAATATTCCCAGTTTATTTTTATCCAGAATATCAAAAACGCAGTAACGTATCGGCGCAAATTAAGTAATTTGTCCTTCTTAGAACAGATAATTAACATATCCATCGAAGATAAAATATAGCGATCTGGAGAGAAATGAAAGAATGCTATTGAACAAAAAAAATTTATTATTAAAAAAAAATTCTCATAAACTTCGGGGTAATCAACAAATAAAATGTATAAGTAAACTCTATAATAAAAACAGAATATTAAATGCAGAATAATCATAAAAATAAAGTTACAGAAAAAATAGAATGCTATTTTCTTCCGTCCATCAGGTGTTTCCTTCATTCTAAAAGATGATAGATGCCTTTCTTTGGCCCTTCTCAGCCAAGCTCAGATGGCTTCTTCAGTAGCTTTTTTATTTTCCGTCAAATCACTGAGGTCAGCCGCTTCTGAAATGATATGTTTTTATTCACGGGTATAATTGATGTTGAAATCTACAAAAAAATCCTGAGAAATATTATGCTTTCTTTTGAATTCGAATACTGATGTTGATAATATATACCACTGCCATAGTTTTTCTTTCTCTTTATTGGTATACATATAAGCATTATTGACATAAATTTTTCTTGGAAATTTTGCATTCTCACTGAACTAGTAGTCTGTTATGAGGCAATACAAATTATTATCAAATAAACAGAACAACTGAATGGGCTTTTCACCTAGTGATAATTCAGCCAGTTTTAGTTGTCCAGTTTATTTTTTTGCTCCATACCAGCAATATTTGGAGGCAAACATATTAGTGAGCATGGAAGAAAGGCATCGTTCCACAAAGTCATATTTTTGAGATTTCATTTAGGTTCCTAAAAAAAGAGTTCTAGAAAAAGGAATAGAAAAACATACAACTTACCTACAGCAGTTTTGAATTTCGATCCAGTTCCCAAATATTCTTCCGAAAGATTCATTTTTTCAGTGCAATCAATAGGAAAATGTGCGAATCTACTGATGAATCATCTTCATCACATGTCCACTGTTGTAGGCATTCACACCATTTTTAATCTGGGCACTCTGACATTTGAAAAACTCGTGTATTGTGGCAAATGTAACGACGTGCTTTTTAGCATTTCTGAAAATATCGAAACTCAAAATATCGAAACTCAAATGCATTGGAAATAATGGATGTTTATAGGTTATGTCCTTTTCAATTCATATTTACCTGTATTCGGCCAATATATAATTCCCTTTGGAAACAATCAATTGCTACAGATGAAAACCATTATGTCCAGACCAACAGGGTATCAAAAACGAAGGAAAATAGAAAAAAAACACGACTTTTGTTTGGATTCAGTGCTATGACTATGACCTTCCTCAACAAAATAAAATGACAGACGTCAGATGTCGCCAGTACTTATGCGTTATGCGTATAGTATGGCCTGTCGCAGACACATGTATATCTGTTCTGTGGTCGCAGAGGGTCTTCGCGACAAAGGTACAATTTGTGTATCTTCGAGAATGTTTAAATTCATTTATGATTGCTTTGGATATCTCATGGCCATCCCTAGGATATCTTCTGAAGGATATCTATTTCAAATCCGTCGATGGATATCCATTTCAAATCAAGTAGAAAAACAAAACATGAGATTTTTCAAAAAAAATTAATCCATATGTACGAGCATGAAAGAAACTCAGAAATTGACACAATAAAAATCAATCTTGCAATTTGAACTTATCCATATTTACTCCGGATATCTTATGGCCATCCATATATCTTCTGAAGGATATCCATTTCAAATCCGTCGACGGATATCTTATGGATGTCCATTTCAAAGCCAGGGATATCCCGACCAGAATTGGACATGAAATGGATATCCATAGGATATCCTGTGTTATCTGGGCAGTAAGGAAAATTAACATTATTATAATGAGATCTATCTAAATTTATGAATATGCATCATATTCATACATGTTTTTGATATAGTTTCATTCCAGTGGTATAAAAAACTGGCGAGCCATGATACGTCATTTAATTTGATTTTGATTTTTTGACGTAAATGTTAATTTTTTGTTTTTCAGATACTACTTTTAGAGGAGATGGTGGAAATGACTTTGCAATAATTACCCTCATACCTGAACCAAATCCAGAAACAGAAGAACAACCTGTTACAGTAATTGTTACAGAAACTACAACTACCAAAACATCTAGAGGACCTATTGGGCGAGTCCCATCAACAACAATTAAACCGCCACCTAGTGATGGATGCGCCTTACCTCTGAATCCAGTACAAGAAAATGTTCATCTTGTTGGTTTTAGATTTGGTACACATCAAGAAAGCAGGCTAGAATTCAATACACCAAGAGGAAAATACAAAAAGAACTTTGATTTCAGATTTGAATTCAGAACAATGGAACCTGAGGGTATTATGTTCTATGTTTCGGACTCCAAGGAACACAAACATTATGCTGCTGTTTATTTGAATGCTGGTCATGTAAGCAGTTTTCCCATTTTTCTAATGACGATTAAAAGCTCCGATTTCACGATGTTTCGGCAAATTCATACTTGCCATCCCAGGTGATGTCTAGAAATTCTATTGTTTCGAACTTGACTGATGTTTTCGTGTTGTACTCCTCAATTCATAATGGTGGTTAGTCGTTTGCGCACGATCGTCACGATTGGTTTCTTTTGTTCGTGCCCTGTTTCGTACGGGGCCGGAAGAGGTCGTTATTGGATGCGTTGTTGCCAGATTGCCACCGGTGTTGCTCGATTGTGCACGATCGTCACGATCAGTTTGCCTCGTTCGTGCCCTGCTTTGTATGGTGCTGGAAGAGGTCGCTGTTGGACGCGCCGTTGCCAGATCGCCATGGGTGTTGCAGGGTAAATTCTCTGCTGGAAGCGTCGATGTTCCACCCCCGTTGATATTTTGTTGTTGGATCAATTTTTCGGTAGGTCAATATAGATCTTCATATGGTTGGTAGTCTTTGACTATAATTCCTTTTGTCCATATTATGTAGGGTCGTTTTTTTATTTTGACAGCTTCTCTCGTTCTTGAGTGGAAATTCTCATCACTTGCCATCAATGTCCGAGTGTCACATGTACTAACAACAGGACACAACTTCACTGGCACCCTGACATTGGCAAGTGATGAGAATTTCCACTCAAAAACAGCGAGAGAAACCATCGAAAAACGACCTCATAATATGAACAAGAGGGATGATAGTCAAAGACTACCAACCATATTGAGATCTATCTTGACCCACCGACAAATTAATCAACGACAAAATATCAACGGGGATGGAACATCGACGCTTCCAGCAGAGACTCACCCAGCAACACCCATGGCGACCTGGCAAAGGTGCATCTAACAGCGACCCCTTCCGGCCCCATACAAAGCAGGGCACGAACGAGGGAGAACGACCTCTTCCAGCCCCACATCTTCTGAAAACATCACCTGAAGATGGCGAATGTGAATTTTCCGAAACATCGTGAAATCGGACCCTTTGAGGACCAAGAACACAGAATGCGGAAAGAAACCCGAGAAACTATCTCAATCGGGTCGTCGGGCATGTGATAACCATGCAGTGGCACACTGTAACACTGCTCTCCCTCCAATTTTGATCCGATAAAATGTCATATATATATATATATATATATCTGCATAGTCCCGCACTTCTGCCTCTTGGTTGCACCAAGTCACAGGGCAATCGAAATTCCCTTCCGAAGATGATACTAGCCGAGGTAAGCTTGGCTGAATCACAGACAGCTACTCTGTATGCCATCAGAAATAGTAGAAGATGTCCCTATTATATTTTTCCAGAACTTTGTATATATTTTCATCCATAGTATATATCTTTCAACCATCGCATCCGAATGGGGGTGAAGTGCCGTGGTTCTGGTCTTGTTGGTTCCATCAGCTCACAAACTTTCTTGAATAATTACGACTAAAAATTCCTTGCGTTTGATTGGAATATAAGTCTGTCGGTATTCCAAACCATGAGAACATGTTGTCCTCCTTGCTATTTTGTATGGTCTGGAATGGCATAGCATAGGCTTCTACCCATTTGCTGAAATAGCAACAAGGATATATTTGTTGCCATCATCGGTCACAGGAAATGATCTAGCTATCTACATACATCAATGGTGATTCGTTCAAATGGAACATCTATATTGTATTTCCTTATTTCACCCCAGGCACTTTTAGTTGCTTCTCACTGTGGCATCTTCTGCACCAGCTTCCTACATCGTCTCGACATTGAACCCAGTAGAACTTCTGCCTGACTTTGTCGAAAGTCTTATTTACTCCCCAATATCCTCCTGATTTTCCTTCAAGACTTCCCCTATACTGTTCCTGGGCAAAACCAATTGGGAAATAGACGGCCTCTATCAGCTGACTTCCATACCCGTATTACTAATCGATTTTCCACAACCGCCTTCAGTTCCATTCTATATCAATTGTTCTTCAGTTGATACTCCCACTCATGCACTCTAGGATAAGGTCTTTCAGATGAGGCCGCATGCTTCCCGATGTATTGGCCAATCTTGTTTCTTGGTATCTGCACGGGGGGGTTCCAAGGTAATGATGACAAAAGTGGTGGCAACCTCATCCTGCAATCTCTCTCCTACCAGATCTGAAGCAGTTTCCTCTCGATTGGTTGTTAGCACTGTTATTCCTGGATTTCGGTTTCTAATAATATTAGCATCCGTTTTATACTGTAGTTCAGTTTATCTTCCTGAAGGGGTTCTTCAATTGATACTGCTCTCAGTCTTGAGATGTTGAAGGATGCTTCCACTTCCAGAGAACGAACCAAAGCCTTGCTGCATTTCTTGATCTCGATATCTCTTAAGGCAATCTCAATTCTCTCAACCCATCAATGTACCGCCAACTCTTCTTTGAAATACTCCGGGGCATCTGGGTTGCCAAGCTCGATAAGTCTATGGACGTCTGTTTCAAACTCCTGCAGACTTTCAACCGTGTTTTCCACTGCTCCCAGTACAACTGTTCTTGATGTTGGTCTTCCGGGATGGTCCGTAAATTGCCAAAGTGAGTCCCCTCAAGGCCACTACAAGTGTCTTCATTATTTATCTATTGGCCGTTGCCACGGCTTCAAACTATTCACGATATAGAGACCATGGCGACTGTCCATCAAAAGTCGCAGGTTTCACTAAATTATTCGATATGTCCACCCTGTTGCGATGGTTTTGGATCTTTAACGAAGCAACTTTCTTTTCTAGTTCTTTCAAATGTATTGTTTTCTCTTGCACCACCTACACTTCTTTCTTTGCTTCTATGCATACAGCACTAACTTCTTTCGTTATCTTCCTTCAAATTTATGATTTGTCCCTTGGTTTTCTGGAAAATATACTTGTGGCGTGCTTTCTGTTGTTCTTGTTCTCAATTTTGTTCTTTCAGAATTTTCGTCACCTTGTTTTTCTTTCTGTCGGCGTTTCTCCTCCTCTTGTTTTCTCTTTGTCAAAGTTCCTTCTCCTCTTATTTTTCTTTCTGTACTCTTGTTTTTTTATCCGTTCTCCTTCAAGCAAGTCATTCCCTTCTCTCAAAAAAATAATATGGGCAGCTTCAACCATGCCATAACTTCCTCAAATCCAGTATCTAAACTATCTTTGGTTTTTACCATTGATCTCAAAAAGTCACCAATATCACTCACTAACTAGTTCTGAATACACCCTGAATGAATGAACTCCAACTGATAAATATCTAACTGTCTTCTTGCGGTCCGCTTGTCTTTCTATATAGAGGTTTGTTATCAGCATCAGAAAATTATCATTGACTGCTTCTCGATTCCTAGAAGTCTCTCGATTTCTAGAAGCCTCTCGATGTTTCTATGTTTGTTTGTTTCGGAGATCCCTACCGTTACGTCATCGAGCCTTACGATAACCACGCAGTGCCTTACTGTATTCATTTTCGTAAAAGTATAATATATAATAAAGAGCGCATTATCTAGGTGAAATTGCTTTACATAGATAGTTATGAATCTGATAGATATTTTTGGCAATTTACTTTCTACACAAAATGGAGAAACAGATAGTCAAAAATGTTATTCAATGTTGTAATCATGAATGATCAAATATAAATTAATCTCTTCCATTGGTTGGTTTCTTTCAGGTTGTATTCACCTTCAAAGGAAACAACGACGCATTAGTAATAAAGTCGGATAAAAAATATAATGATGATAAATGGCACTTGCTCGAATTCAATCGTGACAGTGAAAACGGGAAGTTGTCTATCGACGAACAGGACTATACTTCAGGCAGTACCTCGGAAAAAACCACGAGTTTGGATCTCCATATACCATTTTACATGGGTGGTCTCAATCCTGAGCACTACAATGTTGTTCAAGCCAATCTTGTAAGTATCATTGAAGAATTCATTCATTTATATACAAGTTTACGAAGTTCGAGAAAAATATTAATAATTAATGTAGACGAAACCTGACCTAAGTAATAAAAATACAATGCAAACAAAAAATAGTATATAACTTTCTTAAGATGGAATATTGACACATTGATATTCTTGAACTAAAGTATAAGTCGTGAATAATTTATGTCATGAAAATTATTTCTGAAAGAAATCAATCATTATATTAAAAACATTAACTCGTCCAGTACTTTGATAGTATTTTCTTTCTTCACAAATTCGTAACTATAGACTTGGTTCCTGTATGGACCTTCCCTTTAAATCAGTTTTTCCTAACCCTTTCTTACTTATTTTACACTTCTCAGACATATTTGAGCTGAAAGAGGTTATCAATGAAATAAAAAATAAAAGCTCATCGGGTATGGACGGCCTATCTGTAAAAAATATTCAAAGTCTATCTGACCATGTCCTACACACCCTAGCTGAGGCAATTAACAGTTCCTTCAGAATGGGACAGTTTCCTTCCTGCTTGGAACAAGCAGTTGTAATCCCCTTGAAGGTGGTGACTCAGATGATCCCTCGATCTTTCGCCCAATTTCATTATTATCAACATTATCCAAAATAATAGAAAAACTAGTCAAAAGAAGAATGATGGTACATCTTACCAGAAATGACATATTAAGCCATGCCCAATTTGGATTTCAAAACTCGAAAAGCACAAATGATGCTTTTTTCTCGTTACTAGAAAATACATATGTTACTTTGAATAATGGAGAAACCGTAGCGGCGGTGTTCTGCGACTTCTCCAAGGCGTTTGATTGTGTCAGCCATGAGATATTACTGCAAAAACTACAATTTTACGGTTTTCGAAATTCCTCATTAGACTGGTTCCGCACGTATTTGTCAGAAAGGAGTCAAGTAGTAAAAATACAGGAAAACTACTTTAATAGTGGCAAAGTCGCAATTGGCGTTCCACAAGGGTCGGTTCTAGGTCCTATTCTATTTTTATTGTATCTAAATGACCTAGCCACCATTCGCATCCAAGGAAAATTCACTTTCTTTGCGGATGACTCCACCATTCTATGGCATAGGAAAGACATAAATCAGTTGAAAGAATCAATTGCTCTCGATCTAGAAAAAAATAAGCAATGGTGTGACTCCAATCGACTCACTTTCAATTTAAAAAAAAAACAAATCTAGTCACCTTTAAGTTTGACTTTGATAATTTGTACTTAGATAAACAGATTATAACAAATAAGCCACAAACTAAGTTTCTAGGTCTAATTATAGACAACAAGCTGAAATTTGATGAGCATGTAACGACCTTGAGCAAGCAGTCAGCCTCTAGCTGCTTTGCAATGAAAATTGTTTCAAGAGAATTAAACGTAGCCTCGGCTAGGATGGTCTACTTTTCCCTAGTTGAGTCACACTTGAGGTATGGCATTGCCTTCTGGGGTTTATGCAATAACCAGCTATTTCAATGTGTTTTTATACTACAAAAAAGAGCAATCCGATACCTGTGTAAAGCTCAATATCACGATCACTGCAAACCACTTCTTATTAGCCAACAAATATTATCACTCGTTTGTTTATTCATTTTGGAAACTGTATGCCTCATCCACACAAAATATGGTTCAACACCTACTGAAACACGAAAACATAAAACAAGAAATGAAGGTTGTGTTCCCTTACCCTTACCTAAATCTAGTCTGACAAAAAACTCCAACAGGTATCAAAGCAAAAAAATCTATAATCATCTGCCAGCCAGTTATAGAAACATAACTTCTCTTGAAGAACTTTCGAAAGACTGTAAAAAAGGCTCTATTGCAGAAAGCTTATTATAACCTGCAGGAATATTATGATGATGTACTATAGTTCCTTATGGGAATTGATTTGATGCTTGATATTTATTTTATTGTATTTTTTATCTCATATGGTTTGATTTATTATACAAGACTACTGTTAAATCTTCAGGGTGGTAATTGTTAGTTACCCTTTTGTTAATGACATCTTATTTTATAATGTATTGTTTCAATAGTCCTTCTTTTTTAAAGTAGATTGACAATATGTTTTTTATTCATATATGTAATATTTATCTTTTATATTTGTACATTTTATCCACTTGACATTCACGTATCTAATTATCTATACATTTCTTTTTTCCTTTTCTATTGTCATGCTTTGTCAATAAGAATCAACTCTTCAGACAATAAAGTATATACTGATTGATTGATTGATTCCAGTTTCTAATAATAATAATTCGAATAATTTCACCAGCATAACTTGAAATGGTCGAACTCATTATATGTTTCCTAATTAAGATCTGTAATTGTAGCCCCAGTATATTATGAAAAATATTACGAGAATTGGGACATGAATTATTTTTAATGAAATGTGAATTGAATGGGAGCATTGAAAAATTATTAGAAATGTAAAGTGTGTTAGGACAAAACTTGAGCTTCAAATTCAAATAATTGTATGGATTGCTTGTTTGAGCTCAAGAACTAATTTTTGCTTAGTGAGCTGGGTAGGTTTCTCCATACGCGCAGGTGAGTCATGATTGAAACAAGCTTTATTAGGGAATATTTACCAATATATTGATGAATTTTTTTTGTGCAAAATTTCAATCCATTCAAATTTTGCTATATCCCATATATATAGAGCCCTTCCTGAAAAGGCTGTTCAATGCCAGTATCATTTTCGGATACAGGCCAACAGCCTGGAGGGAGGCAGCTGTAGTGTTCATACCAAAGACTGGGAGACGTTCAGCAGACGAACCAAAGTCTTAAAAACAATGGAGAAAATTATAGACTGTTATTTAAGGAGTGGAATTTTCAGACAGGCCTATTAAATAGGCAAATCGACAATTAATGCTCTACACTGCCTGGTTGAAAGCATTGAAAAAACATACTAGGCCAAAGAAATGGCTGCATAGAATTGGTATCCATTAATTTAAAAACCCAACATCAAACTTGAAAGCTGTAAATCTGAAGATTCTGGAAAGTATTCCCCTAGAATCCATGTACAAACCATCAGATATTATGCCAGATAGGCACACTTCGAAGTACATTATGAAGTGGTCATAAACAATCACCATATATGCACAATGGACGGGCCTCAATTAGAAATTTGGTCACTCTGGTATGGGTGCCAGGTCACAAAGGAATCGGCAATGTCTTGCCAAGGATGGGGTAAACACTCATGGCCTAGATTCCATCTGTGGTCTTTCCAAAGCCCATATTAAGAAAGAGTTTCAGCGCTGGGAAGCTGATCAAATCAAAACCCACTGGAATAAGGTTTCAGGACGAAGACAAGCGAAAAGACTCCTGAGCCCATCACTAAAGAATGCCAAACAAGATCTCGAGTAGAACACCTCCTTTGCGACTGTCAACCACTGTTTTTCAAAGAGCTCAAGTCCTCGAAGGAGTTTCATTAACGCCCTCAGATAATAGGGACTTAGCTCCCGGGAAACTGATACAGTTTGCAAGGAGTTTCAGAATACCGGGTTTTGAATAGATGAGGGGTAGTGTACAAAAGATCTTCTTTGTACAAGGCGGGCCAGTTCCGAAGAACCTCGTGCCACAGGTCTCTCTATTTGGGCCCATTGTGCGCCCAATCGTTCTGAGAATCAGCTGGGCATGCCAATTTCTTTGACAAAATTCAGCAGTTTCCTCAGCTGAATCTCTTTGACATCATCTGGGTTCAGAATTATGCTCCCAAGGTTGATCTCCTTCTGGTGCACCAAAGCGGAGTGAGGATGTGCGACGATGTCTCGTTATGTTCCAGGCACTTACTTCGATATATCGGCTTCATTCCCGTACCTGGACGGTGATTCTACGAGTCTGCCTTTCAGTTCCTTTCCAAAGAGGTCCCATTTGGTGGCCTGTGGATTCCCTTATACTTTTTTTTTCGAGGTTTGTGCTTCCTATCCTATACAAAATGTGCCGATGGCCCGATAGGAATTCATTTTGTGACACTTTCCATGACTGTACTTCATTCAGTAAGTCACGAGTACATAATGTGAGGCCTATCACCGATTTCCTTCTTGGTGTAAAGTACGTAGGTACAGAGTCCTCGTTATTATTTCGAGATTGCTGGTGCTGTGGTGAAGTGTTATACCCTATATAACAGAGTCATTCTAAATGAGGACAGATATACTTATATATCTACAAGAACAAGAAACTCAACAAACAAATAAATTTATTAAAGTTTTGCCCATGAATAATTTATGATTTGGGGAACTTTTATGAATATCTATGAATTATAAAAACCTATTATTTATTTCAAATCGGAAACAAAATCAAAAATGATAAAAAAATTGGAGAATCTGTAAATATATATATAACTACTCAAGACTGAAAGACAAAAGCTTTTTAACGCAAATGTAGAATTTCTATAAAAAAAACGAAACAAAGCTTCCAGAAATAGCCATGACCCTTTGTGGAAACTATACCCACACAGGCAATTTGAAAATAGATATTAATACTTGAACTTTTAGTCTCTTTATATGGTGAGGTCATTCAAATTAACACGGGCGCGGCCGGCCTGGTACTCGTTGATTGGGTTCCAGAAATCCCTGGTTCGGTTTCCCCGGATGTTCTTTGTTGAGCTATTGGCCCTTCAAGAACAGTTACAGTCGCTTGTGAGTCGCTGTAATAGGGTTGGTTTTCTCTCCCAGGTCCTCCAGGAGGAGCCTGAGAGTCGTGGATTCTTCCTTTCCAGTATCTTTATGATGTCCTGGAAATAATCTTTTTCCTGGTATCCAGATCAAGCCTCGGCGAGGCATTAGCCTTGATGGATCCATCACTAGCACAATGACATCTTTCCAGAGCCTGATATCTTTATGTTCCCTGGCGAGCTACTATTTTGAGTTTGCGTTGACTGCTGTTACCAACAGCTGCCTTCGCCATAGTCTGGTCGACTGAAACTGTGGAGGGGCAAAATCCGTTTGGATTTCTGCAATGGCATCCCCCGCAGCTTCTAAAAATTTCAGTAGCTGGGCCTCACTGAAGCGTCAGCGTGGTCTTCTGGGGGTGATGAGCAGCTGCAGTCACCGATGGCTATCTGAGAGTAATCAGCACCCCACTGACCGGGATTGCCGGTCCTTGGACGTACTGACCGGGATTGCCGGTCCTTGGACGTTTGACTTCCCTTCTGGAGTCCACTGGGGTTATTCCTGTCCCTTTTAGGTACAGGATTCCGTTCGTTTGTAGAGGCTCCTTCAGAAGATCCGCCTTGAAACATATTTATTAATTAAACCATCTTATCTAGAATTACGTTGGACAAATGACACTTGTTCTTTGGGCTCATGTTTTTCTATTCAGTACTGTTATTTCTTCTTGAATAATCAAGCGACTTTTTAATTAAAATTTGAGAAATCAAATAATTTAACTTAATAAAAAAAGATATCAGATCTCATCAAAGAAGTAAAGACCCGAAGCACATTTTGGGTTGTTAAAAATGTTGATCGCATGAACCCAATATACAATCGAAAAACATCAAATCAATAAGAACGTTAAACGTGCAAAATATATTCGCAATGCCCAAAATCACACATCCGTCAGTGTCAAAATATACGCCTTTTACGAAATTTTTAAGTTTACGAAATTTAAAAAAAAACACAAAAATTTCTGATGGGGTTTTATATGACAAGGGCATAAGTTATCTCTATAACGTTGAATTGTTTTGCCATATTTTACCTCTCTCCGTTTCGTAAGAAACTGATATTTTGAAAAATTCCAAAGTTTCAGTGATAAACCTTCTAATCAGCTGATGACCATATTTGTGCTAGATTAGGTTAATCCATTCAAGAATAAAATTGTTATGTATTGATATGTGGGAGAGAAATGTTGAAAAAAATGGCTAATGAACAATTGAGGAGAGTTTCAAATTTTTATGGAGTGTGTACCTAGGAGTTTCAAAATTTTAATTACTTATTGATTGAAGCATAGGTTTATTTCATATGTCTTGAGGAGTTATCTATACAGTGCGGCATTTTATAGCCCCCCCCCCTGTTAACTTTTGATATGTAGAACAATGGGACTAAAACAATTTTGAATGGTATCACCGATACTATTTTTTGAATTAAAAGACATTGTGATTGCTCAATCAATGGCGCGGGGGGCACATCAACTGGAAAATTTCAAATAGCATGGGGGGTCAAGTGGCACATCGTTGAGAAGATAATTCAATTCTCTTTTGAACCATCTTATATTTTCGAATTTTTTAATACGTTTTTTCACAATATGCATTTGAAATGTCGAGTATAAGTGCGGATCTGAATGGTACCCTTACCTCGATAACTTTTGAACGGTTTGATGTGAAACAATGGGACAGGAAATATTTTGAATGGTATCACCGATCCTTCTTTCTGAGAAAAGAAACATCACAATTACTCTTGAACTTGAAAATTTCGAAAGGCATATAGGTCGAGTTGAAACGGTAATTCAATTTTACTTTCAAAAATGGTTGTTTTGCGGAATCAAAATTGTGATGAGTAACACGAAATACGGTCAAGATTCATGATTCAAATATTTTTTCATTTTCGCATTCGTTTCAAAGCTTAATTAGGTACAGATTTTGAATCCATACAATAATCCAATTTTCGACCCAAATAATACCCCATTCATTTATTTTAAATGACCATAATCATAACGGGTACCATTTATCGGATTTGGTTAACTGATAATCAAGCATTTACCTAGAAATGACTAATTTGTAGTTAGATTATTTTGTCGATGTTTAAGACCTTCTAATGTATAAATGAGTATAACACTACTTACCTGCTCTTCATAATAATTACGAATTATCGCATTTGTTTTAGTGAAGTTTTACCTAGAGCGAATTTAGTATTGAGACAACACAATACATATTTTGATACATTGACCGATTTCAGGAATTCCTGGAAAAAGTTACACTTTTTGCTGTCAAATATACTTATAAGGAGTATAATGATCGTTTTTGAATTTAAATAACAGATTTGCTTTTTTAGTAGTTAAAAAAACAACGATTTTATTTATGTATTACAGTACTCTTCATTATATTCGTTGGGATGTGCCAAAAGTTCTCTGAAAACTATGTGTTTTTCCGAATTATAGAACTACTTCCTACATTTTTCAATTGATAAAAATGTTGTTAAATTTAAAACTGAAAGTTTGGGCACTTTTGTGTAGTAAAGTACATATTCCAAGAATTATTAATAAAGCTAAATCATTGATTCTTCATTACCACAAGGTCCCAGAATATTTGTGGTTGCATTACTCTGCTTCAGTGCCACTATTGTACAAATTTTTCATTTTCTGTTACCCACTAGGCAAGTCATTTCAGTGCCAATTTTGCATCATTCTGTTCATTTTCTTCGATAGGAAAAATATAATTATATTCTTGCACAATGATTGACTCAACACATCATTAATATTATCTGCTCCATTTCAATTCTGAAAGAGTCACCAAAATTGAAGTGCTGCGAAGTGTGGAAAAAGAGTACGAGATAATGGTAACCATTAAACGCCAAAAATTCGAATACTTGAATATTATGAGAAATTCGCAGAAAAACAGGACCAGAGAGAAGAAGAATATCCTGGCTCCAAAACTTAAGAAACTGAACTCTTTAGGGTAAACAACAAAGAAAGTTAGAATCGCTATGAAAAACGGATTGGCACCACGAGAAGAAGAGGTCGCTCACATAACCTGATTCTTTGAAATCCCCTTTTAACGATACTTTTCTTTGTGCCCATAAGGAATTTTAGACTTCAATAAAACCTAAAAGGTGAAATTTTGATACTCCTATATAATCAAATGTCAATATGCTATACTGGTACTCTATAAATGACCAACTAAACAAGAAAAAAGTATAGGGAGATGTAGTTGAGAACAAGTCTATGAGTACTTTGCAACTCATATTTTCGCGATACAGATGAAAAAACCATTAACCTTTTGGTGATGATATTGTATGTATTTATGAAAAATAATATTATTATTATTATATAGATATTTTTTCTTAATATGAAAGTAATTGTTACATTTTTATCTAATTCGTTGCCTAAAATATCGTTTTTCTTCTAGAATACAACAACGTCATTCATTGGTTGTATCCGCAGCCCATCTATGAATAATAAGCCTCTGGAGCATTCGGCAGAGTATGGTGTAATCCCATGCTCCGAAAACGTGGAAGTTGGGACATTTTTCGGTGGAGATGCACAAACGTACATGAAACTAAAAGATAAATTCAAAGTTGGCGAGGTATTTAGTATAAAAATGGATATCAAGCCCAGAGAGGCTTCTGGAGTTTTGGTTTCTGCACATGGCAAAAAAGATTACTATGTTTTGGAGTTGGTCAATGGTACATTGAAATTACATGTAGAGAATGGAAGAGGAGTGGTATCAGCTAGCTTTTCTCCTCCTAATCATAATACTTATCATCTATGTGATGGAGAATGGCATAATATTCAAGGTAAGAAGTAATTATGGTTGGTATAAATCTTAATCTAACCAACAAGCACTAGTAAATAAACGATTGCAATTGTTCACAAACAATACATATTAAAATACACACAATTCAAACAGTCATTTCCTGGCATGCATTTGAAATGATCCTCTCCAAATGATCAATATCCTGAAAAAGTCTCTGCTGGTAAACCCTTTGTTTTAAGTAGCCCCATAGGAAATAATCCAGAGGGGTTAAGTCTGGAGATTTACATAATATCGGAATATCTATGTATCAATTTGTCATTGAAAATAGTTTCAAGGTAGTTCCTAACAGCATGTGGCACCGTCTTGTTGAAACCATATATGTTGACGGTCTTGTAAGGACAGTTCGTGTATGAAGTTGTTGAATTCATTTTGAAAAAAATGTAGATACCGTTTGCCATTCATGGACTATCGAAAAAAATATAGTCCTATTATTTTATTCTTGTAGATACCACACCACACGTTGGTCTTGAAGCAATATTGATCACGAGTCGCAAAATTCAAACCGTATCATGATCAGTTTCTTTCAATGTATGATAAACTGCGGTTTGTATGGATATTTATGTTTTTTTTAATATTGCCATTGTACCTCTACTTACATTTTAAATCAAAGACTTTTTTTATGTTCTTCGACAGATAGTTTTTTATTAAAATTATTATTAACACTTACAGATGTCTCAAATTTGTTTACAATTCTCGTAACTGTTGAATGTTAAATATTTCTATTCGAATGTCTGTTGTTAAAAATCACTGCCGCTTCTCGGTGAGTTTTATAATTATCTCCTACAAATAAAAACTATTTACATTTTATTCTCAGAAGTTAATTCTGCCATTTCTCGTATTTTATAAATTCCGACTAGCGTTTTGACGTTTCCTAGATTGAATGTTGACGTGTAGACAAATTGATACTACACAGAATTTGTCAGTGCATCCTAGATCAAATGCTGATCTGTAGACATAAATTATCAATACTAATACAGCGAAGAGTTAGTAAAAATAACAAATGGATAATATTGGTTACTGACCATAGTTTTCAATTAGGATGAACTTTTCTCAATAAATAATTTCGATATTGTAAAAAATACTGAGCAAAATTTACCTTTTTCGACAAACTTAAGGAATGCAAAAAATTAATATCTGATTATTTCATTTTGGGTTTTGAGCCATGCAGAACTTTTTATCAGGAATAACTTTTTCGTAAAAAAAAGTTTTTCATATGGTGCCGACTTGATTGGACACACTGTATATATATATATATATATATACAGTGTGTCCATACACTATATATATATATGGGTGGGTAGTATCTGCTGACTGGTTAGGTACAAAACTAGGGGTAAGCAGCAATAAGGCTTTCAGTTGGTTTCAATGATGTTAAACATATTGATCTAACATAATGTTACAAAAAAAATCGTAGATCAAGGAATAAAACGAAGTTAAAACTTAATACAACCACATTGACATTGATTAAAATTATATAAATATGAAGATGTACTCCTATGTGGCGTGACAAGTGAAAGTGACAGGTTAGGAACAATTGCCGCAATTATACTTAAGCGACACCTGACGGGTGTCACCCGGAAACTATAACAGTTGGCCAGTGACACCCGTCAAAGGAAATAATCAGATATACATTTTTTACATTTGTATACTAGGTTTGTCGAATAATGTAAATTTTGCTCAAGAGTAAAGTAGCTTTATTTTTTACAATATCAAAAATCTTTATTGAGAAAAGTTAATCCTAATTGAAATCTACGGTCAGATAACCAATATTACCCATCCATCTTGAAAAAACAGATTTTCTAATTTTTCTAACTCTTCTCTGTATTAGTATTGATCAGTTATGTCTACAGATCGACATTTAATCTAGGATGCACTGACAAATTCTGTGTAGTATCAATTAGTCTACACGTCAACATTTAATCTAGGATCTACTGAAAAAAATTAATGAATTTTTTATAGCAAACGTCAAAACGCCAGTTAGAATTTATAAAATACAAGAAATGGCAGCTCTATTAACTTCTGAGGAGAAAATTGACATGGTTTTTATTGTAGGAGATAATAATAAAACTCATCGAGAAGCGGCAGTGATGTCCATGAATGACGAACGCTATCTACATTTTTCACAAAATGAATTTAACTTTATAGACGAACTGTCCTTACAAGACCGTCAAGGTATATGGTTTCAACAAGACTACATGCTGTTAGGAACTACCTTGAAACTATTTTCAATGACAAATTGATACATAAATCTCCAGATTGAACCCCTCTGGATTATTTCCTATGGGGCTACTTAAAACAAATGGTTTACCAGCAGAATATATTTAATTTCCAATAATGTTATTGATATTACTTTTTAGTTAAGTTGTTATCTGTTTAAGTTTTCATTTGTAAAATAAATTTTTATGATATGCATGCATTAATTATTCTAATGCAATAGCAAATTGTTAGATAACTTACCAATCCACCGAAAGGTTATCATGTTTAGCAATACAATAAATGATTTATGATTTGCAAAATTGAATTACAATATATTTATACCCAAAAATTATTAAAGATTCATGGTAGATGGATAATATATCGGATATCTGGCCGTAGTTTTCGATAAGTTACGACTTTTTTTCGATTTTGTAGACAATAGAATATTATCTGATTCCAGGGCTCTCAGATAACATAAAGAAAATTTGCCTATATTGTCAAATAAATGAGTTTTCACATTGAAAAAACTTTTTTTTTGTACACACTCCACAAAATGTCTATTTTAGATACTGAAAGCAGTAGGCAAAATGCCACTTTGGCAGACTTGTACTTAGAGTCGTCATTGCAACACTTTAGCAGACTGATAATTGTTTATTCAGAATATTATTATCCTAAACACGTTTGAGGAGACGCAATAAACCATAGATTTTTTGAAATTTTGTAGTGACAGCACACATATTCTTCAAATATTCTTTTTGAATATTATTTCATGAAAAATAAACACTAATATTTGACAAATGTGTCATTGATAAACAACCTTGCTAGATTTTTGCACAACTTTCTTACACTACCTTATGGATGGTAATTGAAAATGTATGCACGGCAACGAAATATGTATGGCATTTCTGTTATGTTTATTTGGAAAGCTTTAGTGGACATCATCTTCATATTCCAGACTAGGCTGATGCCTCGTCCGTAAACATTCCGATTCGTCTGCTGTAGCCTCACTTTGCGTACTTATTTTATAAACGACTATTATAGGCACAGTATTATGTATACTACGAAAAATTCATTTTATGTTTTGTTCACACAATTTCTGTTTGGGGGAGGGCTTCGAATCGTGAAAATGTATATATTTTGTATTTATTCCTTTCACATGGGGGATGATAATAGGTCGTCTATTTGAAAGTAACAGATTTTAAGATGAGTATTTGTTTTGGGTTTTTCCCTCATTCAACTCTTGTAATGAATGCTAGTAAAAGGGGTGCATGAGATGTATACTTCATGCATGCCGCTGCACATTTCGGGATTGGAACTATATGATATTAGTGACAATAACAGTAATTATAATGAAAAAAAATAGGATTGTCCTTACTGCATTGTCATATACAAAGAAATATAAATTCACTCAAGCCGTTTATTTATATTCGACCCACTCTGATGTCTCATGAATTTTGAAATTATACAATTTCAAGTTAATTAAGTTTCTTCTATATTAGTGTATATTACCGTATTTTATATCAATTTTTGCTTTAAATATGGAAACATTTTCTGTGGATCATTCTGTGGATTATTCACTTAAAATCAATGACAAATTTATTCCATTTATGAAAAAAGTGTTTAAAATATTAACCTTTTTTTTTCAGCTGTCAAATCGAAAAATGTTGTGACCTTATCAGTAGATAATGTCTTCACTGGTCCGAGAGTTGGTCCTATCCATTCAACTTCTACAGATACAGGAAGTGCTCTCTTTTTAGGTGGTCATCGAATAATAAAAAAAGTCCGTGGAATATATTCTAGGACACCATATGTAGGATGCATAAAAAATGTGGAGATAAATAATGAACCGTTCGAACTATTCTCTTCCATGATACATGGAAATGTTACCATTGGATTCTGTCCAAATAGATAAACAAAACTAATAAATGATTTTTATATCTTGAGAAAATATTTATTCATTGAAGTAATCCCCACCATAAAAAATTAGACAATATACTTTGTTACAAAAGGTTAGGGGCGAAACTTTGATTGGATTTCTTATGGTTCTAAACATTTTCAGATTATCAAGAAATATTATCAGTTTCCTTCAACATACAAAACCCAAAATGAAGAAATTCCCTTCAAATGAAATATTTTAAATTTGAACATAATTATTTGAGAAAAAAAACTAGTTCGTCTCTCCTTTCTAAAAATATCGGCATTTGAGTTGAGTTTTTTGGCCCTTAATCATGTAATTCACGTAAAACATGTGGCAAAACACCCTCATAGAGCTCATCCAGTATTGAAACGACCTGTTGGTAGGTAGAGAGGGGGAAAACACGAGTGGACACGATTTGATGTGGCTGCTCATACTACGGCGAATATTCACCAGTGTCTTGACATGCAGCGTTTGGAAGGTTAGGTTTGTTTGATTAATAAATAGGTAGTGCAGTTATTTATTCAACTTTGCAATAGTTTACTTGTTACCTTGCCAAAATGCCCAGTGGTCAGTACTATTCAGTAGCGGAAAAAGAAATTATGGCAAATGTTATCAAATTCATGAAAAATGAGGCCAAAAATGGGATACAAATACCTTTACAAAATTACAAAGAACCTGCCAAGGCAGCAATGGGTATAACAGAATATTGTTTTAAAAAAATTCAAACGGATCAATCAGCTGTGAATTCAGGTAGTATTCCTTCTTTGCCGTCTCCGCAAAAAAGAGTAGGAAGAATAAAATCGAAAAATAATATTACGGAAGGGCAGGGTGAAACAATAAGAACGATTATAAATGATTTTTGTTTGATTGAAAAACAACGCCCTACTTTAAAGTCTATTCTTCAAAAAATCAAAAATGCTCAGGTAGGGTTTGAAGGCAGTCGTTCTACATTGCACATTATAATCAAAGAGTTAGGTTTTGATTGGGAAAAAACGCCTGATAATCGAACGATATTGATGGAAAGTCATGAAGTTAGATTACTAAGGGTGGAATTTTTAAGAAAATTGAAAATGTATCGTGAACAAGGAAAAAAGATCATTTACACAGTTCTCATACACATTCTAAGACGTGGGTTGATAAGAAAAATTCTAATTTGAATTTAAAAAAACCATATAGTAAAGGAAAACGATTAATAATAGTTCATGCAGGAGGAGAAATGCCAATCAAATAAAATATCTGTCTGTCTGTTTCGTTCCGGTCACGTTTCCGGTACCGTCCCGGTCTATCTGTCTATTTTTATATCTATGTATTGAATTTTTAAATTTTAACAAAAAAAAATAATTTCGACCCCAAAAACCCCCTATAATATATATATATATATATATATATAGATAAAGATATATATATAGATAAATATATATATATATATATATATATATATTTCATAATCTCCAACCATACACAATTTAAATTAATAAACAAAATAGTTATTTGTCCGACATTTTTAGTTCTATAATTTTTTTCATTTCATAGAAGCCGTGTACTAAAACGTATACGTTATAGAAGCCGTGTACTAAAACGTATAAAATAAATTTAAGTCATTGCTGACAATGATTTAATTATTTTTTGTTGAATTATTTGGTTTCAAAAAGCTTGTCGCTAAGTGTTCATAAAAGTAGGTACCAATTAATTTGATTGGGCAGTGATTAGTTAGTAAGTAAGAACTTGTCAAAGTATTTGATTTTTACAAAGTACTCATGAAAGTAAACAACTTATCGAAGTATTAATTTTATTACAACACACATACCAATTTTGAATCGAATTGAACCATAATCACAATGTTCCCCCCAATTTTGAATAATGACATAATCAAAAATGTCCTTCATTTGAATTTATAATTTTGACAAAAATTCATAATCTCACCCAAAACCCCCACATACCAATTTTGAATCGAATGACATAATCACAATTGTCCTTCATTTCGAAGCCGCCATTTCGAACATATGAATTTTGACAAAAATTTCATAATCTTCGACTCCGAAAACCCCCACATACCAATTTTGAATCGAATTGAACCATAATCACAATGTTTGTCCTTCATTCGAAGCCGCCATTTCGAACATATGAATTTTGACAAAAATTTCATAATCTTCGACTCCGAAAACCCCCACATACCAATTTTGAATCGAATTGAACCATAATCACAATGTTGTTCCTCCATCTTGAAGCCGCCACCATAATCACAAAACTCGTCCGCCAAAAACTACGTCTCGTGTTTCGCCTATACCAAACAATTTGGTACGCCTATGGAATTTCTATTAATAGCCACAGTTAGACAATGGCTCGGGTATCTTCGAGAAAAATTGGTTGTTAGGTGGGGGAAGGCCAAAGAGGTCCTTTCAATACTGGACGAACTCTACCTTCTGAATAATGTAGATTGTTTCCATTGAATTTTGGATTGCTTGATATCACAATTTGAGCAATTTAAAATCCCCAGTGACACTGAGCATAATAGGATATGTGCTTTGATAGGACTTTGTCAAAAATACTGCAAATCAAGCACAAGGTATGATTCTAAGTCAGAGAAGGTTTCACAACTCTTTGGAGATAAAATATTGGGACAATAATATTTTCGACTATGCCTTATGTCATAAAATGGAAAATGGTCATAGAAAGATTGCGCAACACCCTTTATTCTTTAATTCACAAATTTGAAGAATCTGATTGAATTACAAAAGAGGAAATCACTTGGCTGATAGGCTGCTCAGTTTGATTCGGTAAGGTTGCAAGTAAGGTTATATTTACGACTTTTAATAGTTTTTCAGATTAGGCCACTAGAAAAATTATTCATTAATTAACTTGACTGGTCTGCTATTTGGGCGCCAGACCTGCAAAAGACATAAGTCAAAGGTAAGAAAATATATAAAATAAGTAAATGTTACCTAACTTGTTTGGGAAGGCAAAATAAATATATAGGAACTCAACTTGACAAATTTTATTTCTGTTTTACAAAATTGTGAACAATTAAATGAATGGAAAATGGGCTAAATTTACGTATAGGAAAAAAAAATTACTTGTCAAAAAATCCCAAGTTCAGGATTGATTAATTGAAATTTGGCGTTGGTATTGTACTACCTGAGATACTTGTTAGGTTTGGATTGGCTGAAGATAGTCTTCGGTGAAAGAAACTCACAAGGCTGGTTTGTTCGGTGATGGTCTCAGCACAGCGGTGACAATCGGATCTTAGAGGGGTGGTCGTATTGATTATGACACCTTGTATTAGCTTCTTCGTGAGTGTGATATATGGCTGCTGTGTGACCTCCTTAGTTACCATCAGTCCTTCTGTCCTCAGTATTCTGCTTCCCTCAGTGATACCATGCAAATAAGACGATAGGAATCAGAAATAATTTGGGAAGAACGAAGGATATCCTTTGAACCTCAAGCTGATGTTTCAAATTTTAATTTAATGACCCCAAAAATGGTCGGATACAACTAGTAAAGAAAGTTAAACCAGTACATACAAATGACTGGGAAAAGTTACAATAAGGATAAATTACTTAAACAGAAATTGAAATATTTATCAAAACAAGTGACCATAAAGATCAATTTCTTCAACAGAAATAAAAATATTCATTAAAATCCATAAGAGGAAACAACTGACTGAATAGTTGGATTGATTTAATTCTTCAAAAATTAAAAACTGGAATAATCTTTGATAATTTATTGAAATGTACTAGAAGAGTACCGAGTAAAAATAGAGAAAGGTAGTTGAGCAAAAATGATATCCTCAATAAGAGAGGAGTAAAGATACTCGAGAACAAGCCTTGTTTCCAGAGAAAAAGTATAGCGTTCGATAACTAACAATATTCTTGATAATTTTCCAGGAGAAAAGTATAGTATTCCGAAATCAAAATATTTTGGTAATTTTTCAGAAAAAATATAGTGTTTGATAACTGTACAGAGAGTGTGACCACACTTCTTAAGAGTGAGCTCGATAAACTCTCAAATAAAGATAAATGGTTAAGATAATTCTTCCAATGGAAGAAATGGCTGATAGATAGAAATCTACCTAAACATACAGATGTATGTGCTTATATATTCAAAGATACAGCGATATAGAGGGTGACAAATCCCCTTTTTTTAAAGATAAGCCCGATATTTCTCTCAAATGGAGATAGATCATTCTCTGGAGGTTGGCAAGTCCTCCTATAGCACTTATGTGCTCAAAAAGCTCTTTGATACGAGAAAAAAATGCATGGGAAGTAAATCTATCTGTGGGATACCCTCTAGATGAGAATCTCACTAACGATTGATTGAGTTAAACAGTAATATTAAAATTTAGATACTTGTCGTCAATACATTATATTAAGAAAAAAACGGGAATGAAAGATACTAGGAGATTGAGTACTCTGTGACAAAAAAAGCAGAACAACAATTCACTCAGGTTAAAGCATTCATTATTCAGAGGGAAAATTATATACCAATCGCAACAAGATTAGAGTAATCAGGAATAAATGATCACCTGGGAATCGTCCTCTGGGAAGGATAGTTAGATATCACAGAACAATCAACTCATCCTTCGTCTATGCAATTCTCCGGGTAATAATCATACGGCCTCCGTCAGAAGGTAGAAATACGTTCACTGAAGTTATTACCACTTATCTGGTACCTGAAATTTTCATAAGGGTAGAAACTGTCTTTACCAAATAAACGTTGAACTCTTGTTAACAACAAGATTCTACATAAGCTTTTTACCCGTGCAAACTAACCCAAATGAGGAGAATACTTAAATGATAGAAAATTTGAATCTTTGAAAAGAAAAAAATGCTATTGAGCTTATACCAACGCAATTGAAATTCGTGATAAGCGAAAATGTCAAGCACGACTTGTTAATTCAAATCTAAATGCAGGAAAATTTTATATAACCCCAAAATCCATGACCGAACGTTATATGAAAATTACGTGGAACTATGAGTTAAATCCAAAAATACGGTAATAGGTATTATATTCGAAAAATTGTTAACAATTAGGCATTTCAAAGGATAAGCAACAATAATGCAAAAAAATAGAAAATTTTGAATTTCTAACACAACACATGCCATATGATTATACTATTTGCATAGTTAAAATTTCAGGAAAGGAAAAATTAATTAATGAATTAGCTATTCAATAAGCAGCAATAGATATACTCAATCAATTGTTAGCGATTCTATAGGATATTCAAAGGTAAATTGTCCACAGAGACAAATTCATCTCTCCACACCCTTTCCCACCGACAAAACCTTAATCTAGACAGCTAGAGGTCATACCATACCCCACCACTCGAAAAATTCATCCAAATAGAATTTAGGTGAACGTGTCTGCGCAGAAAGCACAAATAATGTAATTTCAGACGAGGAGCCATGTTGTTCATAGGCATCGTCTTGTTAGTTAGAGATTATTGTGCAAAAATGATGTGTTTTGTGCTTTGGTGTAAGAATTCTTCAATGAACCACCCCGAAGGTGTTACATTTCATAAGTAAGTCAGTTATTCATTCCAAAATATCATTCATCATATATTAATTAGTCCCTAGGATTTTTTTACTGAATGTAACAACTTCATTGGGTTCACATGCTAGTTTTCATTTTCTTGGTTCATACATGTTTTTTTTTTCATTATCCAAGTACTCTAAATCATACAATCTTTCTAAAAAATAATTGTAGGATTTTTCTACAAACTAAATAAGGCACCTAGAATAGGAAAACTCCCAACACAAATTGTACAGTTTAATATCGAGGGTTAAAAACCAGAACGACTAACAGAAAAAAATGTCAATATAAGTTATCAGCGCTAAGTTACTTCCAATTACATCAAAAACTTTGTGCCAGAACAACGTATCAGTATGCTGTTACCAAGTGCTATTTCATGTCCGACGTAAAAATATTCTGTATTATTTCTTGAGTGCCAAAACAACGAATCAGTTTTTACATTAATTAGATTTTTATGAAATACCTATAAGAAACTAACATATTCTTACGTTCAAGAAGAAGTTATCAACAAGTACGATTTAGAACCCAATTAATGTAACTTTATTTTCTTTTATACAAGGCACCAACTTTCTGTTGTGACCCTTATACCTCGCATTGTTTTACCTATAGCATTACCTACATTATAATTTATTTATTTATTTATACTGATTACAAACAGACTATGTCTAATAACATGTATCAGTTGGAAAATTACAAACATACAGAAGCGAAGTATAACAATCATACAGATACAAACATAAAATATATATATATATATATATATATATATATATATATATATATATATAATCATTATTAAAACTATTAAAATATTAAAAAATAATGTACAAACATAACAAGGCACTTATACTATCCTGGTTGTATCTCAAATGGGAAAGTAGTGAGGTCTTAGAGATATTCAGGAAATCAATTTCTACTGTTCTCAAGAGGTTGTTAACACTGACTAAGCAGTTGTTAATGGGGGCGCTTAAATTGTGAATTTCCTAAAAATAATATCTTTTTATTCCAATACGTTATGCTGATTCCTACATTGTAACTTTGCCGTAAGAGCTAAAATGACGTATCATTAAATAAAAAAATATATTACTGAAACCTTAATACTTTTCATTTTTGTAAAAGGTATTGTTGAAAGTACAATCTTCTTCTGCAGGTGCCATCCCCATTTAATGAAGGTTGGCGACAATTTCGGCATACTTATTGCGGTCCTGAGTGGTACGAATTAAAGATGATGTGTTCATACCGGTCCAGTCGCATATGTTTCTTAACCATGAATGTTGTCTGCGTCCAGGACCACGTTTTCCTTCGATTGTTTCTTCTATTATTAATTTCAGTATATTATACTTGTTATTACGGTATATGTGGCCCAAATAAGCGGTCTTTCTTCGCTTCATTGTTGTAAGTAACTCTCCCTCCCTTCCCATACGTCTAAGCACTTCATCGTTAGGTATATGTTGAGTCCATGATATTTTTAGTAGTCTGCGGAAGATCCACATTTCAAACGCCTCGATTCTGTTCATGGTCTCCACTTTTAATGTCCATGCTTCTGCTCCATACAAGAGAACTGAGTGCACGTATGCCTTTACAAAACGGTATCTTAAGTTTAAGTTCAGGGTTGCGTTCCATAATAGGTTTTTCATCTTTAGGAATATGGCTCTAGCTTGTTCTATACGTGATCTTACTCGACGTCAGGGTCTACATTTGTCGTTATGTTGCTGCCAAGATATTTGAATTTCTCTACTTTCTCTATTGCGGTGTCGTAGATGTTTATGTTCAGTTGTGGGTTTGGAAATCTTGTTATGGCCATTACTTTTGTTTTTGTTACATCAATTTTCATGCCTAATTGATCTCCCACTTCTACAACTTTGTTGATTAGGCGTTGAAGGGCTTCTGGATTGTCTGCAATGATAACCGTGTCGTCTGCATAACGTATGTTGTTTAATGTCCTGCCGTTAATTTTTATTCCATCCTCGTCATCGCCTATTGCTTGGTTGAATATGTGCTCAGAGTATATATTAAACAGTATTGGTGACAGAACACAACCTTGTCTGTACTCCCTTTTCTATAAACACACGGGACCGATGTCGTTTGTCCACATCTAACCGTTGCTTCTTGGTTCCAATAAAGATTTTTAATAAACTCGATGTCTTGTTTGTCTAACCCTTTTTCCTGTAGTGATGTCAGAAGGACGGTGTGATTAACTCGGTCGAAGGCTTTCTCGTAGTCCATGAAACAGACATATACCTCTTTCCTCATGTCTCGGCATTTCTGGAAGAGTATTAATAAGCTGGCTAGTGCTTCCCTTGTTCCTAGACCTTCACGAAATCCAAATTGGGTATCGCTTTGATCGGCGTCACATTTGTGGTAGATTCTAGTTTGTATAATTTTAAGCAGGATCTTAAGTACTTGGCTCATCAAGCTTATCAGTCTGAACTCATCACATTTCTTGGCTTTTGATATCTTAGGGAGGAGAATAAATACGGAGGTAAGCCAGTCTCTTGCATGAACTTTTTGTAGTAACTGAAACAATGGTAGCAAATTCTCTTCTCCTAACAATTTTATCATTTCAATGTGGATTTCATCCGGGCCCGTTGCTTTTCCGTTTTTACTCAATTTAAGTGCTTTCATTATCTCTGATTTTAGAATGTCTGGAGCCTGTTCACATTCCTTATTCCTGTCGTATATTCGTGGCGTATCACTAGCGAATATTTGCCGTATATATGTTTGCCATACTTTTAATAATTCTTGCTCTTCTGTTACCATTTCATTGTTTTCATTTAGTATGCCCAATACGGGTTGGTTTTTGTTGGAATGCGTTACCTCCTTTATTTTCTTATGAACTCCGTGGCCATCCTGTTTATTTAAAGTACAATAAGAGAGGAATACTCGAAATTAGAATCAATTTAGAAAGTTTAGAATCAATTAAGAAAGTAATACAAGGAATCACAGTAAACCATAATAGTGTATATTTTTTGACATATTTTTGGATCTCCTGAACATTTAAGAAATTTCTGTTACGTTGTTATGGTTCTTAACCCTCGATATAGACCTAGTAGGTACTTGGTATTGAAAAAAGGTGAAGCAAGTGAAATTATCGAATATTATAATAATGTTGAAAAGGGAAATATTCTCAATTGGATATTGATAATGTTCCCTTTTCAACATGAATACCTCACAAGAGGTTATCTTGACGATGGAAGATAGTGACGGAAGTTTATCTTTCAGTCGCAGATGATTCCACATCTGATTTTATGAACATCCTGTTCATATTTTCAACAAATCAATTATAATAATCCTATTTACAAAAAGTTATATTTCAATAAAATTATTATAGGATACCTGAGGATAGGTGTAATGAGTGGTTGGAAGCCATCGGAAGACCTTTAGAGCCCCTTCCACATTCTTCAAGGAGAATATGTTCGGAGCACTTTACTCCAGAGAGTTTCTTTAATATAAGAGGCAGGCGCAGAATGTTGAAACCACAAGTAATACCAACTTTGAGGTTGAGATCATCCCAATTGTCAATGAGGTAAGGTTCTGATGAAATCTGTGAATATGTATAATAACAAATGAATTTTAATTCAGGGTTCAACCTGCTCTACCTGAATCACATGCAACGACATGCCATCAAGAGAATCTTGATGAATTACATATGTGAGTATTTATATGATTTAGAACAATTGATGGATACTATGTCAATATTCAAAGTGAACTGATAAAGTGCAGAGACTTTTAAACAACTGTTTTTTAGGAAGAGAAACAGGGAGCCCCAAAAAAAGAAGAAAACTTGTAAGAATGTTTCATAACTATAGGTGAGTAATTAAATCATATCTCATAGTAAGTTTTATATAAAGAAAGATAGTAGATATTAGTAATTATTAACTTTTTTGAAATCCTTATCCGTTTTTGTTTTACTTTATGGATTAGAAGAATTAGTTAATCATTTGAACTTTATCGTAAAAAAAATATTTTTAGATTTTGATGGAAATCGATTGTATAACCACCTAATAATAATAAGGTATTTTTGTGTTTTTGGAAATTATTAAAATAAAAAGTAGTGTACTTATATAAATATTTCACTGAATTTTCCATATTTTTTCAATAAGTTCTGTCTGTATATTAACATACCAGAATAGTTTTTGACATTTGAATGATCAAATAGACTCTTTGTAAATCAGATATATAGTATTGATGAATGAAAGAAGGTGATTATCCTTAACAACTCTTAAAATGGAAACTCCTTCAAAATATAAACAGTGATACCATCAGCTTAGAAAATATGGCAAAGAGTGAGAAAGTGTTTGAGAAATCCCATAATATTTTTATTTGAACTTAATCTAGTGGCTTGTCCCACCACTTTCTCTCTGGGTTCAGAAAAAAATATGTCTGCTAAAATCATATTTTTTGTCTAATTATTCTTTTTTTCAAGTTTATCTTCAAGGAAAGTGAAGCAAAAATTGGACACTCTTCAAGAAAAAAAAATAGTATTGTTAAAAAGCTGAAAATTTCGAAAGCCCGAGTAAGAAGACTTACCACAAAAATAACACACCTCAAAGAAGTTATTAGTGACTTGAATAAAAAATACATGATGTCAGATGAATCTTTAGCAGTCCTCAAAAATACTGTGAATCATATTCCACATGCTTTGATGAGACGGTTAATTGGAAATTTGAGAAGGAACAAGGCACCCTTTCCACCAGAATTGCGAAGTTTTGCCATGACATTACAATTTTATTCCTCAAAAGCTTACCAATACGTAAGAAAAACATTTGGTTTAGCTTTACCTGCTCCCAGTACCATCAGAAGTTGGTTATCCAATATTCATTGTGAGCCTGGTTTTGCTCAAACAGCATTTGAAACATTGAGAAGAAAAGTAGCCGAAAACACAAATAAAAATTTGAAAACTGTATGTTGCCTGATGTTGGATGAGATGAGTCTTAAAAAACAGTTGGAGTTTCGTTCCAATAAAATATGGTGATATATTGATTTAGGCACAGGAATTGAGGATGACGAAATGAAATATGCAACTGAAGCTTTAGTTTTAATGGTTGTATCTGTAACAGAGAATTGGAAAATTCCAATAGCATATTTTTAATAAATGGTCTTGGAGGAATAGAAAAAGCTAACATTATCAAATCTGCCCTACGAATGCTCTCCGAAATTAATGTAACTATTGTTTCTGTTACTTCTGATGGACCAACAGCTAATTTCAATATGGTCCAAGCATTAGATGCAAAGTTCAACATTGCTAACAAAAAGGGTATCCAGTCATACTTCCTACATCCAGCAACGAAACAGAAAGTTTATATTATACTTGATGCATGCTATATGTTGAAGTTAGTAAGGAACAATTGGGCAAGACTCAATGTAATAGTGGACAAGGATGGAAACAAGATTAACTTTGATTACATACGAAAACTATGAAACACAAGAATCAATCTCTTTGAGGGTTGCAAATAAACTTAAAAAATCTCATATAGAATGGACCAAGTAAAAGATGAAGGTAGTTATTAGAATCACAAATTTAATGATTTGGTTTAATAAATGTATTATATTTTAGGTTAATTTAGCTACCCAAACACTAAGTAGCAGTGTTGCAGATGCATTGGAATTTTGTTGTGAAGATCTTGGTCTAGAAGATTTTCAACATGTAGAGGGTACAGTGAAGTTTATTAGGATTATAGATCTATTATTTGACCTATGTAATTAGAGAAATGCTTATGCTAGTGGATACAAAGGACCATTACGAAAAAGTAATGAACTCTTCTGTAGCAGCGCCTTCATCGAATCTATTGAATATTTGAAGGGTTTAAAAAATTCTGCAGGAGTTCCGTTATATTTGACTAGGAATAGCACTCCAATCAAAGGATTCATTGTAACAGCAACTTCACTTATGGGTATCTATGATACTGTCGTGAATTGGGGTTTGTTCACGACTAACTAGGTAGATTCTGACCCTTTATTGATTGAAAACACTTTGTAAAAAAGTATAGAAAAATATTTATTAAAAGGAAACAATGAATCCCTTCTAGGACCTAATCATGAATTACAAATGTAGACAGATATTTGTTACTTACATAACTACATGTAGACTAATTCCAAAAACCATAATCTTCAAATTGGAAATAGGGCAATAGGGCTTCTCAACCTTTCAACTCTCTAACTGCCCCCATTGCCCTATTGGGCACGGCAAAAGCCCAACGTCGACTCCCCGATCAAACCATCAGTCGTCACTTTTAAAACCTCTTGTTTTTGTTTGGCACTAATTCGTGTTTTGCAGAATAGCAACATTGTGACCCACTTGAAAATTATACTCATTGATTAACTCTACGGGGTGTTCGATACATTTTTGACAATACCCCCCCGTCCAAAATCGCGCGCCCCGAGCGATAATATTTCAGAACAACTGATGATTCGATACAGGTTTACAGGTACCATGAAACTTGCAATACAATAAAAATTACAATTATAACAAATTACAATACGAATTACAATACAATTATTCAAATGGAAATCTGTGGAAGACGTCCGCTTGCACCATGTTCTCCTGGATTCTCCTACCCCTTGCTGTATCTTCCATCTGACTGGCTGGTTTTTCTGGACGATACTGTTTCATTCACTAGAGCTCGGTGTAGCATGACTCATCATTGCCTGAGGTCAACTGCCCAGCAAACACGATTCTTGTGGCCCTTCAAAGGCGAAATATAACATGCCGGCGAAAGATATCAGCGGTCCTTAAATGTACAACTAAATTGGGCCGGCTAGCCCGTGTCCCGGTGGCCGACAGCTGACCGCCTCTTTTAGGCCTTCAGTCTGCCGTTCATTACGTTGCAGGGCCAATGGAAGACAGAAGCAGGCACTTATACTGAATGCATTAATGGCACAACTATGGGCACATTAAAGTTACATTTAATTGCCCGCTTTATAGTTTTTATTGATTATACAAACATATTTTCAAGGGCCATCGCCGGTGAATTGAATTGGTTGGGTTTTGAAATCCCAGGATATTTTTTTGTTGATAATTGAAATATTCAAATTCATACATCATGGAAAATCTTAAGTAATTTATATATGTTCAAGAACAGCAATTGTCTGGATTTCTGTAAAAATTGATTAACTAAATAATTATTATTTTTGCATGAACCAAAAGTAGCTTCACTGAATAAAGAAGTAGTTGGATATTTTTTTTGAATAACATTCTCACCATTGATGGTGAAACCAATATCGAAAGCTGAAAAGTAAAAGAAAGTAGTTGAATTGAAATTCCAATATTCATAAACATTTTAATAAAAAATAATACATAACATGAAACAAAAATAAACAGATAACTCTTCAGGATAAAAAATAGCAACAGTAGAAAGAACAGATATTTTGTCATTTCTGATAAAACATAAATAGGCATGAGGCACATATTCTCAAAAATAAATTAAACTCAAATGGGAATGGTCAATACATCGAATAAATTAAATATATAACTGTGGAGTAAATAAAAACATAACGTAAATTCATAAAGGTAAGCTATAAAAATGTATAATTATTTCTTTGAAAATCTTCTAGCACGTCCCCCTTCTCTATCACTAGCTGAACGGAGCCAACATTTTATGACGTTTTCAACTTCATCCAAGGTTGGTGATTGAATCAGTGGATTATTTTTACAGACACTACAAATACAAGTTATATTGATTATATATCTATGACAGCAAATTTATTACTGGAGAAAAGTATGGTAATAAAAATGTATCCCCTGAAATAAATTGAATAAAATTATAGTTTAAAAAACTAAAGAGCACGCTTCACTTTGAATATGGACTGAAAAGTAAAAAATAATTTTTAATGTAATTACTCGAATGTAAAAAAGGCGTGGGTGCGTGGGAACCTATATTCTTATATTACTAACTTTAGAATACTTATCGTTCAAGGCTCAAGACAACTTATGTCGATATTTTTTAGTCCATGTTCAAAGTAAAGCGTGTTGTTTAGTTTTTAAACTATTATTTTATTTTATTCTTTTTAGTCTTACGTGTGTGCATTATTCTGTGTTAATTTGACGTGTACGAAAAAAGACAGAACCCGACTCGTTCTTGAATACTTCGATGATTGTTCTCGATTTTTGCAATTGTGCTAAATTTCAAATGAACAAGTAAAAAAAAATCATTATTTCCGACCCGATTAGAATGCATTGGAATTATGAACACTTGCAAATTTCAAATCATTCAGACGTCTGGAAGTGGGTGAAAATTAATTTCAAATATTCTGCTATTCATACATACACACAGGTGAAGTTAACATAAAGTCAGTAAAAAATGGTATGTACTCTATTACCTACCTATTAATGAATTTTTAAATATAAATAACAATGATATGGTTATTAAAAGCATGGATTACGCAATTATACAAATGCATAATGAAATAAAACATACCATGGATTAGATTAATGATATTTTTCATATCCTTGAAGCCATTCTTATTATTTCTTCCAGTCCAATTAGTAATAACTGCTAACTCATTAGTCATGAGCCTATTCAGAATTCTTCTAGTTGTATCTGATGTATCTTTACCCCCAATACATTGAAATTTGTTACACTAAAAAAAATATTGCAAAAATCCACATTTTATTCTTAAATTTTGAATTAAAATTTAGTTTACCGTTTCAGTAAATGATGTGTCCTCATTCAAACTATCATTCAGTTGTATCAGCTCATTAAAATTTTGTATCTGAACAAACTCTTTGGGAACGGGTACTTTGATCTCATTGCTTTTGGTTAATCTTATTAGGTAATTTACATCTTCCTTGACGATTTGCAACTGTCTAAGTGTTTCGGTTATCAATGCTGAAAATTAAAACATTATTTATCACACAAAACATATTAGAAAGAACACAGAAATTGTAAAGAAAGAGAGTCACCTTTGTTTTCTTGACAACTGTTGCAAGACCTGATGCTGGCTGATTCACAACTTGTTTTGCTGCTGATTGTATTAGTTTCGTCTAATGATTCACTACCATCATCATCAAATCTCTGCGAATTTTTGGGCGTCCCACATCTGCTTCCAATGCTTTTCTTCATCCTGAGTGAGATGCCTGTGTCTACATTCTTCAGAGGGGTGAATGTTTTATTTTTTGGAAGAGGAACTGTTGGTATATTGTCATTGCTGTCTTCACTGATGAACTGATCATCATAGTCCTTATAAACAGTATTCTTTTTTGGGACCCTTTTTTTTTCGCTTTCTGATTCAGTTTGTGAATCAATTTCTAGGTGTTGAAGTTTCCTACTTGCTTTAGAGAAATCATCTGAAACAATAAAATATAAAAATTCAATCACCAATGTGAAATATACCTATTATATATCTTAATTTCAAACTTTACTTCCAACGAAATAACGATGTTTGAAAACTAACCTGTAGAATATTTCACCTTAATTGCACAAACAATGCATTTTTCTTCAATGACTTGAATATGAGTTTGAATTGCTTTGTCTTTGAGAATATCTGATTTGAAATAAGCAGGCCAATGGCAATATATACCCCCATCTTTTTCGAATATCCAAGTACTTGAAATAATCGCCATTGTAACTATTCCATGTTCATCTGTCTCTTCTGGGAATTCAACAACCAAATATTTTCTTAAAAATCAAAGGCTATTAGGATTCTTGAACCATAGTGAACAAATCAAAATGCAAGAGGCATTCATGAATGTTAAAGCAACACATGTGGTAAGCAAGTATACACAAATATAATGTTGTAATAGGCTTGGGAAACGTTGTTTTCTTTCACCCCTAACATTGAAAATATTCTAATGTAAAAAAAGAGATTTATCAAATAGAACATAGCGTAGTTTCCACAGCAAACACCTATGACCATAAAGCAACACAAATAATTTTAAAAACACTGATAATATTGACATAATTGGCTCAACATGAAGAAAAGTTACTGTATAAATAAATTATATTTTTTATCTACTTCAATGAATAAATCATAACATTTTGGAACCTGCACAAAATATTTTTTTCTTTCTCAATATTAGTCCACACATATGCAAGTATGAAGTGGAAAATCATTGAGTTATACACACCTTCTAGAAGAACCATATTATATGCCAGCTCAGATACAATGATACAAGGGTGAAACAACATAATTGTTTTCATGCTCCAAAAGTATACCTTTGAATTGAATATAATCTACTCTGTAGATATATTCAGTTGATTCATCATGATTAGATACCTCATAGAGAAAAATGAGATCACTTGTTGCAGGATAATTCAAAAAAGGTTTAATTTTTTTCAAGTGTTGACCTTTTATATAAATCTTATTGCTAATTTGATATTAGGTAATTTCCTTTTTAAATTATCGCCAGTTTCAATAGAAAAAATACAATTTTTGAAAATAATCTTCTTGAAATACAATACATCATCAGTAGATGTGTTCAAATGTTTTCCTAGAAGTTGTATATGTTTCTCATTGATGATATTATTTGTACTTATTTCTCTACCTTCCAAAATTCGGTTCACAACTTGTTGTAAACATTGATTTGATTTCCGCAAAGAGTTTTTCAAAAAACCCAGGTAATTTTCAAAACCGAAACAATTCACCTCGCTTAGTGACCCAAACTTTTTGGCATCATCAGCAATATGTATCATCGAGTGAACATTGTATACACAAAATTCTTTTCCGTATAATTGTATTGCATTTTTTACAAAAGTTGTTAACAGAATTTTGGCATAGTTGTTGTATTCAGAATTCAGTCTTGAATTCATCAAGATGGTTATTCCAAATTTCAGTAACATGAAATTACAAAAAATATTTTTGGGCAAAATATTTTGCAGAAGAGGGGAAATATACAAAAGGAACTGTCTGTATTCAATGGCTTTCCAATGCTCTAAATCTCTCAGTGATCTAGGTTTCCGATTAAATTCTGCTGGCCAAAAACCTTTGAGTTTTTTAATCATGTCCTCTAAAACAATGAATTTTTCAACTTTGAATCGATAGAGACGACTACCATCCCTCCACAAAAACAATATTTTTTTAACTACTCCAAGACAAACACTATGCATATAATCATTGGGGAAATTGGAAATCATTCCTATATTCAAATCAGTTAAGGGTGAAGGACCTTTATGATATTCACCATATAATCCAGATAAAAATCCTTCATCAGATCTCAAATCTGCTCTTAAATTGATAAAAATAATTTTATGGTTTTCATATGTACCACTGTCAAGACATTTATCACACCCATAATAAGCATTGTGACCTTTTGTGTTTTTGATAAAACATCTAGCTGGGGTATCACAACAAAATGATCTACATGATATATTTATTACAGAGCTTTCATGTATTAAGCCATCAGTCAAATAATTTCTCATCTCATTTATGAATTGCACAAAAAAATCTGATAAAGGTGGTTTAGTTGTACCTGAATATATTGCCACAGGAAATGGTGGTTCATTTGAATATTCTGCAATTTTACATAAAATAGGCCAAAATGATTCCTTGGTACTCTTATGAATCGGTAAACCATCTACATTGAAATCAAGACTATAATTCAAATTACCATCATGATATTTTTGAAAAACTTTCAAAATTCCAGTTCTCAGTCCAAAATAATAAAAATGTCCTTGGCCCATATTTGACAAACACTTTCTAGATGGAGTTTTAAGTAAGGGTCTAGCATCTGAAGGCAAATTTTCTAAATTTGGATTAGTATTCAACCATTTCAACAAATCAGAGATAGCAGAATGGGTTATATTATGTCATAAAGACCAAGACCTCAAAAAATTTGCTGAACTGATATTATCATGCCTTGGTCTATGATTATTCAATACTATTTGATCATCATCACTGTCACTACCATTTTTCAATGGCGATGGACTTCTAGCTTTATCATCAATTGATGATGATGGATTATATTGACTTTCATCTACAGATGTCCTTTCAAGAAGTTCGTGTTTGTTGTTTGGGCTAGCAAAAGAGCTACTTGATGTTACACATTGACTAAACCAATGTTGGGTTCAAATGAGTTTGAACTGGGGACAGGTGCATCAAAATTATCCATAGTGCAAACCATTTGTTCTCTTTCTACCGTAGACACAATATTAATGGCAGTTTTCTTGGACAAACGGTTGATTTGACGTTTACTTTTTCGTTTAACAGGAACACAATCACTGAAAATTGTTATATACTGAATTAACACTCCCAAAAAAGGCGTGTATTATATGTGTGCTTGCTTTTACAAACTGAAGAAGTCTGGTGACTGGTTATGGACTTGTGAATGGTTATGTATTATGTACTTACTTTTCTTCCATGATCACAGTTAAACTTTATGGAAATAATAATGCAATAATGATATAATATCACCAGTACGTTCCACTACTAAACAAAGGAAGTTGGAACAATTTTTTAACGCTACACAAAGCATAAACTAAATAAAAAAATACAACAACCCTTCCCTCAATTTTTAAATTTTTTCTGACAAATGACAATACGAAATCAGAAGTTGCCAACTCAACCAAACTTTCCAGGAGCACCAACCCATAAACAAACTAATGCACCTGTGTTTGAGATGTCGATGGTCAGGCGCAAGACCGACATTTCCATAGGAAACAGCGGTTCATTCATAGTTGCGATACTATAGGGCCTTCGAATGCGGAGACCCATAGTGCCATCAACTCGTAACCGATTTGGTAAAGATGTAGGCCCATTGGTAGAATACCGACGCCGTCACTAAGCCGTCGTTCACGTCTTTGGCCCGCCTCTCAACCGCCTATTCATGTTTGCTGGGTGGCTTGGTGTGGATCAACTCGGCTGTACTGGACCCAGTACGCTATGTCCCAATGGTATTACTTAGTAATGCTAGGCCTGGTAAGACTACATCTGATCGGGCTTCGTATGACTCAGACTACTGGACGGGGTCAGCCTGATTGGACTTCACACGCCTAGGTTCAGTTGGACTGGATTTGGCATGGCTCGGCCTGTCTGAAATTGGCATAGCTTGGTTGCACTCAATATGGCATGAAATGGTACAACTTGATATGGCTATACACTCAGAGACTTGGCTTGACTGGCTGGGTTACTATATTTTGAATCATCTCTTCACTATTCTAAAGGGCTTCTCTTGGAGTGGTACAAGGCTTACGACTCTTCGGCATTCCTTACAGGGGTTATTATCTATAACAATCACAAAATCAAATACTGAATATAATACTATCATTGAATTACATGACAAATACCGTGCCCCAGAATATACAAAAAATAATCAACCTTATTACTAACAAATCCTTGTCCATATATAATCATTATAATGAATACATTTTCATTGAAAATACTCTTCAAATAGTATAGTAATATTTCTTACTTTTCATTGTAACCCCAGTAATATTTGTAAGGAATTAAAAAAAATATTTCATCTCTCACTCAAAACAAAACACCCATTTTCACATTGCGACTGTAAATTTTGTAATGTGATATCCTGAAATTCATTGCCTAGGATTAAAAACAGGATACAACGAAACAATTTCAAAATCGCATTTCACATTTGACCACATTCATTTATATTCGAACTCATTCAAATATTCATCCACTTGAACACTGTGCACAGTTTCTAAACTAGTTTTCTACTTCACCCTTCAAATTGAATCGACATGTCGGCCATGGCCTCATACCCTTATTTTTCCATGAATCTTCTCCTTTCTCATGACGGAAGTATTGTTCGTGCACATTTCTTATCATGTACCTAAAACATAAAATGGAAATCAATTAATTACGCCTTATCAACAATTAGACACCATGGATCGTTATACTTCAAAATTCGGCCAACGTGAATCAGATCCGTTTTCGCACTCTTTTCCCCAATACTTGTACCTTAAAAATTGTTGAGCTATCCCCTCCCATATATATCAAATACAATTCCTAACCTAACTTATTATACTCCAATAACATATGTAGGACTCCCGAGTCGCGGGACTTTTACTCCGCCAGCTGGTGTCCTTCCCCCT
Organism: Gonioctena quinquepunctata; assembly: GCA_018342105.1. Classification (NCBI taxonomy): domain Eukaryota; kingdom Metazoa; phylum Arthropoda; class Insecta; order Coleoptera; family Chrysomelidae; genus Gonioctena; species Gonioctena quinquepunctata. Next base: position 458,319 of record JAFIRS010000680.1, read on the forward strand.
GGTAGAGATATTCTGCGGCCCCCTTCTACAGAGCCAAACACGCATAAGACACGTATCTAATAACAAAAAAAACATATAAAAGGCGCTTTAAAAACGCCTAGGAAATTGCTGAATCCCTTGTATGAAAGAAAAATCACACAGTAAAATCGCCAACACACTGCAGGAACTACCGTTCTATGTAATCACATTGTGGGGTATATCTTCAGACCGTCCTCGTACAGCATCTCATCTGCCGCTATCCGCTGACCACGCCCCTATCCTTAAGAACCTCATATCCCCCTGCAAAAAAAAATCTCTACTATGGCCCTACCTTGACCTCGTAATCTCTCAATCATTGTCCTACCTCGACCTACTATATGCCCATTTTCTAAAGAGCCTCCTATTCCTAAAAAAAATCTCCAATGTGGTCCTACCTTGACCTACTAAAACAACATCTTTTTCAATCCTCATAATTGTCCTGCCTTCTTCAGCAGAACATCTTTCCGGGCCCACCCTTTCTCGGTGCCCACCGCAGCTACAAAAAGGCAACTCACTCTGCCTGCAAACTAATATCGCTATAACAAAACTCGTTGCCGACAAACAATTACTTTACGGGCACACACCCTAACGAAGATTGAATTGCAATCAGCAAATATTAATTTTTTTACCACTAGTTTTCTGTATACAATCGCACTTTTCATTTTTCGATGCCCTTTGCTCTCTCTCAATTACTCAAAAATCATCTGTCTCACAAGCAGACAATTACTTTTATCGACTGCTTACATCCGGCAGACCTGAAATAATACATCGATTTTACCATCAATAAGGGCCTGAAATCAGTAACTGGTTCTACCAGCAGCAAAAGTTCTTCATCGAAAGCTCCTAATTTCATGCAAACAGCCCCTACCTTAATCCTGCTTTTCTCAGCAGCTCACGAAGCACCCTCAATCAGAAGCAAAACAAAACGCAAAATCCACAACAGCTTCTTCCAACCGCCAAAATCTTCAACACGGGCTGCTTGGGGCCCACTTTTCACTCAATACGGTCCTTTTCCCTCACAACTCAACTCATAAAATTATTTTCCATCTGGGCCTACAATTTCTCCAATATCTAAGTTTTTCATCCACAAAAATTTCCAAAAACAACCTCTCCTGGCTAACAAGTGTTTTCCCCAAAATAAATCCTTGTCTCAATCCTAAAATAACAGAATCAACCATTTATCCCCAAAACCTCCAAGTGTAAATCTCCTGTAAACATCAAAATCCTGTAAAAAAATAACTCTCCAATACCTGAAAAATTATCTTGAAATTTGCTCCATCAAAAATCATTTTCCCAATCGAAAAACAACTTTTATAAAAAAATCACTACGAAAAACACATACACAAAATATTATTTACCTGAAACTAAAGCGTTAGAATAACTTTTGCATCAATAGCGTTTACTTATTATTTCCATCAGAAAAATCGTGTTTATTTCACCATATAGCGTACCTTCGTCAAAGTTATTTTTCAAAACGCTATTGTTGCACATACCTACGTAGAAGCGATTCATTTACAATAAAACATATGGGTCAGCAAATTCTACCTAGCTGTACCGGAATCTAGGTCAAGTTCGAGTCCTACTGTGAAATTGACGATTACTGAATATATTTATTTTCTCGATATACTTTCAAATGGATTACAAAATTGAAATTGATCCATTATGAAGAATGGATCCACACAAAAAAAACACGGCGCCTCCACCACTTGTCGTGAATTGGGGTTTGTTCACGACTAACTAGGTAGATTCTGACCCTTTATTGATTGAAAACACTTTGTAAAAAAGTATAGAAAAATATTTATTAAAAGGAAACAATGAATCCCTTCTAGGACCTAATCATGAATTACAAATGTAGACAGATATTTGTTACTTACATAACTACATGTAGACTAATTCCAAAAACCATAATCTTCAAATTGGAAATAGGGCAATAGGGCTTCTCTACCTTTCAACTCTCTAACTGCCCCCATTGCCCTATTGGGCACGGCAAAAGCCCAACGTCGACTCCCCGATCAAACCATCAGTTGTCACTTTTAAAACCTCTTGTTTTTGTTTGGCATTAATTCGTGTTTTGCAGAATAGCAACATTGTGACCCACTTGAAAATTATACTCATTGATTAACTCTACGGGGTGTTCGATACATTTTTGACAATACAAATATAAAGACTAATATTTCTATTGATTATTTGTTGACCTACAAGATGAGCCAAGATCACTTGGAATTATTCTTTTTTACTATAAGGTATGTATTATCATTAATTTTTCAAGTTTAGTACATTATATTGAACAAATATCCTGATCATAATATAATATCCTTTCCATATCGGATAGGAATTAATTATTACATGTCAAAAAAATTGCCGCTACTTTGTTGTTATGTTTCATAAGAATATTTTTTATGACAATGCAGCTTGTCTCACACTGTGGAATTATTAATTATAACCCTTTGTGTTGCATAGTAATTAAATTAATTCGAATATCTATAAAACTATATATAAGTTTTGTATTATTGTGACCATCTTTTTATTTTTTCAGATCTCGAAATGGTTCTAATAACAATCCGACGCCATTTCAGTTCAATTATACGTTGAAGAGATTGATGTTATACCATGACATAAAACAAGAGGGAGGAAACTGTTTATGTCTCGATACCACTTCAATTTCAACACTTAAAAGTATTTCATCAAAACAAAGGGAGGTGTCAATTGATGAGCTAGGTTCCATAAAGAAATATGGGTTCCATAAAGAAATATGGGTTCCATGATGAAACAGTTTTGAGTGATCACGATTATGATCAGGAATTTTCACCTTTTTTTGATATAATAACTGTGTTGGTCTACATGGCAGGTTTCGTAGTTGAAAAAATTTAAAGGATTATTAAATGTGAAAAATGTTTATTAGCAGTAGAGGTTGTTGAGAATATCACAAAAGATGATTGTACAGATTTTACTCAATTGTTAATATGTAGAAAAAACAGAGGCGGATTGATAAAACCTTCTGAAGATATTGTTTCAATTATACGCTTTGTAGAGTTACAACTCAAAATATTCTTAGCAACAACAGCTTATAAATTGCCAAACCAAACTTTTTTTTTCGAAATTCAATTTCAATGTTTATGAAAATTTTGGAAAAAAATTTTTTTTAAAAAATTGAAAAGGGTACTGTTATTAGGAAGCAATTTTCAAAACTAATATTATTTCAAAATCAATGAAATTTAGAGCAATTTAGAGTAACTGCCACCGAAATTAATTATATTCATTTATTTACAGTAGTATGTGCCCTGAATTATCCATGAGGAATGTCCCTAGATGAATCACCTAACAGCTTAAAATTTTTATTTTTATTAACACATCAGCATATATAAAAATACATGCTTTTTAACTGCTTTAAATTGTAGTTTGCTTTAGCCGGGGAAGTAGTTGTTTTCTGTTAGACATTCACAAGTAATAACTTCATTTTAATCGTGGATTTTTCAATTCACAGAAAAATCTTTTTATCAATATTCAATTGAGAATGTTTCCCTTTTCAACATGAATACCCCACAAGAGGTTATCTTGACGATGGAAGATAGTGACTGAAGTTTATCTTTCAGTCGCAGATGATTCCACATCTGATTTTATGAACATTCTGTTTATATTTTCAACAAATCAATCTATCATACCCCATGACAGGTTTTAATGTCAGAAAACACTAATTTCAAAGTGTCTCTCCAAAAGAAACGATTCTAACTTTTTCCATCTTTGCAGAGTGAGATTGCCTCTTGAAAATGTGTTTACCATTTCTTCCGGTCTTCCTGATGATCGTGGAAGCGTGAAATAGATTTTCGTCGACAAAAATGTATTGAAGACCTAGTGAATGCAATGTCTCTCCTGCGTCAATGTTACGAATAATTTCTGGTGAGTACTCTCTTTTGGAAAACATTCTTCTTTGCCTCATTCATCTTTATGAGTTCTCAATTAAGACTGGAATAGAAAATCAAATAACTACCTGAATGAAAATGCAAATTTTCAATTTCAGATTTTTTCTTTTGAGTTAGGGCCTTTTCAGAATATCTATCAGATGTAGTTCAATGTCCAGCGTGGCTTTAGCCGGGGAAGTAGTTGTTTTCTGTTAGACATTCACAAGAAATAACTTCATTTTAATCGTGGATTTTTCAATTCACAGAAAAATCTTTTTATCAATACTTAATTGAGAATGTTTCCCTTTTCAACATGAATACCCCACGAGAGGTTATCTTGACGATGGAAGATAGTGACTGAAGTTTATCTTTCAGTCGCAGATGATTCCACATCTGATTTTATGAACATTCTGTTTATATTTTCAATAAATCAATCTATCATACCCCATGACAGGTTTTAATGTCAGAAAACACTAATTTCAAAGTGTCTCTCCAAAAGAAACGATTCTAACTTTTTCCATCTTTGCAGAGTGAGATTGCCTCTTGAAAATGTGTTTACCATTTCTTCCGGTCTTCCTGATGATCGTGGAAGCGTGAAATAGATTTTCGTCGACAAAAATGTATTGAAGACCTAGTGAATGCGATGTCTCTCCTGCGTCAATGTTACGAATGATTTCTGGTGAGTACTCTCTTTTGGAAAACATTCTTCTTTGCCTCATTCATCTTTATGAGTTCTCAATTAAGACTGGAATAGAAAATCAAATAACTACCTGAATGAAAATGCAAATTTTCAATTTCAGATTTTTTCTTTTGAGTTAGGGCCTTTTCAGAATATCTATCAGATGTAGTTCAATGTCCAGCGTGGCTTTAGCCGGGGAAGTAGTTGTTTTCTGTTAGACATTCACAAGAAATAACTTCATTTTAATCGTGGATTTTTCAATTCACAGAAAAATCTTTTTATCAATATTCAATTGAGAATGTTTCCCTTTTCAACACACTGTATTTTTTTAATTGTATATTTATTTATTTCCATATGAACCCTGTAAACAATAAATATTACTGTTTGAAAAGTGTGTATTTCTTTCAAGTTTCACCTGTAATGTAATTGTAGTTTTATATAAAATTAATTATATTTGTAATACAAATATGCTATTTGCTTGTGTTTAATGTCTTACTAAATTAAGTAAAAATTAAAGGCAGAGCTTTTATCCACATGTGCTTGAAAAGCCGTTTCAAACTGACAAGCTTTTGAAATTTGCTTCAAATATTTTACAAATAAATTAGTTTAACTATTAATTGCAGCAGAATTTCAACTCCGTACTGATTCTGGTCAAAAAGTAGATTTTTTGTGGTAAAAAATGTTCGCATATTATTTGTACTTTAAAATGTGCTTTTTGTTTAATTTTTTCATACCTTAGTTATTTTGCTGGAGACTCCAAATAGAATTTCATTTCAATCTCAGTCTAATAGTGACGTTAATCATATCGATACTTTTGACAGTTGTCATAGGTTTCAACATTTCTTTATAAATTTCAAATGCCTCGTTCTCGTCCTTTAGAAGAAAAAACCGAAGCAATTTTAATTTACGCTGAAGCTAGGCGTAATTACCATGAAGCAGAAAGAATATTTAATGAGCGGTTCCCAAATAATCCAATATCTCGTAACTACTTAAGGGGATTGGTTAGTAAATTTCTAAGGACTGGTTGCGTAACGAGGGAAAAAGGATCTGGAAGAAAATCTATTTCAGAAGAACAGCAAATCGACGTTCTGGCAGCTGTTGTTAATAATCCGCAACAAACAACGAAAACGGTAGCCACGGCTTGTGACGGTATCTACGACCACTGTGAAAAAATATCTTGAAAAACACAAATTTTACCCATATAAATGAAAAATTTTGCATCAATTAACAGAAGACGACCCGGATAGAAGACTGCAGTTTTGTGAGGTCATGTCTGACCGCATAACCCAAAATCCCGGTTACATATTAACTCTATTTATTTTGGTGATGAAAGTACGTTTTATCTAAATGGAACAGTAAATAGACAGAATGTGCGTTATTGGTCAGACGTAAATCCGCACGTTTTTCGAGAGGGTCATACTCAAACTCCAGAGAAGATCAACGTATGGGCTGGTATTTTGGGTGACCATATCATAGGTCCAATATTCATGGCAGAAAATTCAACTGGGCATCTGTATTTAAATATGCTTCAAAATCAGATCCATCACAAGTTACCATTGATGTTACCTTTCAACAAGATGGTGCACCCCCTCACTACTACAGACCTGTCCGAGAATGGCTTAACGAGAATTTTCCGGGACGGTGGATAGGCCGACGTGGCCCCATTGAATGGCCAGGTCACCTGATATGACACCTATGGACTTTTATCTGTGGGGGTACATAAAATCTAAGGTGTACGTCACGCAGCCACAGTCACTCCAGGAACTTATGGACCGAATATCAGATGTGTGTTACAGTATTACCCCGGAAACATTTAATAACGTTCGGAATGAATTTCACAACCGACTTTTTTTCTGTCAAGACGTGAACAGTGAACATTTCGAGCACTTGTTAAAATAGTTGCAATTGTTACTTAAAATTCTGTTGCAATTAAAAGTTATTTAGGTTTTTAATTTATTTGTAAAATATTTTAAGCAAATTTCAAACGCTTGTCAGTTTGAAACGGCTTGGCCGATTTTCACAAACGAAGCGGTGTTGGATAGAGAATCGGAAGGCCTTCGAAACCAGTAGCCAAGTGACACCCCTTTACATAAAAAAAAAGTTGATGGTGCCCTCTTGACACTAGACCACGTGACCACAATCATTTTTATGCCAAAAAGTGGTACCTTTTTACCGGAATTTTACCCGACCTCGACAGCTTGTTCCGTTCAAAAGTTAAGGAGGGGGGGAGGGGGGAGGACTTTTTACGTCCTCGTATATGTATAATATATACATGTATATACATATATTAATTTTCTAATAACCTATAATTTCATCATTTTAATTTGGTGAATTTAGTAAATTATTATTAGAGTCATGAATGATTATAAAAATAAAATAAAAATTAATTTACCTAACTCTAATAATTTGTCTCGGTTTTTGTACATGATCTATAGTGGGATTTTCATCATCAACTTCTATTTGATTATTGTCATGTTCAATCACGATGTCACCAATTATTTGTAATGGTGAACCTCTACAATTAATAAGTATTTTATTATTTACGTATTATTTAAATTTTATGTTATTTTATTTTCAAAATTTACTGAAGTAAATTGTAGAAACGCGAGGCCGAAATACAGAAGAGTAACAAGGAGAAAGAGAGAGAGAGAGACAAGAAAAGGACAGAGAATCAAACGCGCCCCAATGTCGAGAGTAGAATGCCGCGTATTAGTAGAGGGAGAAAATTGACAAGGAAAAAGGAACGCTGCATTTGATGCTACGACGCCAGCAACTAGTATGGAGTCATGAATGATTATAAAAATAAAATAAAAATTAATTTACCTAACTCTAATAATTTGTCTCGGTTTTTGTACATGATCTATAGTGGGATTTTCATCATCAACTTCTATTTGATTATTGTCATGTTCAATCACGATGTCACCAATTATTTGTAATGGTGAACCTCTACAATTAATCAGTATTTTATTATTTACGTATTATTTAAATTTTATGTTATTTTATTTTTAAAATTTGCTGAAGTAAATTGTAGAAACGCGAGGCCGAAATACAGAAGAGTAACAAGGAGAAAGAGAGAGAGAGAGAGAGAGAGACAAGAAAAGGACAGAGAATCAAACGTGCCCCAATGTCGAGAGTAGAATGCCGCGTATTAGTAGAGGGAGAAAATAGACAAGGAAAAAGGAACGCTGCATTTGATGCTACGACGCCAGCAACTAGTATGAGATACGCACTCACCTTTGTCGTGACCGTTCGCCTCGCCTGATCACACTTTTCGAAACGCTCTCGTCACGCATTCACCAGCTTTCTCCCCAAGTCAAGCGTGCGTCGAGACCGTTCGCCTCGCCCGATCACACTTTTCGTAACGCTCTCATCTCGCATTCACCAGCTTACTCCCCAAGTCAAGTGGGCGTAAAGAAGTTTTACTTAAAAAATCCCGCTAAAGGTAATCCAGGTAACATAGTGAAAGAAAATATCAGTCGTTACCTTCACACTAAATTGAACACGCATGGTGTGACTCTAACTCGTTATGTTTCAATCTTTCAAAAACAAACCTCCTCACATTCAAATTTGACTTTCAGGAATTGTATCTTGAAACACAACTCATCGGAAATAAAACATCATGCAAGTTCCTGGGACTATACATTGACAATAAATTGAGGTTTCAAGAGCATGTAATTGCATTAACAAAAAAACTTGCCTCTGGTTGTTATGTGATCAGAACTGTGGCAAGAGAACTTAACTTGGAGATAGCGAAAACGGCCTATTATTCTTTAATAGAGTCTCATCTACGGTACGGAATAGCTTTTTGGGGATTTGCTAGTCAGCAGCTCTTCAATTCGGTCTTTATTATTCAAAAAAGAGCTATTAGGTACATGTGCTATACTAAGTCAAGGGAACATTGCAAACCCCTATTTATTAAGCACAAAATTCTAACATTGACGAGCTTATTTATATTGGAGACTGTATGTCTTATCCATAAAGCCAACAGAAACCCAGTTATTCCTGAACACGGTTATAACACAAGACAAAATAGAAACATTCCGGTTCCAATCCCCAAGTCATCCCTGACAAAAAATTCAATTATTTATGAGGGCATAAAAATGTTCAATCATTTACCTTCACAAGCAAAACTATTAAATCCTTACCGTCATTTCGGAAGGAAGTTAAATTCATGCTCCTTGAGAAGGCCTACTACAACATGCAGGAATATTATGAGGATCAATTGTTATGAGAAGACATGCTATCGGTTGTGTAACAGGCATTCTCTGATTTAGCAAATTTGCAACATTTTAATATCCCTGTAGTATTATCAACCTTAGCAGCATTTTATATCTACATTATTATTATATTTTTCTATTAGTTATACAACTGTACTTTTTGTATTTTTAATTATAGTTTATGTACTTTTTATTCTACCAATTAAGCTTTGTCTATGAGATTTTATATATCTTCGACAATAAAGTATACTTTGATTGATTGATTGATTGATCTCAGTGTAAAGAAGCTGGAATTTTGAAACCCTCGTCCAAACAATCGACCCTTCAAATTTTGGAAAAATCCCGAAGTGGGTTTTTCAGTTTCTAAATCATTGAAAAATCCCAAAGAGGGTTTTTCTGACAAATTTTTGGGAAATCTCGAAGGGAGATTTTCCAGAATTTCCACTCTCTGTGGACTCGCCTCTCGCGATCCCATTTCGTTTATATAAAATTCATTTCCAAAAAACACTCTTTCATATTTTCGCGGAGTATTTAAAGTCCTATCTGAATCTGATTTTGGTGTCGAGACTCGAGTTGAATGGCTTTCTGAGCCATTATTGTTTTCAAAAAGAGCCGAACAAATTTGCGATTCATGTCTGTAGCAACGCTCCTCGGACCTAATTGAATTGTAGACGGGCTCATCTACCAAGGAACCGGCTTTTGGAAAGCCTGCAAAATCTAACAATTCATTAGACAGATTCGCTGCGAATTCTGTCTGTTTGTCTGTAGGCAAGCGACTCTGGCTAGTCGTGCCTACTGAAGTTCGAATCATTGAAAGCCGTGTTTGAAACTCGTCGATTTCTTTCGTGGATTCTTCCATAGCCGCAAATACCGAATGCCAGTGAAATTTATATAAGAAAAATTGGGTTTTTTCATTGCCTAACAGAGGTGTTGAATTTCAGACATGAATTTTGGGTTTCGCGAGGAATAACGCTGTGCAATGTTATTCCTAAACTACAAAAAAAATGCCGCAAGACCAGCCTGGGAGGATTGGAGGTAGTATCACGGTTTTTCAAAAACTAGGGTGGATAACGAGCGTAGTGAATCGCGCCTAACTAGGAATATTTAACTTTAACTCGTTATCCCAAAACAAAATACAGGAAGGTAAGCTATTCGTTGCAGGATTTGTGGAAAGTAGGAACGCGAATTGTTGTTCCAGGTCCCAAAGGGGTTCACTTTGGTGGGATATTCTCGAGGAATCCCTAATGATGTCTTGACAGGCAAGGATGTTTAATCCCAATAAATATAGACTCGTAGTAACTAACCTGCCCCGGGACAAATTAATCTCTAGATTCGTGGGCCCCTTTTATTGACTTGATGCCTGATAGAGAGCGAAGAAGGAAAGATCTAGATGTCTTCTTGCTTCAGCTATTTCCCTGGAGTAGCTTCTCAGGAATTGTAGAAAATCGCCGATCTGGAAATTCCTAGATGATTAGATGCGAAGAATATCTTTGAAGAACTCTCTGATGTCCCTTGTATATCAAAATCGCCGATCTGGAAATTCCTAGATGATAAGATGCGAAGAATATCTTTGAAGAACTCTCTGACGTCCCTCGTATACCAAATTGGCCAGGATGAAAATTTCCGTTAAACGTGTAAAGTTGTGGAAATCTTCTTTCTTTCCCTAAAATTGCCCTTCGCCGTAATGTCATTGTTTTGTTTTTATTGTTATTCTGTATGTTTTGCTTGAATATTTCGTTTTATTTTCAGAAACCTAACCTAACCTCAACTATCTTAAATAAGCCATAACATATTTATGGCTTATTATCTCTCAATAAAATATGATCTCTCAATAAAATATGATGGGAAATTCTAAATTTGGCGTCACTATAACAAAATATTAATATTTCCATCCGTATTTATAACACAATCACGAATAAACTAAAAAATAAAAAATTCCTATGGGCATTCAACACGCATTTGCATTTTCGATGGAAAGGTTCGTGAGCTCCGCCCATCGTGTCTGACGTCAAGACTCAGTGTTGCTGGGTTACATTTGTATTTTATTAAGATCATCATTGATAGGAATATGGTGCATTTAAATAATAATCTGTGTCAAAATAGGTATACACAGTTATATCACATGAGCTTGGATTTCACAGTGAGTGACATTTTCTTTGATGGACCCTTTATATGGAGCTTTGAATGGCTCATGCATGGCGCCACGATCACTATTGTCGAGGTTTTCCTGTACACGAGTGAGTATAACATAATCTTCGGCTTGGAACAGTAAGGCAGATTTGCCTAAGGGAACTGATTTTTCTCTCTTTGTTCCTTCTTCGTATACTTCTGCGATTGAATTTCTCCAAATTTTTATCCATCTGATCCATGGATTGATGTTCTGCCGGGCGCAGTGTCTTTCCATTCCTCCCTCGTGGAGATGGCAATATTGGGCCTTTTTCTGAAATTATCTACATTAATACGATTGGACAACCCTCCGCTGCCTCGTTCCACTCCTCTGCCTCGTTCCAAATAGCGGAGTGATCATGGTCTTCTTCAGTACCGATCCATTGGCTTGCTCCTTTGAGTCTGTAGACAGTACGCATGGCTTCGTGCACAATGCCAAGGAGCAGAGATGGTAGTCCTATTAGAACTTCTAGAGCTCTGGAAGGCGTCGTTCTCATGGCACATATCATTTCTAAACAAGCAAGCCACTGTACTTTATCAGGTTCGTTAGTGGTGCCGGTCCACCAGATGATGGATCCGTACGTTAATGTCGGGCGAATATGCAGTGTAGAGCTTTAGGTGTCAAGCTCCACGTGTTGCCGGATGCTCTTCTGCATGCCCAATAGGAGCAGATAGCCTTCTTGGTGTGATTTTCAATCTGCTCGTTACAGGTAAGCTTGGAGCCTATGATGACTACGAGGTGTTTGGTCGAGCCTTTGTATGGAAGCTGTTCCTATCTTGCGTTTCTTGGTGAAAAGTACCAAGTCCGTTCTGGATTGACTCTCAGCCCTCCGGCGGAACACCATTGTTCTATTCTGCCAAGAGCTTTCATAATGGTTTCTCCTAGCAGGTTTACCGATTGGTCTTGAGCCAACATGACTAAGTCATCTGCATACACTTGTGTAAACAATGACCTAAAATAAGCTCCCCTTTCAGCTATCACCATCGATATGGTTTAATTCCGCAGTTCTTCATAGTCACCCAGTCAACTTTTGTTTTGTAATTTTTTTTATAAAGCTCTATGCCGCTTTCATTAATAGTTCCAGGTTAGGGGCCAGCCACGAAGCGAGGGGTTTGGTAACCTATGCTACTCGTATGGGGACATACTTGTCGAAATTGCTCATTATTAATTTCTTGAACCAAGTGATTCTGAATATTCATCTCCTATTGTTTTGGTTGATAAACAGAGTTCGAAACCTAGATTTTGTATAGATTTTCGCGCTTCAAATGCACTTTCTTTTGACGAGCCTTTGAATTTACCAAAAATATCTGATACAATTAAAGACCTGGGATCTGCTCAAATTTTTTCTGTTTTTGATTTAAAAAGAGTGTATTGGCAGGTGAAGCTTTCTCCAGAGTCAAAAAAGTATACTGCATTTTGTACTCCGGATGGCGCTTTGTATCAGTTTGATGTTATGCCTTTTGGTTTAAAAAACGCTCCTTCTACTTTTCAAAGGTTGATGGCACATGAAGTACTTGCTGGGTACTTACATGAATTTGTTCAAGTATATCTTGACGATATAATTATTTATAGCCAAGATTTTATGACTCTTCTTAAACATCTTCGCCTAGTTATTGAAAGGTTACGTTTACATAACCTCAATCTTTCTCCTTCTAAATGTCAAATCGCCTCTGATGACTTTGATTATTTGGGTTATCATATTTTTAAGGATAAAAACATTCCTCAGATAAAACATGTTACAGCAATTTTGGATTATACTCAACCGAAAACTAAAAAACAGTTATTCATTTTTAGGTACGTGCAATATGGCAGAACTAACTATACCATGTACACGTTTTACGTGGAATTGTTCGTTTGATTTTTGTTTTGTTGGGCGCCAACTAGTTCAGTCTTTGGTCTGTTAATAAGTGAATAATGCACACTGCCACTTTGTACTTATAATAGTTATAATTTTGATCAATGCAGAAGATACAATCTTTTGTTGTGGTTCAGACACACATAACCGGGAACCCCCGATGCCTCCCTCGGTTAGGTTAGATTCTTCCTCATTTTTTACAATTCTTGCGCGCTATTTTTTCCAGGGTTGCCAGTTACACAATATTCTACAACACTCCCCCCTTCCAGAAGTGTCGCAACCATAATAAACAAATAAAATGTCATCGAAATTCATCCAATATGACAATATGGATAAGAAAAAAATATTCACAAAATACATAAATTCAAATGTATACCTTAAAAAATGCATGACAATATGGTTTGCCTAAAACTCAAAATTTATAACTGTAAAAAGGAAGAGAATACAACAATATCAAAAAAAAAGCTTCTAAACACAATTAGTCAATCACACATTGCACAAGTGTCTTTAAGTCTAGGTCGTTTCTTCACTGCCGTCGACATTTTTCCAATTGTCTTCTAGGTGACGAAAAAGAAACAGCGGTTGAACTGGAAGCCTCATTTTTTGTCAATATCGAAATTGGGGATTGGTCCTTTATGGTGTCTACTAGTAAACTAGCATCAATGGTACATTCGGCCTCATCTGAAGTCGACTCCCTTGAACAAACACCATTTTCTAAGAGCTGATCATTAGAATGGACACTAATACTCGTCGATTCGTGGTCGGAGCTATCCAGCTGCCGAGTTGGGCGCCAACTAGCTGTCTTTGGTCTGTTAATAAGTAAATAATGAACACTGCCACTTTGTACTTATAATAGTTATAATGTTATAATTTTGATCAATGCAGAAGATACAATCTTTTGTTGTGGTTCAGACACACATAACCCGGGAACCCCCGATGTCTCCCCCGGTTAGGTTAGAGTCTTCCTCTTTTTTTTTCAATTCTCGCGCGCTATTTTTCCAGGGTTGCCAGTTACACAATATTCTACAACAACCACTTACTCGATTATTGTATAAAGACATTAGATATAGGTGGGGAGCGGAGCAGGCTGATGCATTTGAAAGATTGAAGTCTATTGTATCAAAACCTCTTATTTTACATCGTCCAGATTTTTCAAAAACTTTCATTTTACAAACATATGCTAGTGAAAGGAGAATGGGATGTGTATTATATCAAGAGGGCACAGAAGAAGCTAGACATATAATTTCGTATGGTAGTGCAACTTTTACAAAGATAGAGAATAATTACCATATAAATGAAAGAGAATGCCTTGCAATAATATGGGCATCAAAACGATTCAGACATTATTTGCAAGATGAGCCTTTCATCTTACGGACTGATAATAGGGCATAGTTAAGGTTACAAAAAAATAAAGATGTGAAAACAAAACTCACTCGATGGTCACTTCTGTTACAAGAATTTTATTTCACTATTGAACATGTAGCGGGAAAAAATAATGAATTACCTGATTTGTTGTCTCATCTCATGATTTACCTACTAACTTTGAAGAAAGACTCTATATTCCTACTGAAAATTCTGATGATACTTCTTTGCCAATAACAGTAAATCAAATTCGGACTAATTTTGATTTGTATACTCACATAGTTCATGAGCAAGGGGAATGTCCGGAAATTCAACAAAAAATATATCAGTGGCATCGTATTCCTCTTGATGGCACAGCCTTTCGCAGAGAACAATCTTTCAATCGGAATTATATTGTCATTGATGGACTTTTGTGGAAAAAGACATCTGATGGAAACAAGCTTGTTGTTCCTGAAGAAAATATATTTATTGCCATATATCACCATCATGATACTGTTGAAGGAGCGCATCCAGGATGGGATGAGACTATCAGATCAGTACGTCAAAGATATTATTGGCCAAATTTACAAAAAGCTGTGGGACAATATCTCAATAACTGCTTAGTTTGTATTGCTGTTGAATCCAAAGCCCAGAAAAAAACCCCACTTCATCCTCATACTCCAACGAAACCCTGGAAAATATTGTGTATAAATGTTCTAGGTCCTTATCCGCCATCTAATAAAGGACAGAAATATATTTTGGCTGTTGAAGATGTTTTTAACCGCTGGGTCGAGGCTCGATCTTATCGGAATATAAATAGTCAACAAATTGGGGAAAATTTAGAAAATGAAATTTTCACTCGTTATGGACTTCCAAGAATCATTATTTCCGATAATGGACCTCAATTCATCAGTGCTTGTTATCTACAAATGGGAGAACCAAATAATATCGAAATTTTCCATGTTCTAATTAACCATGCAACGGCCAATCCCCTGGAACGAAAAAATCAAGACTTGAAAAAAGTGATGAGGACTCTTCTAGTAGATCAGCAAAAATGTAGTTGGCAGAAACAGATATCCAAAGCATTATTCATTTTGAGAACCCGAAAAAATGCTGCTACCAATATGACTCCAAGCATGGCGCTTCTAGGATATGAATTACCTTTACCACGAGATTGGAAACTACCCAAATCATTATACAGCCTAAGCAAGATAATCCCTCACCTGAAAGTAGACAAGTGAGAAATGAAAAGATTCGCCGTTATCAAGAACGATATCAAAGGAAATATACTCCAAAACGATCAATTCCTTTGAAATTCAAAGTTAAAGACCAAGTTATGGTTCGTGATAATCGACAGTAGAGACATGCTTTTGCTTCAGTATGGTCTGGGCCTTACGAAGTCATGGAGGAAAAAGGTGATGTTACGTATAGCATCTCCCGTGATGGTCATATTATCATTGTCCATGCCGATGACTTACGACCTGCCCCAGTTGGAAATGATAATCCTTTACTGCTAAATTCGAATAATGGAGATGATAGGAGCGAAGGTTCAAGGACAGAGAGGGCAGTCCTTCTCGACCTTTGGCATCATTTCATAATCAAGACCGATTAAACTCGTCGTTAGTTGAGCCAAGTGCGGCTGGAAGACTATCAGATATAGTTTCTTCAGAACGGATCACCGATTTGGATAATTGGTACCCTACTCGGCAGCTGGATAGCTCCGACCATGAATCGACGAGTATTAGTGTCCATTCTAATGATAAGCTCTTAGAAAATGCCCAAGGGAGTCGACTTCAGATGACGCCGAATGTACCATTGATGCTAGCTTACCAGTAGACACCATAAAGGACCAATCCTCAATTTCGACATTGACAAAAAATGTTTCTTTTTCAAATGTTCATGCTGAATTCCCGGAATTACTTGGAAAAATGTCGACGGCAGTGAAGAAACGACCTAGACTTGAAAACACTTGTGTAATGTGTGACTGACTAAAGCTGGATTTATAGTTAGACGGACTGTAACGTAGACGCACTGTATACGTAACAAACGGACTGTAAAATATTATTGAATTTATAAATCGACGGAACGGAATTTTTGCGCATGGGTAGAAGTGATAGTGATATTCAACATAACCTACACATTACACGAATCATAAACAGCCTGTGTTGGTTTGGATTTGTATTATATTCTAAATATTTATCTATACTTCGTTTTCTGTGTCACAATGGATTATGAAATACATGAAGGTATGCTTCTTGGTGCCGTGGGACTGTTGTTGTATGCAGTAGCATTGGAAAAGTGTCGACAAACTCGAAGAACGATAATTATGCGACTAAGACGTTACAAAACAAGACCCATAAACCGTAATAGAAAAGTAGAGAATGCCTACAATAATTTTTTAAAGATGAAGACTGCTGATCCAGATCAATTTTTTAAGTATACGTGAATGACTGTTCCAGTATTTAATGAAAAATTACGTCTTGTAAAAAACATCACACATAATTCTTTATTTTGATTGGCCGGACGCAAGAAACGTAGTGTAAAAGATGAAAGTTGGCCAACTCTTCCGTTCCAGTCCGTTTCACTTACGTTACGTCATGCGTTTACGTTCATTTATAAACAAGAGTACATAAAATCTATAGTTGATCTTTTTGCAGTGCGTCTACGTTTACAGTCCGTCTAACTATAAATCCAGCTTAATTGTGTTCAGAACCTTTTTATTCAGTTATATAGTTATTGAAGTTAAAGTTGTATTCCCTTCCTTTTTCCAGATATGAATTATGAGTTTTAGTCAAACCATATCGTCATATTATATTTTCCAAGTTATACATCTGAATTTATGTATTTTGTGAATATTTTTGATTCTTTTCTTATACATATTGTCATATTGGATGAATTTTGATGATGGAGTTGTGGTTGAGACACTTCCGAAAGGGGGGAGTGTTGTAGAATATTGTGTAACTGGCAACCCTGGAAAAAACAGCGCGCGAGAATTGTAAAAAAGGGGAGAACTCTAGCCTAACCGGGAGAGACATCGGGGGTTCCCGGGTTATGTGTGTCTGAACCACAACAAAACCTTGTATCTTCTGTTCTGAATTTACCAAGATTATAACATTATAAGTACAAAGTGGCAGTGTGCATTATTTTGTTATTTAATAAAGCAAAGACTGAGCTAGTTGGCGCCCAACAAAACAAAAATCAACGAACAATTCCATGTAAAACGTGTACAAGATGTAATCATTGATGACAAGGAAGCTATAACTCAATAACAAAATGAAAAAATTACATCTCTAGAAAATAAATTAAAACAATTCAGCATCGGAAATTCGTCATACAATAGCATTGAGTTTCCCCACAAAAAACGCTGTGATATCCAAACAAAACAAAATTAGAAAAAATGGACACTCGTCAACAGAAGAAACTGGAAATAAAAAACACATACCCAGAACATCCTACAGTGAGTAAAGTCACCCATCTACATCCACTCAATTTGAATATTTACAGTAAGCAAAACAAAATTTAAAGTATCAGTGGCCACGTTTATACCGTATATGAATTTGTGTATGTGACCAAATTCAAACCAAATGTTTTAGTAATCGTTTATTTACATCGTGTTTTGTCAAATGATTAATTAACCAACTTGGTTCTGGTTTGGTTTTCATTTAGTCATGTAACCAAGAGAAAGGTTTGAAACTCTGCTATCTAATTCGGAATTGTCATCTGTCAATGACAATGTCTGGATGTCAGTGAGCTCAGGCTCAGTCATTTTTAATTTTATTTGATCAGCAGTTTCAAGGCTCTTGTGAATGTCTAGGTGTTTAAATGTTTTGCCATCCAAAATTGATATAATTTTCTTGTCCAAAAATATTTGGAGAAACGCACTGGTTTCTTCATCTGTCCAATTAATACCTTTGGACTTTTTTATAGGAGGTTCTGAACTACAGCAACTCATTTTATATAAAAAATAGTAACAAAAATATATAAAACAATTTCCGAGGTAATGATGCGGAAACTAAGGTTAAGAATCACAAAACATATTTTTCTTGCTCTCTTTTTTATGGCTATTGTTTCCATTCGGTTCATTCAGCCAGTGCGATAACCACGACAGAACGCTTAGCAATCTTTCAAACCAAAATTTACAGTCACGGTTGGTAAAACTTATCATACTGTTTACACCATCTTAGTTCAACAAATTTCGGTACCAAACCAAGCTAGTTACTTGACCAAGTGCACAGTTTATACCACACTGATGACTAACAGAATTTGGTTGGAATATAATCATTAGTCAGCATACCAAGACACGGTATAAACGTGGCCAGTGTAATGCTTGCAGAAATGAATTATCAGACATCTTGTGTTTTACTGAAACATGATACACAGACGAAGAAATATCACTAGTGAAACCACATGACTATGTAGCAGCTTCATTCTGCAGAAAGACAATGTCAGATGGAGGAGTAGCTATGTTCAGGAAAAAAATTTTGAATGGACTTTCAGTGAGATCAAAGTAGACCAGATAAATGATCAATTATTTGAAGCTATTTTTGTCAAGATCAGGTCAAATGAAACTTTGCTGAAGTTAGCTTGTCTCTATTGGACTCCCAATGCCAGAGATCTTTACTTCTTTCTAGCTCTAAAAAACTTTCTGTATATGTTAAATAATTACAAAGGAAAAAGAATAGTATGTGGTGATTTTAATGATGACTTTGAGAACAGCAGAAAAACTTCTGAAATCATTTCAATTGTGTCATACTTTGGGTTGGAAAAACAAGATAATATATTTACTGATATCAAGAGTGAACAATTGAGTACAAAAACTTTAAGAATGTCGCTATCTTGCCCTAGTGCTCAGTTAATAACCTGTATCAAACAGAAAATAAAATGAATCCAATAATCAGGAAAAGATGCTTTTCATTGAAAATTAACGAGAACTTTAAAATTTTGATATCCCAGGAATCTGGGCAAAATTAAATAAAAAAAAACAACAACTATGAATCTGAAATAGCTTTAGATATAAAAAAAATGTAGGCACTCTTTAATGATGCCTTTTCTTTCAAAACATTATTTTCTAGGAAAAAACAAACGGATGACATGAAAGTGCCTTACTAAGGGAAATACACCATCTTTTAAGTATTTATCGTAACGATAAGAATATTGGATAAATATAAAACTTTGAAAAAAATAAATAAATACTTCTTGCTAAGAAAGATTTTCATTCACATAAGATCATCATTGCCATGAGTGAATCAAGTGCTACTTGGAATGCTATAAAATCAATGATAAATAAGGAGTATTCAAAAACATTTTACTCCATAACTACTGAAAACAATAAAACATTAACAGACACTGCTGAAATTGCCACTGAATTCAATCCCTTTTTTATTAATTGTGTGGAAAATTTAACACGTTCCTCTGCAGTTAATTATAGTTATAACCTGGAAATAAAAAATACCAATTTTAACTCACTCATATCTGCCTTGTGTACCAAAAATTCCAGTGGCATAGACGAGGTGCCATGTCAAATAATAAAATATGTTTCAAATGAATGGGTTGAGCTGTTGACATCACTTTTCAACATTTATTTCAAGCTAGGCATGTTTCCACACCAGCTCAAATCTGCTCTAGTCATTCCAGTGCACAAAAAAGGTAATCAATCTGACATGGCTAATTATAGGCCAATTGCCTTATTATCGGTGTTCTCCAAAATATTAGAAAAAGCCTTCCAGGTGAAACTTTTGAACTTTCTCAATAAATACCAGCTATTAGCAAATAGACAATTTGGCTTTACAAAAAATATCTCCACACAGGTAGCTTTAATGTCCTTGCACAAACAGCTGCTCTACTATTTTGACAAAAAATTGAAAATTTCGTCCAAAAGGAATTCGATGTTGTCAACCCCCCCGCCACTATTGAATAAAATATAATCATATGGAATAACCTACGTAAAACCATGGATAAGCTACAAGTTTATTTATATCCCTCATTGTTCAAATTTCGCAGTTTTGACCATATATATATAACCACCAGCAGTACTTTTATGTGAAATCTGTGCTACAAAATTCAAGTATATCTTAGTAAAGCTGGGAATTAAATTATCGAAAATTATATGAGGCTGCAGCTTTTATCTGAAATTTTCATAGAATACATTTGACCTGATCAAAAGGTTTGAATGTGAAACAAACCAAAATTTGGACTGACCCAATAAAAAGTCCCAACAAAAACGTCTGTGTCGAGTGAGATCCAACTATAAAAAAAGATAAAAAAGTAAATCTTCTCGCCTGATAAATATAATTATCCAGTGGCGTACATTTCGAGTTTCAATAATTTGGAGTGTTAAAATGGAATCTGTAACCTGTGAAACCAAAACTGGACAACCATTGCTATCATGTGATTGTTGTCAAAGAACAACATATTGGGAGTGCAGTGGACTCAATGCTTCCGAATTGAAGGTAATGGACCTCAGAGGAAAAATATTTCTGAAATTTTATTGTGAAGATTGTCAGAATTGTATAAAACTTATTCCTAAACTTCTCTTGAAAATTGACGAGATGGAAAGTCAGATAGAAGAAAATGTTACAAAATACAACAAACAGTGCTAAAGAGAATGTGATATCGGAAATAATTGATAGACAAAATCGCGCCTCTAATATTATCATATTCAATATATATGAAACTAAAACAAATTCCAATCAGCAGCGTATTCATGAGGATAATGTAAATGTTCAGAAAATCTTCCCCATAAATAGAAATGAAATAAAAACATTCAGACTAGGAAAATTTCTGCCAAATAAATCAAGACCAATAAAGGTAATCTTGAACTCTTCGGTAGATGCTAGATACGTACTGAGAAAGAAATATGTCATTAATACCAAAATTCCAAGTATAAGAATTTATAATGATCAAACAAAATCACAGTGATTTCTTCCTGAAAGTAAAAGCAAATTGATAGAGGTGAGACAAATAAGACAATCAAGTATATAAATCACAAACCAACTATTGTTAATAAACAAAAAAAAAAATGTAACCTAATATGCTACTGAACTCAGACATTATCTACCTGAATGCCCAGAGTGGAATAAAAAATCGCGATATCATTCAGTCTAGCTCAAGTTGTTATAATCCGAAAATCATTTTATTGAGTGAAACTAGAACAACAAGACGTTGAAGATGTTGAAATAAATATTTTAAACTATAAATGTATTCAGTGTCACGTGTGACTCTTCAAGTAGACACATGAGAGGAGTTCTTATATATGTGAAAAATGATATCCGTTTTTCTTTCTTTAAAACATTTGTGTTGGAAAAAAACTACTGGTGTCATGTTATAAGAATTCATCTTTCATTCGCAACATGGTTGGTCGGGTGCCTATACCACTCACCATCGAGCTCAGATGCCAAATTTATGGAGGACCTGGAAGAAATGGGCGATAATGTTTTTTCAACAAATCAGCAATGTATCTTGGTTGGTGATTTCAATAATAATAATAACAATAATAATTATTTTTATTTCAGCAATTGACTTGTGAAAACATACAGGAAAATTGTGAAAAATATCAAAAGGTGGAAGTGTGTACATATAACAAATCATCTAAATACATTACAGACTAAAAACATTGTGATTTACACATTCACATAAATATAGATACACACATTTATTTACACACATACATACACATTATAGGCACGTACATAATACACGTTAACTACATATCACACTTAAAATTATCAAGTTTCCTGATTAAAAAATTCTTCTATGGTGTAGCAGTTTTTGAGGAGTAAATGTTTTTTCAGGCGGTTTTTAAAAATTGGTAAAGAAGCTGCACTTTTATATGTTCTGCCAGAGAATTATAGCATTTGCATCCAATATATTCAAAGTTTTTTTTGATACCGAGCTGTGTTATGCCGGTGGGGTAAAATAAGGTTTTTTGTCTGGTATCATGTTCATGGTGTGTTCTGATTATACATTATAAGTAGCCTTATTTATTAAGATGAAACAAAACGCTTCAAGGTTGTACGTGCTCGTAACAGTCAGAATATTTAATTTTTTGAAGATATAGCTGCATGAGTCTCTTCTCCTTAGTTTTGCAATGATCATAATTGCATTTTTTTGTAATAAAAATTCTCTTTGTACGGCAGAACTTGCTCCCCAATTTAAAATTTCGTACTTCATATGAGAATGGAAGTGGGCAAAGTATAAAGGCAAAACGATATTTTCACTGCAATGACTCGACATAAACTTGATTGCATATCATCTTTATCTAAGTTTGCCGCAGACAATGTCAATATGTGAATTCCATGAAAGTTTTGAATCAAAGGTAATTCCTAGCATTTTGATAGATTCAGAAGACACGATGTCATCGGTATTTTAAAACAACAAAAGCTTAGCTGTTCCCGACTATTTGCACCAAACATTAGAGCATTGGTCTTTGTCTTAGTAATTATTAGATGGTTTTTGTCTGACCATGTTATCACTTTAGCATATGTATTCTCAGCCAATGATTTTAATGATAATACATTATTTTCTATAATTAAAATGTTTGTGTCGTCTGCATAATATGTTGTAATAATTCTATTGTGTTCATTCAAGTATGATATGAGGTCATTGGTAAATACTATAAATAAAGGGGGCCTAATATTGATTCTTGAGGGACACCTTGTGTAATGCCTAGGGAATTATTGCTAGTGTAGTTTATTTTGACAATTTGCTGTCTGTCAGATAGATAGGATTCAAGCAAGTGAAACGGTGTTCCCCTCAGTTCATACCTTGATGATTTTGATAATAGAATCTCATGACTAACACAGTCAAACGCTTTAGAAAAGTCTATGAAGAGGCCCATTACAAGTTTTTTATTATCAAGAGATTGAATTATTTTATTTTGGAATTCACATAGGGCTGTCTCGGAACTTTTTTTTGCTGTAAAACCGTGTTGCGAAGATGATCATAATTTGTTTGATGTAAGGAAACTGGTTAATTGAAATATGATATTTAATTCATATAGCTTAGATATGCTGGCTAACACACTTATAGGTCTGTAATTGTTGAGGTCATTGTGATCTCCTTTTTTAAAGATGGGCGACACTCTTGCTATTTTTAAGTTTGTTAGAAAAATGCCTTTTTCTGTACATAAGTTAATAAGATACGTTAAAAGATTGATTAAGAGACAGCTTCTACACCAATAAATTAATCAATCTGTTATTAGCATATGGTATTACGCAACATGTTAACGAACCAACTCGTATTACTAACTCTAGTGGGACATTAGTGGTTTATGTATTATCAAACAATAATAATATTAAAGTGAATGTACACGATTGTCCAAAAATTTCAGATCATTCCGTACTCTCAATAAATTGGTATAATATCAGTAATAATGTAGACATTAATGCTACCAAAAGATACAGAAACTTATTGTTCTAAAATGTTAATGTACTATATCATGAAATTTTACAAAACTGTGAATCTGTTATCAATAATGTAGCCCCTATAAAGAGTTGTAGATATAAATCTAACCTGCCATGGTTCGATAATGAAGTAGATGATAAAATTAAGGACCGTCATAAAATTTACAAGTTGTTCAAAGCCAGTAGTAAGGAGGAACGTAAAAAAAATTGGGAATTTCTCAAAAAACACAGAAACAGTGTAGTGAATATCTTGAAACTAAAGAAACGGCAGTACCATTATAATAAGATTGATAGATTTAGAAATAACCCCAAAGCAATGTGGAAAACTTTAGAAATTAGTTAATACAAATATAAACGATTGTCGCAATGCTATCCAATTTGAAAACGACACTCTACAAATAGTTTCAAATAGCAGAAAAGTTTAATTTTTATTTCATTGAAAGCGTACGTGAAATCACCTGAAGAATGGTGTAATATAAATTGCAACATGTATCACCAATTGGACATATTCAAATTATTATCACTAAATGAGTTACGAGTGTTGTTTATGGAATTTCTTATATTTTGTATTTCTGTTTTGTTTTAATCACTACGTATATTTGACGAGTGATTAAAGATTGATTTTGAGTTCACGTCAATACTACGAAGAGTATAACTGTATTACCCCAATATTACCAAAAGGTTATGGGCCCAGTCACGTACTGATCAACTTTTGAGTTACTTTATTGTAAATGAGTGCAAGTATGGAATCTGAATTGATAAAATAGAAAAATTGCACGACAGTAATTGGGGTCAATGGAAATTTCTCATCACGATTCATCTGAAGGCCTCCGAGTTATGGAAAGTAGTAACAGGAGCATTCAAGAAACCAACTGGAGAAATGGACGAAAGCAGACAGCAGAGCTCAAAGAATTATAGTTTCCACGATAGAAGGAACCAAACTGATCCACATCATGAGTTGTGAAACCAGTCAAAGTATGTGGGACAAGCTGTGTCAAATATTCGAACAGAAATCAGAAGCAGGTATTCATCTACTGCAGTCCCAATTCTATAGTTGTACGAAAGCCCCCGAAGATGACATATCCACATATTTGTCAAAATTGGAAAACATCCGTCAGAAACTGGTTCTGCTAGGCGAAACAATATCAGATGCTGATAACGAAAATACTCATGAATTTGCCAGAGAAGTTTAACCATTTTCACAGTGCTTGGGAGTCCACCAGCGAAGAGAAGGAATCTCTTTCATATCTAACCTCTCGGCTATTACTCGAAGAAAGCAGATTGAAACTATTGGAGTCGAATACACCAGAACAAGATGCTTTTTTCGGAGATGGGCGAAGAAATCAAAATGGGAACAAAATAAAAATGAACAAATTTATACGGGGTTCAAGAAAACCAGGTAAATGCCATTACTGCAAGAAAGAGGGGCACTGGAAAAACGAATGCAGATTCAAGATACAAGCAGATAAGAAGACCAATGCATCGGGAAACAGTCATCTTGCAAGCACGTCAAATGAAAGACATGATGATTTTCAAGCATTAATTGGAGACAACCCAAGTTCTCCTGAAGAATCAATACGGTATCTTGATTCAGGTGCTACGGACCACATGACGTCCCATCAAGAATGGTTCGTAGATTTTCATGATTTTCAAAAGAGCCAAAACGTTAAAATTGCTAATGGTTCTTCTATGGAGACAGTAGGAATGGGAAACATAAACGTCAGGGTATTGGTAAATGGTAGTTGGTCAAATAAACAACTCCAAAATGTTCTCTTTATACCAAGTATCAAGCTCAACCTATTCTCAGTGAGTTCAGCTTTAGATAAAGGATTAGTTCTTGAGTCAAACAAAAATAAATGTCGATTCCTGAAAGATGGTAACATCATCATTGAAGCAAACAGAATAAACAAATTATTCAAACTGAACTTGGAAGTAGTTGTTCCTTCAGAGCACCATGAAGCTCATGTTACTTTAATCAATCAGCTACAGTTATGGCACGAGCGATTGGGACATCAAAATGTGACACAAGTTAAGAAAATTCTTAAGAAATCGAACCTTCCTACATCCACATTCGATTCAAAACCCATCTGTGAAGACTGTCTACGTGGCAAACAGCATCGCTTACCGTTTCCTGTCAGTAATACTGAAACAAATAAAATAGGGCAACTCATTCATTCAGATGTATGTGGTCCAATGGAGGAAAGTTCGCTAGGAGGATCTAAATATTTCGTCTTATTTAAAGATGATTACACGCATTATAGAATAGTGTATTTCGTACGCACGAAGGATGAAAAATAAAAGAATTTTTAGTGTACATGAAGAACATTGGTTTTCCAGTACAGACCATCCGTACAGATAATGGCAGAGAATATTGTAACAAGATAGTAGAATCACTTCTGAACAATTATGGAGTGACCCATCAGAAGACTGTGGCATACACGCCAGAGCAAAATGGATGTGCTGAACGAGAAAATAGAACAGTTGTGGAGATGGCTCGTACTTTACTTCATTCCAAGGACCTCCCGAAAAAGTTATGGGCAGAGGCAACGAATACAGCAGTGTATCTTCTGAATAGAACAGGTCCCAGTCCCGTTTCGAGTAAAACACCATATGAGCTGTGGAATAATGAACCCTTCAAAATAAATTCTCTTCATGTTTTCGGAACCGTTGTATTTGTTCATATTCCAAAACAGAAGCGACAAAAATGGGATGTTAAAAGTCGAAAAGGAACTTTTGTCGGATACTCAAGTACCGTTAAAGGATATAGGATCTGGTTTGGGAATAATCAAGTTGAAAACTGCAGAGATATTGTCTTTGGAGATGAAATCATGAAAACCAAGGAAAATATAATACAAAAATCACCAGAAATAAGATTGGTAGATGAAGGAAAACAATTCCCAGATATGAGACAAAAAAAATGATCGAGAGAATGAAAGCAGTCACACAGAACATTTTAACAACGATGAAAATAGCAAAGCGATCCAGAATAATGTAGAAGAAGGAATAACAGGAAAATATAATCTGAGAAAAAGGGAAAATATTCTTGCACCGGAAAGATTTGTAAATTTGGCGGAAGCTGTTGCTCTTATAGCTGAAAACAATGAGCCCATTTCATTCGAGGAAGCAATATCCAGCAGGGACAGAAAAGAGTGAGAGAACGTCATGCACGAAGAACTGAAATCCCATGAAGTTAACGATACCTGGACTCTTACAGACCTACCAACTGACAAAAAACCGATATCGAATAAATGGATATACAAGGTGAAACAAAATGCTGATGGGAAAATAGAGAGATTCAAAGCCCGACTGGTTATTAAAGGATATGCCCAGAAGTACGGAGTTGATTATGAAGAAACGTATAGTCCGGTAGTGAAATTTGAATCAATCCGAGCAATACTGGCAATTGCAGTACAGAAAAATTTAGTTTTATCCCAATTTGATATGGAAACAGAATTTTTGTACGGAAAGTTACAAGAAGAGATCTATATGGATCAACCCCATGGTTTTGAAGATGGTTCCCAGAAAGTTTGCAAATTAAATAAGAGTTTGTATGGTCTCAAACAAGCACCGAGAGTCTGGAATGAGAGATTCGTGAAATTTTTGAAAGAGTTCAATTTCCAAGCAAGTGATGCTGATGCCTGTGTTTTCATCAATCACGAAAAGTTCATAATATTAGCCATTTTCATAGATGATGGAATTATAGCGGCATCGGACAAAAATGATATAGAAAATGTCTTACATTTCCTCAATAGTGAATTCAAAATGAAATTTGGAACTTTGAAATTTTACCTAGGTCTACAAATTGTCAGAAAATCAAATGGTTCGATATTTATTCACCAACAAAACTACTGCAAACGAATATTGGAGAAATTTGGTATGACGAATTCAAAAACTGTTTCTACGCCAATACAAACCGATTTTATGCATGATGAAGGAAATGATCAAGCAGTGGGAGTTCCCTATAGAGAAGCGGTCGGGAGTTTGATTTATTTGGTTGTAGGAACCAGACCAGATATATCTTTCGCAGTTTCTAAGGTCAGCCAATATTTGGAAAGTCCAAAAGTCAAGCATTGGCGAATGATAAAAAGAATTTTTCGTTATCTAAATGGAACATCAGACATGGGATTGCTATTTGAGATGTCTCCGGAATTGAAAATAACAGGATTTAGTGATGCAGACTATGGAGGTGATGCTGATAATAGACATTCAACTACCGGTTATATTTTCCATTTTGGATCAGGCGCAATAAGTTGGAACTCAAAGAGACAAAGCACAGTAGCTCTCTCCACGACTGAGTCTGAGTATATTGCTGCAAGTATGGGTGTGAAAGATTTGATTTGGTTGGACAGACTTTACAGAAATATTCTTATTGGCGACACAAGTTCGTGTACACTTTATATCGACAATCATAGTGCTATCAAACTGATCAAAAATCAAGATTCTCACAAGCGCACGAAACATGTCGATATAAAATACCATTTTATAAGGGAAAAGTATCACCAGAAGTTGATGGATATCAAGTATATTGAAAGCAATGAACAAGTTGCTGATATATTCACAAAACCTCTAGCAAAGTCGAAGTTGGAATACTTGAGGTTGAAACTGGGTTTGATCAGCCTTCAAGATATAACAAGAAATTAGTGGGAGTGTTGTTTATGGAATTTCTTATGTTGTGTATTTCTGTTTTGTTTTAATCACTATGTATATTTGACGAGTTGTGATTAAAGATTGATTTTGAGTTCACGTCAATACTACGAAGAGTATAACTGTATTACCCCAATATTACCAAAAACGAGTAATAGTAAATATATTAGATTCTAAACTCTCAGTAAATGAA
This sequence comes from Gonioctena quinquepunctata, assembly GCA_018342105.1. Classification (NCBI taxonomy): domain Eukaryota; kingdom Metazoa; phylum Arthropoda; class Insecta; order Coleoptera; family Chrysomelidae; genus Gonioctena; species Gonioctena quinquepunctata. The sequence continues at coordinate 486,733 of JAFIRS010000680.1, forward strand.
ATACTCAAAGCTAAAATGTTTGAATTCACTCAGCGCTGGCCAAATTCTCACATTACTTAAGACTAGTATTATCATTCCAATCCAAAAAAATTCAAATACCATTAAAGCATCTGAATTTAGACCTGTGAATACATTACCCCCTATGGAAAAAGTTTTAGAATCAGCCGTACACGAACAATTATTGAATCACATTGAAAACAACGACTTATTATTGAATTATCAATCTGGATTTTGAAAAAATACTCTTGTGAATTTAAAGAAGATGTAGACAGTAATAAGTATGTCGTGTGTTCTTGGATTTGAAACGAGCTTTTGAAACCATCGACCGAAGAATTCTGTTGACTAAATTATCTCAATATGGTATTTGTGGCATTGTTTATGATTGAACTGAGGACTATCTCAAGGACATAAACAAAGAGTACGTTTTAATAATTGCCTATCATCGGAAATCAGTAATGATATGGGTGTTCCTCAAGGAAGTGTCTTAGGTCCGCTACTGTTCACTCTTTATATGAACGATATAGATTTATTTGTAGACTGTGAATTTATTAATCTGTTTGCAGATGACACCCTGATAGCTTGTAGTGATTGCAACTTAGACATAGCTGTGAATAAAATGAACACAGTCTTGAAAGATATTACCAAATATTTGGGGGTAAATAAACTCAAATTGAATGTCTCCAAAACAAAAGGGATGATAATCACGACTAAATATAAATATGGTAAGCTACATATCAATAATATAAATTTGCATGTAAATAATGATCAAATAGAAATTGTCCCAACAATGAAGTACATGGGTTTCATGTTAGATAATACCCTTTCTTTTGATAGTCATTTTGAATTTGTAAACAAAAAAATATCAAAAAAACTATATTTATTCTCCAGAATTGCTCAATCTCTCTCAACTCACTCTAAAATCACTGTGTATAACACTTTAATCCAGCCACATCTTGATTACTGTGCTTCCATATTATTTATGTTTGATCTTAACGGAAAAAATTACAAACATTTCAAAATTGTGGCATGCGAATTATTTTGAAATCAAATCATTATACCTCTATCATTTTTATACAAACAACTTTGCAGTGGTTTTCTGTTACCGAACGTCTTCATTATCTTACAATGGTATTCATATTTAAAATCTTAAACAACTCAGCTCCTTTATATTTTTAGAAGTATTTGGTTTATCAGCATGATGTTCATTCCTTTGGTGGAGACAAAGCTTAAACATAATTCCATAAATGTGATATTTTAGAGTCTTCCCAAATTAAAAATTTTAATTGTATTTATTTATTGATCATTCTTTTCATTTCCAGATAGGGAGGCAACTTATCTGCATGCCATGTATGTAGTAAAATGAAAGTGCAAAAATTGATAATTCTGTATGTATTATCATTCTCGGAAATGTCATTGGCTACCAACTTGGAAGATTTTGAGAATGTATATGGTTATAATCAGCATGTATAAATATTCACATTTCTAATAAGAAATAGAGCTCTGATAATTATTATTTTTGCATTAAACATTAATAATACATGATTGAAAAGTATTTGAAAAATATCAAGAGGTGAATATCTGAAAACGCCATGGAAATTTCTATATAATTCTTTTAAAAAATCATTGATTCACTTACTATGATAAAAAACAGATTATTCTAACTTATATGATTATGGAACTATTGGATATGCATATTTTAAAATAGATATGAATTGAAAAACTGAATGACACTAAATACAAATACTTATAATCGGTAAAGCCCTAGCATAATACTTCTTGAAGTGGAAAAACTTGGGTTTGTTAGGAAAGATACTCAGATTTCAACATGATCTATCTATTTATTTACTATACAACTATCACATAAATCAAGTTTTGGCAGTTGATGCATTAGCTTCAGTTTGTTTGTCTTTGTGGTCTCCAGCATCCTTTCTGAGATTTTCCTCAAATTCTGCAGGATCTATCAATTTCTTCTCACCAAATGGAGGTGGTCCTAGTAATTTCTCCACATCATCGTAGTTCAAGGTTTCCTTTTTTATTAATGTTTCTGCCAACTGAGGGAGAATTATTACTTTAGTCCACAGTTAAGTTACAATGAATATGTAATTGAGATTTGTTCATTGTTGAGAAGTACTTTAATAAGGTATAGATTGACATATGTTGTCTAGGAAGTCAAAATACCATGTGTACCACCATACCAACACATTTTTATTGCAAATAGGCCATTTTTTATGCAAATGAACAAAATGCAAAATTAGCGTGTTAAAAGTAAACAATTTCAACTAGAAAAAAGTCAAATATGTGTGAAGATATGCATGAATACTTTTGCTATTGCTTTTATTTGCCAATGATCTTAAACTCTACTCCACTATCAAAAACTAAGCCAACTGTCAAAAACTTCAATCTGACTTGGGTAACTTAGTTAAGAGATATTCTCAGTATAGAAGCACACAGATCAAATATTTCTGTACAACATTCTATATTTCACTGTACCCTGATTTACTTTCCAAATTTGAAATCTTGACACCTTCCAGAAATACTCCTAATAATATTGATGTCAAAGTATTGATTCTGAACAAAAATATACTGGCCGTCTTCGACTTGCATGCCCCAGTGTCACATATTGTTCCTTCTAAATTAAATTATACACCATGGATAACTGAAAATATTAAACTGATGTCTTTGAGAGATAAAGCTTTGAAGAAGTTAAAAAATTCGCACTTATCCCACCATTGGGACTACCACAAACAATTGAGAAATATTACAATCTCAGCTATAAGAACCGAAAAAAAATCATACTTGAACACAAAACTCCAAACTGTAACATTAAAGAAAAGTGGATTGAACTTAAAAAACTCAATATTTCCAAGAACGAAAAATCTGAAATACCTTGTAAGTTGTGAAATGCTAACTTTATGAATGATTATTTCGTCAATTCATCCTATAACGATGCAGAAGTTGACAAGGAAATGATTCTTTATTACAAAAATCATAAGAAAACTCCAACTTCAGTTTTCATGAAATTGATGAAAAAACCATTTCAGAAATCATTCTTTCAATAAAATCGAAGGCAACTGGGAGTGACGAAGTCAATATAGTACTCCTGCAGTTATGTTGCCCTTTTATCATAACATTTATAACCCATATCGTGAATGGATGTATTCGGCAAAAATATTTTCCCTCAACCTGGAAGAATGCTAAAGTGGTTCTGATTCCGAAAGTAACACACCCAACTATATATGACGATCTCCGCTCCATAAGCATACTTCCAACCATGTCCAAATTTTTTAAAAAAATACTTGAAATGCAGATGAGATAATATTTGAATGATAATGCTATTTTACCCTCTAAGCAATCAGGATTCAGAAGCGGGTTCAATTGTACCTCGGCTCTAGCAAACGTTATTGACGATGTAATTAATGCAACTGACAGGGTAAAATCTGGTTTGTCTAGATTATTCGAAGGCGTTCGATATGATTAATCATAGGATTCTATTAGCTAACAATTACTTTGGTTTCAGTAATGATGCGTGCGCATTGCTATTATCTCATCTTCATAAAAGGACTCAAACAGTCGAACTTGATAATAATATTTCAACTCCACTCGAAGTAAAATCGGGAGTCTCACAAGGAAGCATATTAGGGCCTCTTCTATTCACATGCTATACTGCTAATTTCATTGATGCAATAACACTCTGTAACTATCACTTCTACGCTGACGCAGTTGTACTACTCATGTGAACCGTCTAAGCTAGATGAAGCACAACACGCAATAAATACTGATTTAGATGCAATTTTCCGAATTTCTTCAAGGCATTTATTGAAAATCAACCCTAAAAAATCCTCAGCAATGATATTTTGCAATGAACCAGGAACACATAAGTAATAATATGATACTTGAAATTGACGGTACAACAATACCATTAAAATCTTCTTCTAGGAATCTTGGTCTAATAGTTGACTCTAAATTGCGTTTTAAGGAACATATCAATCTGAAATTGCGAAATGCGTATTCAGCTCTGAAATTATTATATCCAGAGACACTTCCTTTCATTACAGACTAAAAAAATGTTATATGATACATTAATACTGTCGCTGTTTAATCACTGCGACACTGTGGGTTCGACTCACACTTGAGGATGCTCTTTTTTCTTTAATTTAATGATCTGTCCATTATGCCACAATTTCCTTTTTCATGATTTCTCTCGGATAATAATTTACCACTTTCACATTATTATTTGGCTAAATCTTATCAGTGGTTGGAGATCATCTTCCTAGATCTTCTACTGAAATCGTCAAGTCACGATGATGTTGGAGTGAATAGGTATCGGGTCTCGACGGCCATTGATAAGTTTGTTCGATTTTCGATTATTCCAACATGCACATTAAATTGTGGAGGGAAGGTATTCGCGAGTGTGTGTCGATTCCTATGTCTTCGATAGATCAGCGGTTGGAGTATATGTCTGGAAAACATAAGGTCGTGGGTTTGACTCCCACTTGAGGATGCTTTTTTTTCTTTAATTTAATAATCTGTCCATTATGCCACAATTTCCTTTTTCATTATTATTAATAGGTTAGCATTTACTGAAAAATTGCATAGGTGTAACTATGAATTGAATAAAGAAACAATGCAAAGATAAAAACATACATGAAGAACATATTGCTGAAAAAATGGAAAAACTGATGTTTTTGATGAGCAATTTAAGGTTTCTTTCAAGCTACAATTGTGATTCCTTTCAGACTAGACCCAAGGATAAATGTTCAAGTCAGGCAGACAGAGACAAGTTCATCGCTGAATACGACTCACACCTTACAGAATCAAAGAAAAGGTACAATATAAAAAGTGAGGATACCAAAATGTCAAAGATCGCACATACAAAGTTCTAACTAGGAATCTGCAAAAATGTTTGCCTAGACCGCTGTTAAGAAATGGAATATGTTTTTACAAACGTAAACTGTGGACATTGAATTACACTCTTTTTGTTTCATCAGACAATTGTGCACACTGCATGTGGGATGGAAGAAAGTAGAGGTGGGGAGAAAATCTCATCAGTTATTTAAAAAAAGGCTGAAAGTGTTATTCCTACTTCAGATGTAAATGAAACTACACTATAGTCAGATAATTGCTATGGCCAAAATAAAAATATTACTTTTATCATGCGTTTCTTCTTTATTATGCAAAAATATTCTGAAATAAAGTGTGTTAATATAAAGTACCTTCTGAAAGGAAACACACATATGGAGGCAGACCCCATCCATGAGTTAATATAAATAAAACGCAAGAAAGTTAGCAACATGACTATCCTGACACCATATCAATCAATCAATCAAGATATACCATATTGTCAGAAGAAAAAGTTCTCGTGGACAAAGCTTAGTAACAATGAATACAAATAGTATAATAAAAATGTATAAATAAAAGTGTCTGTGAAATTTTTTTAAATATGATACACGCACACAACACAACACGAAAATACACGATACAACGGTAAGACTATAAAATAAACCGAAGATTCTGTTGATAATGTTACATTGTAAATAATTAAAATATGATGAATTTGTAACAACATAGGACTGACAGCAACTTTCTCTAGGAACATGAGGATTTTAAACAATTTTGTTAACTTTTTACAAGAAAAAATTCACCATTCATTCAAAGGAAAAGAGGTTTTCCTGAAAGATGGAAGATAGTGACTACAGTTTATCTTCCAGTCGCCGATGATTCCACATCTGATTTTATGAATACCCTTATCTTATTTTCAAACAAATCTACAAAGACCAATTATTCCTGGTACTTCATGTACCTAGTCTTAGCCATGCATTTTATGAGAATCTGCCAAAAAGTTATGTCAACAACGGATACTATCCTGGCGATGTGATAACACTGAGTGTTTGGAGGACTAAAATACTTTCTTTCACAATGCAGTGTTATCAGGGCGAAACTTATATCAGTTTTTCATTGGCACACACTATTGTAATGTTTTGTTTTTCATTGAATTCTAAAAGAAAAACATTGTAATGTTTAAGTTTGTACTTTTAAAGAGTTTGTTCAGTAATAAAGTGTAATTTCATTATTTAATGCTTGGTCTATAACTGTAAATAACTTTGAAAACTAATAACACGTTCATGCTCAAAGGTGTACAACACTATAATATAACCTTTTTTTATTATTTTTCCAAAGTTACAAAATTAACCTTCCTAAGAAGGTGCAAGTGGCTAACTAGCGGAGGCAAAGGTTGTGGAGCAATTAATAACGTAAATAAGAATTTCAAAAAAAAAATTTTTCTAGAGAATGAAGTTAGTTTTACAAAGTTGAAATTTGGAAGCCATCTACAGTTAAAAATTATTCAAGCAACTTATTATCTATCAATTAACTCAAGCTGTACAAGAAATATTCTCCAAAGCACCCACTAAAACTATGAACCTTTAAAATATAACTTGAATTCCTGGTCCAAAAAATAAACAAATTTCAACAATTGTATGCCTGAGAAAAAAATAATTTTTTACTTTTAAAATCAGTACTTCTTATGGTGTTATCACTGAATGTCATTAACTATTGTAAATGGTACCAAATAAATTTCAATAACATATATTGCTTTTCATGTTAAAATATTCGATTAAATGCAGTTAACCTTGCTATAAGGTCACGTAAAAGATCTTCCTCGGCATCCCAATTAATATGTTTATATTATTTTTGGGGCCCCTTAAGGATATCTAATTCCGCCAGTCTATCTTGATTACCAATAGCTTCTAGATATAGCTTTTCTAGTGGGCTCATATCATTTAAAAAGACTCATGTCATGTTTAATTTCTGTGTTTGAATGATCTCATATATACAAAAGATCTATTCAAAACTCTGGATAAAAGATCTAGTTACAAAAGACCTGGCAGAACTATAGCATCAAACAATAGAAAAATATCTTTGTAAAACATGGCTGACGAAGCTACTTTTATATTTAATTACAGTAAAAACCGAATATAACGACAGATTGGTTATAACAACCGAATGGCAAGGTCCCGGCCGAATCTATATACACTAATAAGTACACATACCGTCTATAACGACATCGGATACAGCGACATATCGCTTGAAACGACGAAACTTCATCGATATTCATCGGCTATAACGACCAACCGTTTACCTATTCCAGCAAAACAAAACATTACGAACAATTTTCACCTTTATACTAATAATATGAAGGAATATTTTGCTATAGAACCTCCTTCCCGCTCTTTGCCATTTGACCTTGCATGTTTTACGACTTATTTAGTGCGATAGTTGACCTCGTGAATTACAGGTTGATTTTAAAACTTTTGGTTTAGATCGTGTGTTTACGCGTTACTTTGTCGTAAAAAAGAAAGAGGAAAGTGTTTAATATTGAAGAAAAATCACATATTATATGGAGATTAGAAAATGGTGAGTCAAATAGTTAAATTGCAAAGGAATGTGGAGTCTCACACTCTACGATATCAACGATTTGGAAGGATAGAGATAAAATAAAAGCTCTTTTCGAGAACAACTCTTTGAGAATTAAACGATCGAGGACATCTGAACATAAAGTTATTTGAAACAAGTTCATATGCATAACCTATCAGACCTAACAAACAGACATAATATATACATACATACTTGTGTATATTGCTTATAACAACTATCGGACATAACGTCCGAAGTATACGGTCACTTCAATGTCATTATATCCGGTTTTTACTGTATATTCGGTTCAAAGTTTACCAAAATATAATTTTCATGTATTCTCTTAGATAGTTTGAATTTATATTCACCTCTTAGCAAAGCTGTTCTTCTTTGAATTGAGATGATTTAGGAAATTTATCTATCACCACTAACGATTTCTTCCAGTGAAGCCAGGTACAGAAATGTAAGAATTCCAACTTCCTTCTTCTCCAACAAATATCAATACTTCACTTTTCAAAATTTTTATAATTTCCTGTTGAAATTTAGCTGTGTTCCAAAAACCGATCCACAGAACTCCTTCCTAATCATAGAACAATACATATATTTGCTGAAAGCGTTTATTCCTAAGTGTCACTTCTGTTTTGCTTTTCTTTAACATGGTTCGAATAAACAGAAAGTGTTTGTTCTGTTTTGTTATTCTGTAACATGAACAGATGACATTTCTTAATTATAAATAAACTCAAAGTTTGTTGTGGATTCTTTTCGTCAGATAGTTATGAATATGCCCAAATACCAAAATATATTCAAATAATATTCTGAGGTGGAGAATCAGAGAGTCCGTCGAGCTGTGAAATAAAAGGGTTATTTATGGTAGTGTCATAACCTATCTCTTAAAGATCTTACCAGATTTAAATGTAATCTATTGCTTTTATATTTCATATTACTGTGCACTGAGTACTGAAATGAACGTTCTCAGAAAAGCAAACAATACAATAACACATTTTTTTTTTATATTCGAAAATGTATTATTGAAAACAGTATTTACATTTAGTGTATAATGCCATCAATAATGTATTACAGTTTCGTGAAGCAATTGGTAAATATTAAGTTAGTCCACTCAAGTTCCCTGAATATAGGTAAAAGACTTTTCTTACGTGTTTTTGCCTCATGAACACGAATCCGGAAAAAATGCGGCGGTCTCATACTGTTTCCGAGTTAGAACCCATTTTACTTTCTTATAATTTAATTTTCAAGCACCGTTTTCTCGCCCAAAAATCACTCAAAATGCCTTCTTACCAGCATAAACAATAAACCCTAAATCACTTATTTTCGGCACAACTTCGCACAAAATCGGTATTATCGAAAAAATCCTCCTTCTTAAACAGTTATGACAGTTATGAATAAAAACTTCACACATCTGACGGTTGTCATTTAGTACCTTTCACTTTTCTGCATGTTGGTAATAACAAATAAATCACTGCCAACTTTCCGAATTCAAATATGACTAATAGTTTCCCCTTCATTCATATTTGCTATTGTTTTTGGGAATATACTGCTCTGGTACAAAACAGAACTGCATTAATTGTACTTCTAATTCACCATTTAGGTATAACAAAATCGAAAACTTGCTCTGCCGAAAAATTATGGTAGTTTTTGTGACATGATGTCATTTACCTCCAGGGTACAGAGTTGTAATATTGATAGGAATAAATTTTTAGTATTTAAAAACTGTACTTTATGAGGGTTACCAATAAATAAATAAAAACCCTCTATCAGGTCGAGTAACTCTCCTTCTTAAGAGTTCAATTTTATATAGAAATTGGAACCAAAACAATAAGAATAAACGTAGAAAATTTCTTAATGAACTTACTTTCTCTAGATGGTCTTTATTTTTCAACAGAACTCCTTCAGTTTGTTTATATGCTCTAGCTACCAGACTTCTAACTTCGGCATCAATTACATTTGCAAGTTGTTTGCTATAAGGTCTCCTCCCTAGTTCCTTTTCTTCTTGATCAGAAAAACTCAAGAGTCCCACTGTATTGTTCATCCCGAATTCTTTCACTTGAGCATATGCCATTTTCGTCACTTTTTCCAGATCATTCTGGGCCCCTGTAGTCACTTTATTGAAAGTCAAAGATTCTGCTACCCGACCTCCCAGAGTCATACACATTCTGTCAAATAACTGTAACAGATAAATATTCCATATTTAATTCAGATTGACAGAAATATTTTCATGTGAAAATGAGAGTGATCCTCAGTTGTCATTTTAAATTTGACCATGTAACTGGAATTTATTTCACATTTTTCAATAAATATGAAAATTTTTACTGCAAAAAGGAAATTCCAACGAAAATTTATCCACAAAATTTCTGTTCAAACGTAGATAATATCGACATATTAGCATTTCAAATATTTCTCTATTCGAACAAAAGAAAATGATGAAATAGTGGATATGTGAGAAACCAAAAAATATTCAAACTGATTTTTTTTCTACTTGGGGAAAGTTGTTGTGCTACTGTGGAGTAATATTTTAGAAAATGAGCTGTCGAAATTGACCAAATATATAAAGTGTGATATTTTATGGACGACAACTCCTAATAACAAAATTAAAGTTTTACTACATATCTTCTCTTCAATATATTTCAAGCTGAAACAAAATATTACAAACTTTTAAAGAACTCAACAGATAAAAACTTTTTTATATAAAAAGCCAACAAACAATCTACTTTATAGAAAATAGATTCAATCGCGATTTGGCTGAATTTTTAATAGGATATAATCATCATATTTCTGTTGAAAGTTAACCTTTGTACTAACTCTATCCTATAAACAAATTTGCAGCAAGTGGACTAGAAAATTGAGAGTTATTTTTTTTTAGAACGAATGAATGTAGTATTCTACGATTTCTATATACTGGATTGAAGAAATACTTTAGGATAGAGGCAGATGAAAATGAAAATAATCAAGTTAAAAAAAACAGTTGGTTCTTCAAATTCCAATGGAGATAATAGTCCAAGAGCCGGCGACATTTAGGTCAGGCTGATTTCATCCTGGCTGGAAAAATTACAGAAATAGCCCTGGTAATGTACAATAAGAAATTGCGTGCCTGCCTGCAGAGGGTCTGTCTCGCAGGCTGGGGGAGCATCCACCTCAGGGTCGAGGGATGTAAGATCCAGCTCTCGAGCAGGCAGCGGGGAGTTTGGTTCCCGCAATCGGCGAGATCAAGCTTATACAGGCGAATCTTCAATACGCAAAAGCTGCATCCTACACCATCAGCAGAAGATTCGCCAATGAGCTCATAGACGTGGCACTCCTACTGGAGCCATGGACAACAGGACCACACCGAATAAACAGCTTGGGCAATATTTAGGGTACGGTGCTGTTCCACAGCTCGGGAAATAAACCCAGGGCATGTATCTTACTAAGAAAAGACATTAATGGCTTACTACTTTCAGATTTCTGCTGCGTAGACGTGGTAGCAGCACAACTAACAATCCCAACGGAGGAGTGGCAATCAAAGACTGTACTTCGGACGCACGACCGAGCACCTCTCTCGATAGGCCCCGCCTCACTGAAGGGAGTACCTACCTTTCGGCCTAGCTCCCACATAGGGGCATAGGGATGCAGGAGGATCCGGATACGCTGGATCAACGCGCTAGGTAATCCTAGCTAACGAATCATTTCAGTCACGGTAGGGCCACCTGATAAGACAGGTGCGCCGCACCCCGCCGAGTCAGGCAGGGAATACAATCATCCACACCCATCAGAAGAAGGACTCCCCCGTCTCTACCGAATTACGGTATTGTTTTCCATTGGTCCACTATCTAGCACCCTGCCCCCCGGGTTCCAACACCATGTGGAGAGGCACCAGCGAGCCGGTGGGGCTATCCTCCTCCCCCTGGGTACCCTTGTCAACAAGACTCCTCTTGTTACGTTTGATGGGTCGCCTACGTATCAGACTTCTGACCTGATACTACTCGTGTAACGTATGACGAGTTACCGTTCGCGTGAGGGTTGGCCGAAGCTACTAAGCACGCCATGTTACCGAGAGTGGACCTAGACTTTAATCAGAGGTATCTGGGATCGTTAAAGGCAATATCGGGATCCCAAATGTAGGGACTGGGAGGCCTTCAGAGCAACAATTAGAGACAGTTTGGGAAACGATATTTGTAAAATAAGTAATAGTGCGGAGATAGAGCTGGCAGCGAATCATATTCAAAGCGCAGTCCTTACGCCTATCAACAAAATTGCACACTCAAAACCAAAAAAGATAATATAGCAACCTCTTGATGGAGCAAAAACCTAGAAAAGAAGAGATCAGACGTAAAGGGCTCTTTAAAAGAGCCAAAAAAGGGAAAAATACCGCTCTACCCTAACGGGATACAACAAAGCAATAAATAAAGAAGGCCAAGAGGGAATCTTGGAGGAAATTCTACCAGAGTATATCTGATATATCCATAAGCGCAAGAATCCACAAGATCCTCTCCAGAGAACCGGAGTAAGAAGTGGGTCTGATTAAACGATCTGACGGAACTGTGACGGAATCTCGAAGGGAGACCTTAGAACTTCTAGTACAAAACCATTTCCCAGGCGCCGTGATTCTTGATGAAAACCAGTCGTTTCCACTTCAACCAGGACGACCAGAAGATTGGAAGAAAGCAAACGAAATCATCAAACCAGCAGCGGTAAACGGCAACTACTTTGAACCGCACAAGGCACCAGGATAGGATGGAATATTTCCTGCACTACTACAGAATGGAGCCTAGATACAAACGGCCATACTCACTAATCTTTTTAGAGCCAACCTTCAAGCAGGACGTCAATACGGGTTGTGTATATACGTAAAGTCGGGAACAATAAAACCTTCCTAAATTTCTTCGCCCGATCAGCTTGACATCATTTCTGCTGAAAGCCACAGAGAAGATCCTGGATAGGCACATACGAGAAGAGGTGCTGAAGGAAAACACTCTCAGCACCTACCAGTATGCTTACCATGCAGAAAAATCAACAGAAACTGCATTAGACAACCTCGTCGGGAAACTGAGATGCGGAGAAATTGCAATAGCTGCCTTTCTCGACATTGAAGGAGCATTCAACAATGCACTACCGATATCCCTACACAGAGCAGCAATCAACAAAAGGATATCGGTAACTGTAACTGGATCGAGGCGATGTTAAGGTACAGAATAATCTCCGCCAGGAGAAAATCGTGGCCAGGGCGGTGAGAGGCTGTCCACAGGGAGGAGTTTCATCACCCCTACTGTGGGCACTTCTTGTAGACGATCTGATCACGACTCTTACGGCAGAGGAAATCGAAGTTCAAGCCTACGCTGACGACATAGTTATAACAGTTAGAGGAAAGTTTGGAGAGGTTATATCGGACATATTCCAAGCGGCTCTCAGGACTATCACTAGGTGGTGTGAAAAAGAAGAATTATCGATCAACCCCAGCAAGAAGGAAGCTAGACTCACCAAGAAAGCCGATCCTCTATGGTGAAACAATTCCATTCATGGAAGAAGTCAAATACCTAGGGGTAATTCTAGATAAGAAACTCACGTGGAATGCTCATCTAGAAAAAGTATCCAACAGAGCAAGGCAAGCCCTATGTAGAAGAATCTGTGGGAACCGAAAAAAATGTACTGGCTTTACCTCACAGTGGTAAGACCTATGATCACCTACGGAGCAGTCATCTGATGGAGCAAAGGAACACAGAAGAGAGCACGAGAAAAGCTCAACAAACTCCAGAGGCAAGCGTGTCCGATCATAATAGGGACAACCACCCCGACAGCAGCAACGGAAGTCCTCCTCAACATCCCTCCTTTGCACATCTGCTTAGAGAAAGAGGCAAGAGTGAGTATATACAGAAACCTGTCGGGGTCACGAGTAATAGGGGAGAAAGTCGCAAGATCGAGAATGAGATAAAATCCCATCCGATTCTAGCAATGCCACTAGACACAATGATCCCCCTATACAACTTTGATAGACCATATGAGATTCTCCTCCCGGGCAGAGACGAATGGGAGACGAAAGAACGAGAACTCACAAGGGCCAATCTACAATGGTACACAGATGGCTCCAAAACGGGAGACGGAGTTGTGGCGGGAGTACATGGAGTACAACCAGAATTTAACATTAGTGTAAACCTGGGACAGTACACCACAATATTCCAGGCAGAATTCCATGTAATCGAACTCTGCCTGCAAGAAATTCTGAACAAAAACAGTAAAAATCAATCGATCAAAATCATGTCGGACAGCCAAGCAGCACTGAAAGCTCTGGCATCAAGTCGGAGAGAATCCAGATTAGTATGGGACTGCGTGAAAGCCCTTCAAAGCGTAGACAGGGACAACAGAATAACTCTGCTATGGGTCCCTGGACATAAAGACTATGAAGGAAATAAAAAAGCCGAACTTCCGGCAAAAGAAGGCACTATGAAGAAGTTCATAGGACCAGAGCCCTTCTTCGGAATATAAAGAGCAGAACCAAAGAAGTGTTTTCAGACTGGACCGAGCGAAAAAAACGCGCGTACTGGAATGAAAGAGAGGGTAAAGTCCACTCGAAGGCATTTATACCAAACCCTTCGAAAAGAAGAACAGCAGCCCTGTTAGATCTGAATAGGAAAAACCTGAGGATTATAACAGGGCTACTGACAGGTCACTGTAGACTGTGAAAGCAACTTCAAAGAATCGGACTTGCGGAAAGCGCAGAGTGTCGCTTTTGTCAAGACAAAGAAGAAACAGCAGAGCACATCTTGTTGTGCAGATGCAAGGGTCTGGAACGAACAAGATTCTATCGTATGGGTTACAGGCTGCTAGAGCCCAAAGACCTGGAAACGGTATCACCAAGCGTCATCATCGACTTCGTCAGAAGCATGGGTCTTGAACTTGAACTCTAATTTAATTAGGATCGAGCCACAATAGATCTGAGGTCGAAGTGGAAGGGGCGGTTATCGCCCCACTCGGAAAGAACCTAACATAACCTGCCTGCTCCGATCGGTTGCGTTTGTTTATAAAAAAATATAAGTTGCATTTTCAAAACGATTACTGTGCTCATCGCTATCCGAATGAAGTTTCGCACACAGATGCTAAAAATATTTATTACTCAATATGAATTCAAGTGCCTGCCACACGAAATCGGTTGCAAAATATCGCCTGTCAATCAAAAACCGGCGAAAAAAAAGTGCATAACTCGCCTCATCGTAATCCGCAAGATTTTTTTTTATAATTTAGTTTAAAGCTCTGCAATAAGTGCCTGCCAGCTTCATAAAACTCGCGCGCTCTCATAAAATTCGAGCGCTCTCGAGGCTGCGCTACATCGCACGGCCCTGGTGACTTGCTATCCTTTGTTAAATTATTTAGTTGTTATTTCAAATGTATAACACGATACAATGGAAAGCGGATTGGTATGAGCAAACTTTACTGTCTACGGCGCAGAGCGCGAGAACGCGCGACTTTCATGAATCTGGTAGGCACTTATAGCAACGCCTTTGATGAGGCAGGCACTCGTCGATAAATTTCTAGAGCTTTAAACTAAATTATATTTTTTTTTTAGTGCGGATTACCATGAGGCGAGTTTTGCACTCTTTTTTCACCGGTATTTGATTGACAGGCAATATTTCGCAACCGATTTCAAGTGGCAGACATTCGAATTAAGTAATGTTTTTAGCATCTGTGTGCAAAATTTCATCCGGATCGTGATGAGCACAGTAATCATTTTAAATATATACCTTTTTTTTTTTATAAACAAACGCAATCGATCTGAGCAGGCAGGCATGTGATTCCATATTCTACATCAACAGATCCATTTCCTGTAATTTTTCCACTCGGGATGAAATCAGCCCGACCTAAGTGTCGCTGGCTCTCGGCCTATAAGGAAGAAAAAGCCAATTTGTTCATTACTGACAACTCTGGAAGTTTTTAAAGCATAAAATGTATTCAACCTAACTCAGAAATTCCTTGGTCCTCAAAACAAAATTGTAAATCAGACTGTAGATTCAAAATTGGCTTGCTATATTTTAATCATATTTTTTGTAGCATATTTGCTAATGACTCTCACTGGAAAATTTCAAAATGTACCCAATGTATAAAAAAGGTTAGAAGCTTAATAAGCCAATTTTCTGTCATATAAATTATATTGAGATTGATTGAAATCGTTTATTCAAATAGGCAGCCTAATATACACAAATTCAAAGTGCTTCAGTTAGAGAATTATGATATATGTAACATTATAAACAATGTAGAAATAATGAAAATAAAGTTTAATTTCTAAGAAATGTAATACTTTCACCAAGTTATATTCATCTCCTAATCAAGGAATCAAGGTTTCATTCATATAATTCTAAATAAATTTATGTTAAACAAAAATTAACCTACTTGTGCCTTCCCTTCAAATATAAAATTATTATTCGTCACCGAGGGTTTTCCAAAACAGAAATATTGATAGTTTTGTAGGAATCCAAAAGCAACCGATGATAATTTTCTGGGAGTCAATGACCTCTAAATAATCATGTAAGCTGGCAAGGGAGTGAGTTCATTCAGAGTAATCCACAAAAATTTTCAAAATAGAAACAAGTTAATTACAATTGATTTAATGAATTGTCATAGTACATTATTGTTTTGTGTTGTGAAGCGTACACGAAGAAGAATAATAAAGACTCACCGAAGGTTAGGCTTCGCCCAGTTTCAGCCAAAAATGCTGGTTTTGGTTTCTGTTACTTTTCAGTCGCAGATAATTTTATGAACACCCTTTTCATATTTTCACAAAATCAATGAAATGATGATTATAATGAATACTCATATTTTTTTATGTGAACAAATACTACGCCATTGGCTCTATAATGAGATGAGAATTAAGAAAATAGTAACATCCCCCCCCATTCTTTGTTACTGACCAACATTGAGCAAAAACAGTGTTTTTCGCATTGATAAACATTTGCCATTTTGGGAATTATCATGATATTATATTTATGGGTTCGAGAATTCAATGAAAAAAACATAACTTACTTCTTCTGTTGTATACAATTTCTGATCTCTAGGTATATACTGAGCGAAGCCCAAAGCGAGACTGGTTCTTGGCACTATGGACACTTTCAGTAAGGCGTCGGTGTGTTCCAGCATCCAACCAACTAATGCATGACCAGATTCATGATAAGCAACCACCCGCTTTTCTTGGGGAGACATGGCATGATTCCTTTTTTCAGTTCCACCTTGGAACATTAATAACTTAATTGGATCGTGGTTGAAGATTTAAAAAAGTAAACATGTTATTTCAATGGAAAATTTGTGAGAAATATCTGAAAAATATGTGCCTTACTGAATAAACTTTTAGACTTTTGGAACTTGAAATTTACTTATGTTGGTTTGTTAGTAAAGTATTACATAATTCAATTATAATACGAAGTGAAAGAAACATTGTAAAACTTTTTGCTGTTGATTCTCTTAGATACTTTCTTGATGGCAATCCGAAATACATATTACAGATAATATATATATATATATATATATATATATATATATATATATATATATATTATTTATTATATATATATATATATATATATATATATATATATATATATATATATATATATATATATATATATATATATATATATATATATATATATATATATAGCTCCTGAATATTGGGTTGTGCAGCAAAAAAAAGTGTACTCTTTAAAGTTTATTCAAGCTTTCAAAATGTTTTATTTCCATCTTCAGGGATTCTACAATAAAGAACATTTACAATAATTGTGCCCTTAGGACCTTAAGGTAATAATTAACTTACAGCTTTGTTGAGATTAGTTTCTAAGTTGTTGTTGTTCTTCATGTTGAATTTTGAAGTTCTGAACTTGAAACTTCAAAATGAAGAAGATTCATGAACAACTTAGAAACTAATCTCAACAAAGTTAATTATTACCTTAAGGTCCTAAGGACACAATAATTGTAAATTTTCTTCATTGTGGTATCCCTGAATGAGAATAAAACATTCCGAAAGCTTGGACAAACTTTAAAGAGTTCACTTATTCTTTTGCTGCATATATATATATATATATATATATATATATATATATTTATATATATATATCTCCTCAAAATCGTACCAAATCTCTCAGAGTGCTAATACCTACCGGCAAGTATGAAGATGTGAAATGCACAAAATTATAGAGGTGACATTTGTGTGGTGAAGCTTAGACCTAATAACGTGAAATTCAATAACACGAAATTTTGTGCACATTAATAGGGTCACCAAAAGATGTCAGTATAGGCCAATCCACGACACCAAAAGTCGTACTCCTAGTGCATTCAGAGTAACGCAAAACAAATAACGAAAGAGAGAGAGAGAGAGAGAGATTTGTTACGATTTCAAGAAAGTCACCATCCACCTACAGCTGTTTCATGGTTTCCCAATCATCAGGACGGCTTGTGGTCTTTCTCAAAATGGTACCAAATCTCTCAGATTGGGAAACCATGAAACAGCTGTAGGCGGGTGGTGGCTTTCTTGGAATCGTAACAAACCTCTCTTTCTTTCGTTATTTGTTTTGCGTTACTCTGAACGCACTAGGAGTACGACTTTTGGTGTCTTGGATTGGCCTATACTGACATCTGTTGGTGACCTATTAATGTGCACGAAATTTCGTGTCATTGAATTCCTCGTCATTAGGTCTAACCTTCACCACACAAATTATAGGTGTCACCTCTATAATTTTGGGCATCTCATATATATATATATATATATATATATATATATATATATATATATATTTTTTAACCTCGCCAATTCATTCATTTTGTACAAAATTCACAATGAAAATTTCAATGGATTTAAATTGACATTTAAAAAATTTTATTTCAAACATCGAAATATTTTCATTCTAGGCATGGAAATACAATTCCCAATTACATTCCAACAAAGGGCTACACTTTTCAGTACATGATTACTGAAAATACTAGTCACGTCAAGTAATAAATGGTATGGGAGTCACCCTTCTTGCTATTGATGATCAAGGATATAATAAGTTATAGTATATTCTGAAGATTTTCATTTAAAAACTTTCTTGGCTATATTATCTAATCAATGAAATATATAAAATTAAGTGGAATATTTATATAAACTTCCCCTAATTGGACAGTACACGTCAGAATAATAAAAATAGTTCCTATGAATATGGTTCCGTTTGCTTTGTTTATGTCAAATCACTGCGCTGACTGACGTTTAGACAGTAGTGGCATTATTTTTTTCAGGTAACCAAATATTTCTGCAAGGCAAAATAAAAAAGAGTGTGGGAAATTTCGTATACTGAATATTTGATAGATATTTCAATATATATTTATTAAAAGTAGTATGTTAAATTTACACTAGTGAAATTACAGGGTCATTGTATTCGGAAAACAATTCCTATAAATATGGACGTGAATTTACTTTGTTTGCATTGCACATTATCCAATTTTCAATCTTCCATTTGCAATTAAAATGGCAGTTTTTTTTTCAACTCATTCAAAAAAGATTTATATGCAAGAAATATTAAGATACCACAAAATAGATAGCAAAAGGAATGAATATCCTTTCATTTGAAAAAAAAATTGCTTTTGCTCTGAAAATATCCACTAGAAAGCGTCTTCATCATAACACTCACCCATTGCTTTTGTTCCTCTTCAGTGTTATATCTAGTTAATTTTAGGAAGAAAACAATCAACTTGTCATTTTTTTATTGCACTTCAACATAGCTGATTTTCAGTCGAAAATCTGGAACCCAATGACACAACAGCTTTCAGAAAGGACTGCACCTTCTTACTGTTTCATCAAATTAATCAATCGAGATTAATGTTATTGTCAGAAGAACATATTTCTTATAGGAAGATCTTGTACAGAGAGTTATAGTATGAATACAGGATACAGCTGAAGTACACAATTTTTTATATTAGTGGAATCAATTTAATAATCCAGGTATTTTTTTAAATAGTTGTTAAAACTGAGAGAAGAATTGATGAAATGTGCATTGATAAAATTGTTGAAATGTGGTGGTGAAATAGTTATTCAAATCGTAAAAATGTTGCAGTAATTATTTTTTCTTGATAACTATTTTGAATCTCCTGAGACATGTAATTCTTACTATTCATGAATAAGGCTGATTCCAATATCTATAGGGATACTATTGACAAAATGTGTATTCTCTCAACGTTATCTTCGAAAATATACCTGAATGTTTTTTTAGGGTACAAATGCATTATAAGTGAAAATGAGCTGCAGACACCCCAAAATGCAATACCATACTAGAGCAAAGTACGCAGTCCTAGCTGCAGAGTTATCCAACTCATTGGAGATTCCGTAACAATAAGATGAAAGCTTACTACAAAGATTTTTGAAAGGAAAGTCAAATCTCATGATCTTATCACTTGCATAATTGTTTGATCAATACTATGTCTTTTTCAATTTCATTTTGCAGTTTATGAAATGTTTTGTCATGCCAATAAATGATGATGTCATCTGCAAAAAGATTGAAATTTAATTTTGTGATATAATTTATGTATATAACCTCACAATCATCCCTGGTGATGATAATAAATATTATCGAAAGCTTGGAATCTGTGCTGCATAACCCAAATACCAATCACTTAATTCCTATCTAGTCAGCAAATAAAACTACCAATTCTATATTATATATATATATATATATATATATATATATATATATATATATATCAAACTACAAATAAATGCATTTCTTGAAATAATTTTATTAATATCATAAATAGTCTTATTAACTGGCAAAATGTGATACAATTATTTATTAACTACAATAAAAACCTCAAAGATAACTGAATAATAGATACAGGGGTGCACACACAGTATTATATATACCATTGTGCATCTAATAATTTTAGCAGTATTGTGATGATAGCCTATTAAGATTATCTATTAGGCAATCCATACCACGTGACCCAACATGGCGGTTGTTGGCACTCAAACCGATAATCGCCATAAGAATATCATTGTCAGTGTGTACCTTTGGCTTGTAAAAGTGTATTTTTGGTTATTTTCGGAGCTTTTGTGTTGTTAATTAATAATATTCAGATGGAGAGTGATTACCTGAAGACACTATTGTTGAAAAGCAGAGGCTTTGGTGAACGGTATGCTTGAAAATACATCCCCATCTTTTGTTTACATTTTTGTCAATGTATTTGTTACAGGTATAAAATGAAGTTGGATTGTTCAGTGATTTAGATCCTTTTTACACTGAATATTTCTGAACTGAATTGTTCAATTGTTGGTGCTCCTCCTGTTACGAATATGGATATTATTTCGTATTTGCTTTTTACTCAGCTTTCCCAAATGCAGATGAAGCCCTATACAAGTTTAGAATCCATACATACTTTGAATCTGGCTTCGTTGTGAAGGTGAGAACAAAAATTCAGAATCATTTATATATTTTAGTTAGTCTAGTATGTTTTTTCTTAGGCAGCAGGTTTTTTCTAATGGGTACATGTACAGTTGCAAATCTTGAGTCATCGAAGTGAATTATTATAAATTAGGAATAATAATACATAAGAAGCAATTTATAACTTCTGATCTGTTCTATTATGTTTATTGCCACATTTGTTTATTATAAGAGACATTGATTTGATATTTAAGAATATTACTTCTCAACTTTCATAATAGTTCTTTCTAATCGACATAACTTTTTTTCAGGTCAAGTATTAACAAAAGGCAAATTAAAAACCTTCAGATGTTTGGTACATAATTGAAAAGGATGAAAGCATTTGTACTGCTCCCTGTACTTGTATGGCCGGAAACAGTGAAGTAGGTGGTCATATTGGTGCTATATTAGAGGCAATGTCACGCACAGATTTGGAAGCTGTGTGGCCAATGCCATCGAGTCAAAAAATTTATTGGACGACTTGCCTCTTGCTCAGTTGTTTTAAAAAATAAAATGTTTCAAATGAATATATATAAATAAATGTTTGTTTATTTGTTTTTTTACTGATTCAGTTGATTACTCTTAATTCAATACCAATTATAAAAAAATTACAATATTGATATTTGTATATAGTACAATTTTGATAAATATCACGATATATCCAATTTTTACTGTTAATAAATTACGATACCCTTTGAAGGTTGTAGACGATGTGGTAACTTGATTACTCTCGCCTCGGACGTCAATCGTCTGAATGTTCTTGAAAACGGTTTTCACGATGTTTCGAATGTTAGTATCTGCAATCGTCTTAACACAGTCTTCACATTCAAAACATCGTGTAAACCTTTTCAAATACATTAAGACGATGGACATCCGAAACGAGAGTAATCAAATACAACACCCTTCACAAGACTTGATCGAGGCTTTCGATAATTGCCTGAAATATCTAAAAAGGGAAGTTTGAGATTGAAAGACCTATTTCTAAATATTTTTATTTATTGAGTCACCAGAATCCTAAAGAAAATTTGTATTCCAGTAATTCAATAACACTACCTATAAGAATGTTTTTTGAGGAGGTAGGTACATATATATTTTTTTTTTTTTTTATATGTTCTGGTTCCCACGAAAAGGGATATCCTGTAATGTTCAGAGAACATCGTGGGAACCAAGGGAAAGAAGGTAGGAGTTGGTGTTCTTCTTAAATTTCTGGAGGTTGTATGCCTCGGGGAACACCTCCCTAGGCAATGAGTTCCAAAGCCTCACAGTTAGTTGGAGGAATGAGTCTTTGGAAAGTGATGTTCTGCAGGTCTCCAAAGTGACCACGAAGGGTGTGAAGACTGAACTTGACGGGTTAATCTCGAAGAGACTGCCAAAGGAGAACGATTGTTGATATTTCAGAAGAGCATCGCCCATGAAAATATCTATAAAATAGAGACAAATCGCCAACTTTTCTACGGTGTTCCAGACAAGTGAGCGAGTTTGTAAGCGAGGCATCACCGACGAGACGAATTGCCCTTTTTTGGACAGAATCCAATAGCTTCAGGATATGTTTAGGTGCCGCACTCCAAATATGGGAACAGTATTCCAGGACAGGTCAGATCTGTGCCTTATAGATCATAAGCAGCTGACTGGAGGTGAAATAGCTCTTGGCACGAAACAAAACCAAGTTTTGGGATGCACTTTTAGCAATGGACCTCACGTATTTTTCCCAGGAAAGGTTAATGCTGATAGTAATACCAAGCATCGATATGGATGACTTCAGTGGTATGGTTACTCCTGACAAAGTTATGTTAGGCACAGTGAGATCGGCTTTTCTAGAGAAAAGACATGCTTGTGTTTTGTTTGCATTGAATTCTACCAAGTTATTGGATCCCCATTCGAGAATTGTTGCTAAGTCCATATTTACATTGTTAACATTTCTTCCTCGTTCATTTCTGGTTTCACGGGCTGATATAGGGGCCCTGGAAGAGAAAGCGGTATGGAGGGTACTATCATCGGCAAAGCTGTGTACGGACATGAAGTTGCTTTCAATAGGTCGTTGATGTGGAGTAAAAATAGTGTTGGTGCTAGAATGGATCCTTGGAACACCAGCATTTATGAGTAGAGTGTCAGATGAAACTCCATCGACCACTACATGGAGAGACCTGTTTGAGAGAAAACTAGCAAGCAGAGAACACAGCTGAGGGGCAAGCCATAAGATGGAAGCTTGGCGAGGAGTCCCTGGTGCCAAACTCGATCGAAGCTTGGATAATCTAATGCCACAGCTAAAGTTTCTCCATACTTTTCAATAGATAGCTGCCATATATGTGAGACGGATCGAGCAGGTCACCAGTTGATCTCTGATGGCGGAAGCCATATTGCCTATCATTGATAATTCCTGAGTCTTCCAGATATTTCATGAGCTCGATGTTGATGGCTTTTTCCATGACCTTCGAAATAATAGATAGCAGTGCGATAGGTCTGTAGTTGCTAGGTAGGGTCTTTTTGCCTTTTTTAGGGACTGGCTGTACTCTTGCAATTTTCCAATTGGACGGAAATACTCCCAAATTGTAAGAGTGGTTGAACAACTTGCAAAGAACAGGTGTTAGTTCGGGGGCACATTTCTTGAGAACAATCGGCGGGATTCCGTCAGATCCACAGGCTTTGTTGGTGTTGAGACCCAGCAAAATCTTTCTGATAGTAAGTTGGCGAAAGGTGATCTCGGGCATGTGACTGTCAATAGGTGTAATGTTCGGGGGTTGTTTTCCCGAAGAATCCAGAGTGGAATTTCCAGCAAATAGGTGCGCAAAGATATTGGCTTTTTCCTGGGCAGTCGTTGCTAGTGTTCCATCTTCTTTGGTTAGGGGAGGAAAAGAGCTGGAAGTGAAGTTTCTTCCCACAGCTTTGGCGAAAGACCAAAATGAACGGGATCCGTTGGGACATTCAACAAGTTTTGATCTTATTTTGGCATTATGAGCATCTTTTGAACATTCTATTGTCTCTTTGCATATGCCTCTAGCCTCAACGTATGCTGCTCTGGTCTCAGGTCCCGGATTTTTTGCCATCGATGGTATGCTGCCTGTTTGGAAGCCACAGCTCTAGAGCAGTTTCTGTTAAACCAGGTCTTATCGGATGATGTTCTTCTTTCGGTATTCGGTATGTAAGTTTGCATCCCCAACATGATGATTTCAGAAATTGTCTCAGCACATCGTGTTGGATCTACTGAAGAGAAACAAACTCTCTTCCATGGAACGCTGAGAAAACATACGAAGACCTTCCCAGTCGGCCGAATTGTAATGCCACATGAGACGGGGTGGTATTGTGCTGCTCGATGGTAAATGGAAAGAGCATGTTGTGGAGATGAGGGTGTGATCAGAGTTTCCAAGTGGGGCACAAACTTCTATTCTATACGGGTCAGGATTGGTGGTGAGGAAAAGATCTAGTGTATTGGCAGACTGGTTGTTGACATCAGGGATGCGGGTTGGTAGCTCGACCAGTTGTTCTAGACCATGAGTGATGGCGAAGGCCTCAGCTTGACGACCTGCATCATCTGTTTTGTTAGAGAATTTGAGCCAGGCAGCTTATGTACATTAAAGTCCCCATGATTATGGTTTCAGCTGTTGGATGGTTTTCCTGAATGTAGTCCAGTTTGAGTGATAAAACTCAAAGAGGTTGTTATATGAAGGTTCATTAGGTGATAGGTAAAGGCAGCAGAGGAACTTAGTCACTTTGGTATCAGATAGCTTAAACCACATCACATCAAAGTCTTTCGGTTCCAAACTCTCTTCACGCTGGCATGAAAGGTTAGCCTTAGCGTAAGGCAGACTCCACCTTTGAACCTGAATCGAGAATGGAGTTCGTAACCAGGACAAAGCATATGGACCTTGTTGGTGGACGAGTTTACTTGTGTTTCTGTTAGAGCCAGAATATCCGGTTTTTCGTCTGTAGGTGATGGTGGACGTCATTGATGTTCTTGTTGAGTCCACGGATGTTGCAAAATTAATCTTCAATGTTGAGTCCCTCGAGTACCTCTCGCCCGGAAATCCGAATGGAGAGGTATTTTACTTCCGAGTGTTTTACTCTAGGAGACTTCATCATTATTACTATTAGCTGAAAATAAAGGAGGAATTGGGGAAAAGGAAAGAGGGAGACCGGAAAGTATCGACCGAACACTGAAACATGGAATGATCCATTTCACAGCACACAAAGTCGATATGGTGGTATTTCACCGGGCGATGAGACCATCTTCCACCTACGGTTATCCTTTTAGTCGCCTCTTACGACAGGCAGGATTTACCCTGGGGCTATTCTGAAGCCGACCCCATACGCCCCTTTTGAAATTCCGAGCAATGGCGAGCCGCCTCGTCTCGTATCGTATCATATCGTATCGTATCCTATCGTATCGTATTCTATAGTATTGTATCGTATCCTATCGTATCGTTTTGTATCGTCTCGTTTCCTTTCGTATCGTATCCTATCGTATCCTATCGTATCCTATCGTATCCTATCGTATCCTATCGTTTCGTATCGTATCGTTTCGTTTCCTCTCGTTTCCTTTTGTTTCCTTTCGTATCGTATCCTATCGAATCCTATCGTATCCTATCGTATCCTATCGTATCCGTATAACATTCTATCGTATCCGTATAACATTCATTTGGAGTTTTCTCTACTTTTGAAGTGGAAAATATATCAATTATATATATATATGAAATTTATTTGAAATGGGACCTCCTAATGTACAATAGTTCAGATATATACAAGTAGGCAAAATCATACAAGTAATCGTAGGAACAAATCAAATCACAAAAGTCTGAAGTTATAGGTAGGTATCCATGACGGAATGAAGGATGTTATCACGAATGTGCACACAGGGTATGTCTGCTGCAGCCTCTCTGATACTTTATTTTCGAATCCGTAAGATCTTCTACGGAACAAATCAAATCAGAAAAGTCTGAAGTTATAGGTAGGTATCCATGACGGAATGAAGGATGTTATCACGAATGTGCACCCAGGGTATGTCTGCTGCAGCCTCTCTGATACTTGATTTTCGAATCCGTAAGATCTTCTAGGTTGATTGCAGCTAACATAGAGCTCTTTTCCTCCTCGATAAGTCATTTTAACTGGTCAAAAACTTATGATTTGATACTGTAGACACCGAGTGAAACCCGACTCTATCCCTGTCGTGACGGGACCCACAGTTAACTACAAAGCAAATAAAGGGCATTTTTCTTCAGTTGAAGCACGAATTATAATCCTAAATTGAAAAAACTACTCAAATTCGCACAGAAAATCTACAAAATAAACACTTTTACCACTATGGTCGCTTATGACGATTACAATGTGTGCCAACAGCCGCCATATTGCTTTCGTTTTGACAGGTCGATGGATTGCCTAATTATCTGATTGATGTAAGAATTACCTTAATGTACACTAACCTAATTAAGTTTTATGATTCGAAATTCTAACTTTAACTGTAAAATGTATCTCATAAGTATATTATAAGTTCATACAATTGGTACCTGCTGCTGCAAATAAATAAAGAAATAAAATAAATATATACAAAACTAGGGATATTGGGGTAAGCAGCAATGAAAAAGTAAACTAAATGAAATAAATGAAAAAACCAATAGTAATTCATATTCAAGTGCGAAATATTCTGTCACTTACAACTTTGTTGAGGTTGGTTTCAATGATGTTAAACATAGTGATAGTAATGAAAAAAAAAATCGTAGATCAAGGAATAAAACGAAGTTCAAAATTACTACAACCACATTAGCATTGTTTAAAATTATATAAATATAAATGTGTATAGTTATTCTAAAAATATCAAGATTTGAGAAATTTGTCCATATGGCTGAATGACAATGGTTTGAAATTAAACATAAATAAAACCAAATACATGGTAATTTCAAATAAATATAACTTGAACAAATTGAAAAATGTAACATCCAGCCACCATTTATTGATTGATAATAATGTAATTGAAGAAGCTTAACATTTCAAGTACCTGGGCTTCATGATAGATAATGAACTGAATCTTAAATCACATTGTGAGTATATTAAGAAAATGGCAAGAAAATTAATTTCCTATATAATGTGCTAAGAAACCATCTTATTTTGGTTATAAAGGTATCATCTTTTACTAAGTTAACTATATATAAAACCATAATATCTCCTCATCTTGATTTCTGTGGAACATTCATATACCTGATGAATAATGAACAAATTGATACATTACAAAAAGTACAAAATCGTGCTATGAGAGCCATTCTATTATGTAGAAAACGAACATCAATAGCTTACATGTTGGAATCCTTGAATTTATTGAATGTTCGACAGAGAGCTGCTTATAATATGCTAAAGTTTGTGTATAAACTCAAGTCAGGATGCTTACCAACCTATCTAACTGAAGAAATAACTTATCTCCAAGAAATACATAATCACAATACCAGATCACATGCTTCCAATGATTTCTATATTAATATTGCTAATGCTGCTACAAACACAGTGTTCATCAAAGGCTTACAGCTTTACAACTCATTACCAAGAGAATTGAAAGAATACTCGTCATTTAGAGAATTCAAAAGCCAGTGTGTAAAATATATAAAAGGTTTATAACCCATCATTGTAATATCTCTTCTTGTATTATTTCGATTTTATACTGCTAATTTAACTTGTTCGTGCATTGTATTTTATGTGTTCTGTACTTTATTTATGCTATTTTATTTATACTATACTATTTTATTTATACATTTATACTACTATTTTATTTATACTATTTATAATTGAGAGCTGATGCTAATAAAGATTATTATTATTATTATTATTAATCCCAATTGGAACGGCAATAAAAATAAGAACACTACGAGGAGTGTTCATATGCACTGCCCGCCAAATGGGAAATGTATATACTACCATTGTTTTTACTTCCAAAGCGTTCCTGGTACAATCATAAAAAAGTTCAGTCGTGTGGAAGAGAGTTTCTTCTCGCAACTTTTTATGTCGGTCCAATTGGGATAAGAAATACTATACTCAATGTGGTGTGACAAGTGAAACTGACATGTTAGGAATGATATATGGAAGATTATAACCTGTTCAGATCTTCTGTTAAAAAAATTCTCTTAGATTTAGCTATCTATGAAATAGAGTAGTTCTTTCATAATACCCATAGTGGCAAAGCTACATCATTAGTCTACCATAAACTGCATACAACTTTAAATAACTTTTACCACTTTTACCTATTTATTATACTGTTTTACACTTAATTTCATATTGTGACTGAATTGTCTACAAAAGGGCTTTATTCATTTATAAAGTATTAAATTAGATTTTAATGTAGCGACACTGAAGTGGATCTCTTGAGGACCACGTAGCTACGCCTCACTTAATTTGTTAAAACTTTTGATCAAATTGATAAAATTAAGCTAACAAAAATTTAAATGAATGAAGGAAAAAGTAGCTAACGAGATGTCTTGTTTTCAAATGTAAAAAAATGAATAGTAATAGTACATATATGAAGTTACGTCAAAGTAGAATTTTCTATAAAATCATTCTTTAAATTTTAAAGATAAACATCTGAAATTTGTAGTTTAGTCCCAAAATGGCACTTGAGAAGGTGTGCAAATGAAAGAATCATACAATTTTATTTAAAAAATACAATCGCCAAAATATTGAATAATTTTAAAAAATGAAGGAATTTTTAGGACATGCTTCAAAAACCAAAAACTCTGGTTCAAAATTGATATCAAGATTTTTGAATAGTACTTTCCAAAGCTTGTAATCTGTACCTCAAGAAGGTTTGATTGGTTTTATTAACAAAATTGGGTTGATAATAAAATTTCGACAAAAATAAACAAATGTTGCTCTAAAATCCGTGAAATTTTTTGTTAAATAAAATTTAATAACGTTTATATAGAAAAAAGATAAGTTTACCTAACCAACATATATTTATATTACGACCTCAAACAAGGTATGAGCAGCATATATTTTTTTTTCTTTTTTAATATAAGTGTAAATTGTATCAAATACGAAAATATTATGTTTTTTAGTAAATTGACAAATTGTTCATTTTTATAAATGAGTTCCAGCTTAAAATTTTTGTTTAGAATAGAAATATAAGTTTATCTTTTGATGTACTTTATATTGGATGGAAAATATCATATTTGAATGTTAGAGAGAGATTGAACATCAGACAACACTTGATCGGTAAGTTTAGTGCTCACCTGATGCTCTACGTATACTAGTGGAGTAATATTAGATTTTAGCTTTTAGAAGTTGGGGGATGATGGTAACTTTTTACTGTACATCAGTGATGATGTTGGGAACAACATATAAAAAGATACCAACCGTAAAGTGTGTGCTTAATTAATTATTTAACAAATAAGTTGCCAAATTACATTGTATATTGATTAATAAAAAAAATTAATAAATAATGGTGCCACTCGCAAAAATGAAAAATTTTACATCAAAATGGTAAACAAAATGTTTTTTTAAAATAAAAACTGTAAGCTGCCGGATTTTTTTGGTAACGTGCGAAAAAAATGTGAGGCGGCGTCTGAAGTGCAGCGCTGGAGGAGCACGCAGCCACAAGCTCTTTATAACTTTTGATCTAATTTATGGAATTAACATAGCAAAAATGTAACTGAAAGAAGAAAAATGCACCTAACGAGAAATCATGTTTTTAAAAGTGAAAAAATATGTATGGGAATAGTACGTAAAAGAAATCACATCAAAGCAGTATTCTGTCTAAAATCATTTATTTTTTTATTTTCAAGATAAACATCTGAAATTTTCGCAGATTACTCTCAAAATGACAAATAAAAAAAAACATTAAAAAAAAAAAGAAATTTTATTTCGACAAATACAGAGCTCAAAATATAGAATAATTTAAAAAAATTACAAATTTGAAATTTGAGGCCATGCTTCAAAAACTCTAGTTTAAAACGTGATATTGAAACATATATGGGATATAACGAAATTTGTTGAGTGGAGGCCACATTTTTCAACCGAATGAAACAAAAATACTTCTCATGAATAACTCGGCTAATTTCGAAAATGGTCCAATAGTATCAAAATGGTAGCTGTTGAAAGATTTAAAAAAATTCGCAATATTTCATTTTCATACCCAATATCGGCAAACTATAAGTTGTTTGATAGAGCTTCATTAGCTCCACAACTTTTACCCGAATTTTTTTTCTACGAGATGTACACATAAACAAAAAATAGGTAGCTGTAAATTATCATTCACGAAATCTACCTTTACGACTGGCCACGCCATCGTTTTTTCAATGTCATATTCTGGTTCAGCGACCTCAAAAACCCCTATAGCATCAATTTGGGTAAAATTTGCCTAACAAAATTGGTTTTCATTGTTTAAACAATTAATAAACAAGCAGCGCACGAATATAAGTAATATCAGAAGGTTTTAGGAAAATCCATGGAGTCCTCCAGGATTCCAAAATAATGCATGATTTTAGGCTATTTTTACTCCTCTATATGAAGGTGATTTGAGTTCTTGCGATAAGATAGTCATATTGTCTGCCAAAATAGTGAACACCTCTTAATTTGTCCAAAAGCTGAGAGGTTCTTTCACTCAGATAGGATTCTAACCAATTGAAGCTTCGTCCTCTGAAGCTTATGTAACAGTTAAACGCTTTAGATATGTTGCAAAACAATTCCTTCAGACTGGAATATAGATTTTTCAGAAAGCGAAAGAGATTGCATCTCCCGTGCTTTTATTGGTTTCAAAGCTGAATTAAGTAATTGTATGTAATTTACAGCACTTCATAAAATCCTTATCCGCTCCATCATAAGATTTTTATCATGAGCAAACAGGGACAGAAATACATAAGTACCAACTCGGTGGAGCCGTATCAATAGAAAATTAACCATACAAAATAAATTGGTACAGTTCATAATTGGAATTATTTCGGAACACCTCTCGAAAATTCTATATAACACTGACATAAGTACATGGAATAGTTTGTTCTAAAATATGTTACATCGATCGAT
The DNA here is from genome assembly GCA_018342105.1 of Gonioctena quinquepunctata. Lineage (NCBI taxonomy): Eukaryota > Metazoa > Arthropoda > Insecta > Coleoptera > Chrysomelidae > Gonioctena > Gonioctena quinquepunctata. The sequence goes on from JAFIRS010000680.1 coordinate 517,554, forward strand.
CAACTTCAAAATATTTCACAACGAATTGACATAACCTTAAAGGCGACAAAAGCACAATCATAGAACGGATCAGAGACACAAATCACAAAAACACCCTGTGGGATCTGTAATTGCAGTTTACTGAATTATGACAAGAAACGACATCGGCGCCATCTGAAACTCTAGATAACTCCCTTTATCAAGTGGGCTGGTGTCCCCCAGTTTATCCCAATATTTTACAGGTATAAGTGAATACACCATGGTTTTTAGACATCTTAGGTTAAATAGAATTGCAAGATTCTTTCCTAACCTGTCAGTTTCATTTGTCACACCACATAGAGTACACATTTATATTTATATAATTTTAAACAATGCTAATGTGGTTGTAGTAATTTTAAACTTCGTTTATTCTTTGATCTACGATTTTTTTCTTTTGTGTCATCATTGAAACCAACCTCAACAAAGTTGTAAGTAGCAGAATATTTCGCACTTGAATATGAATTACTATTGGTTTTTTCATCTATTGTATTCTCCCTGATGATGGAAATAATCATTTCTGAAAGCTTGGATAAACCTTAGAGAGTTTACTTTTTCATTGCTGCTTACCCCAATATATCTAGTTTTGTACCTAACTAGTCAGCAAATACATCCCACACACACACACACACACATATATATATATATATATATATATATATATATATATATATATATATACAGTAAAAACCGAATATAACGACATCGTTTATAACGACAGATCGGTTATAACAACCGAATGGCAAGGTCCCGGCCGAATCTATATAAACTAATAAGTACACATACCGCCTATAACGACATCGGATACAGCGATATATCGCTTAAAACGACGAAAAATTATCGATATTCATCGGTTATAACGACCAACCGTTTACCTATTCCAGCAAAACAAAACATTACGAACAATTTTCACCTTTATACCAATAATATGAAGGAATATTTTGCTATAGAACCTCTTTGCCATTTGACCTTGCATGTTTTATGACTTATTCAGTGCGATAGTTGACCGCGTGAATTACAGGTTGATTTTGAAACTTTTGGTTTAGATCGTGTGTTTACGCGTTACTAATGTCGCAAAAAAGAAATAGGAAAGTGTTTAATATTGAAGAAAAATCACATATTATATGGAGATCAGAAAATGGCGAGTCAAATAGTGAAATTGCAAAGTGGAGTCTCACACTCTACGATATCAACGATTTGGAAGGATAGAGATAAAATAAAAGCTCTTTTCGAGAACAACTCTTTGAGAATTAAACGATCGAGGACAGCTGAACATAAAGTTATTTGAAAACAAGTTCATATGCATAACCTATCCCCATACTACAAACAGACATACTTGTGTATTTGTGTATATTGCTTATAACAACTATCGGACATAACGTCCGAAGTATACGGTCCCTTCAATGTCGTTATATCCGGTTTTTACTGATATATATATATATATATATATATATATATATATATAATATGGAAGGGTAGTCTTGACTGGCTAGTTGAAAAAAAAAATCTACGAAACTATCTTGAGGTTGCAGTCAAAATAACTGGGCTGGATTAAAGTATACTCTTTGTATATATATATATATATATATATATATATATATAAACAGTATCAAATTATAGATAGCGACACCTATAATCTGTGTGGTGGAGCTTAGACCTGTCATCGTGGAATTTTGAAGATACGAGATTTCGTACAACATCAATAGGTCACCGACAGATGCCAGCATAGACCAACCCACCATACCAATAGTCGATTCTAGTACGTTTAGGGACCAATACAAATAACGAGAATATGAGAAATCTGTTACGAATCCAAAGGAGATCACTATCCGTCTACAGCCTGTTTCATGGTTTCCAATCATCAGGACGGCTTGTGGTCTCTTTCAAATTCGTATCAGATATCTCGTAGGTTATTACCAATCGGTACGCACGGAATTATGAACAGTATCAAATTATAGATAGCACACCTATAATCTGTGTGGTGGAGCTTAGACCGTCATCGTGGAATTTTGAAGATACGAGATTTCGTACAACATCAATAGGTCACCGACAGATGCCAGCATAGACCAACCCACGATACCAATAGTCGATCTAGTCGTTTTAGGACAATACAAATAACGAGAATACGAGAAATCTGTTACGAATCCAAAGGAGATCACCATAGACAAATTAAAAATAAAGAGACTGTTTGAAACATTGGCGATCTTGACCACCAAGTTTTTGGTACGGCCAGTCGCGCATGGAGGCGCTGCCTGCAATCAACAGACGACTGACATGATAATTTTCCAATTTGACATTTGTCAGAAAATGACAAACCACGTAATAATTTCAGAATAATTCTAATGTTAATTGTCATCGAAAATTAATTATAGAAATTATACTATGTACTTGGAATTCATGAACCCAACGCGAAAATGGAATGTTTTGTTATTCGAGTTGACGCTTGAAATTCTCGAAATATTCTTCACAAGGTAAAATATAAGCGCTTTTCACAAACTGATACTTATTTCCATCCATCAGTCGCAGAAATTTTTGCACAAACTGATACTTTATTCCGGTCCATCAGTTTCATTCCTATCACCATTTGATAGAAATACGAAGATATCATCAAACTGAGTATTTGTTAATATACCTACTTGTTCTCCTTTGTGCAATAAATGAACAAAATTATTGAAGGTTTGTTGTAAATGTAATTTGTTTTATTTTGGTTGATTTGATGATGAGACTGAATAAATTTTTAATTTTGTTGTTTTTCGAGTTTTATTATTGTTTTGTCTGTAGTTGTACCTTTGTCCCAGATACAAATAAAATGTGCTTTCTATAGGTCAATTTATTATTCTTGTTTTATAAGATCTTTAATTTTGTTCTTGATATTGGAAATAGAGATTTAATTTGAAACTTTATTTTAACCATGAACAATCAACAGATTCTACGAATCGATTACTGTGTATATTTTCATTAGTGATCGGTTTCACATCCTGATTTCATATGATAAACCATTCATAGGAATACAAGAATGGAAAATCGATCACCATAAATTATATACCATATCAATCATATAAAAGTAACACATTTGAAAACCCGCCTTATCTCAATCAGTTTTACCAACCGTATTTAGTTCGGCCAGTTGCGAGATATGTCCCCACCGTCAAACGCGCCAACTTACACAGGTTGACCACTCTCTTTATTTTAGTTTTCTATGGAGTCTCTTCAGCTGAGCCGATTCTTCATCGTATCAGATATCTATATGTATCAGTCGCAAACGTCACTGAGTACTATTGGACTGGTCTATGCTGATGTCGGTGACCATGATTATGTTTACAAATCAGTCTTCAAAATTCCACGATTTAGGTTAAGCCCACTACACAGATTATAGGATGTCGCATCTAATTTGATACGTTCATATTCGACGCACGATGGTATTATATCAGATATCTGATACGAATTGAAAGAGACCACATGTCATGATATTGGAAACCATAAGCAGGGTAGACGGATTCGGATCTCTTGATCGTAACAGATTTCATAAAACTCGTATTTGTATGGTCCCATAAACGCATTAGAGTAATGATTAGGCTCATACGTCAGGTTGGTCTTTCATCTGTCGACTATTGATGTTGTACGAATCGTATCTTCAAAATTCCAAAGATGATAGGTTAAGCCCACCACGCCAGATTTTGAATATGAGATTGTCGCATCATACGATTATGATAACATAGTATATTTGCCGACGTATTGACGATAATCGAGAATTAAACATTTGAATCCGATATATCCGTCAGCCGTCCCGATGATTGGAACCAGAAACAGGCTGTAGACGAGGTGACTCCTTGATCGTAAAGATTTCCTATTCTCGTTATTTGTATTGGCCCTAAAACGATAGAGTACCACATTGGATCGGGTTTCTATGCCATCTGTCGGTGACCATTGATGTTGAAATCGATTTCAAAATTCCACGATGAAGGTCTAAGCCCACCACACAGATTATAGGTGTCGCCATCTATAATTTGATACTGTTCATATTTCCGACGCACCGATTGGTATTAACTCATGAGATATCTGATACGAATTTGAAAGAGACCACAAGTCGTCCCTGATGATTGGGAAACCATGAAACAGGCTGTAGACGGATGTGATCTCCTTTGATCGTAACAGATTTCTCATATTCTCGTTATTTGTATTAAGCCCTAAAACGCATTAGGAGTAACTATTGGTATCGTGGGTTGGTCTATGCTGGCATCTGTCGGTGACCTATTGATGTTGTACAAACTCGATCTTCAAAATTCCACGATGATAGGTCTAAGCTCCACCACCAGATTATAGGTGTCGCCATCTATAATTTGATACTGTTCATATTCCGTACGCACGATTGGTATTAACCTACGAGATATCTGATCGAATTTGAAAGAGACCACAAGTCAGTCCTGATGATTGGGAAACCAGAAACAGGCTGTAGACGGATGGTGATCTCCTTTGGATTCGTAACAGATTTCTCATATTCTCGTTATTTGTATTGGGCCCCTAAAACGCACTAGAGTACGACTATTGGTATCGTGGGTTGGTCTATGCTGGCATCTGTCGGTGACCTATTGATGTTGTAAAAATCTCGTATCTTCAAAATTCCACGATGAAGGTCTAAGCTCCACCACACAGATTATAGGTGTCGCTATCTATAATTTGATACTGTTCATATTCCGAGACGCATCGATTGAGTATAACCTACTAGATATCTGATACGAATTTGAAAGAGACCACAAGCGTCCTGATGATTGGGAAACCATGAAACAGGCTGTAGACGGATGGTGATCTCCTTTGATTCGTAAAGATTTCTATATTCTCGTTATTTTTATTAAATGCCCCTAAAGCTCTAGTTGTACCAACTATAGCATACGGGTCCTATGCTGCATCTTCGGTACCATTGATTTTAAATATAAATTAATTTCAAAGGATCCACGATTGAAGATCTAAACATCTTGCATTGCACAAGATATATAGGGTGTGCATCTATAATTGATACTGTTCATATTTCCGATCGACGATTGGTATAACCACGGATATCTGACTAATTTGAAAGAGACCACAAGCCAGTCCTGATGATTGGGAAACCATGAAACAGGCTGTAGACGGATGGTGATCTCCCTTTGATTCGAACAGATTTCTATATTTCGTATTTGTATTACATTCCCTAAAACGCACTAGGAGTACCATATTGGTCATCGTGGGTTGGTCTATGCTGGCATCTGTCGGTGACCTCATTGATGTTAAATGAAATCTCTGATCTTCAAAAATTCCACGATGAAGGTCTAAGCTCCACCACACAGATTATAGGTGTCGCCATCTATAATTTGATACTGTTCATATTTCCGCATCGCATCGACATTGGTATTAACCTACTAGATATCTGATGCGAATTTGAAAGAGTACACAAGCTGTCCTGATGATTGGGAAACCATGAAACAGGCTGTAGACGGATGGTGATCTCCTTTGGATTCGTAACAGATTTCTCATATTCTCGTTATTATATATATATATATATATATATATATATATATATATATATATATATATATACCTCAATATCTCTAGTTTTGTACCTAACTAGTCAGCAAATACATCCCACACACACACACACACACACACATATATATATATATATATATATATATATATATATATATATATATATATATAATATGGAAGGGTAGTCTTGACTGGCTAGTTGAAGAAAAAAATCTACGAAACTATCTTGAGGTTGCAGTCAAAATAACTGGGCTGGATTAAAGTATACTCTTTGTTATATATATATATATATATATATATATATGTTGGTGATTTCTTGAACAAGCCAAATATATATATATATATATATAGTATAAATAGGATCATTGGAGATTTCAACGCAAATAACAGGTATACAAGATGGCAGCTGAGTAATTTTCTGTAAAATTCCAATTTCGAAAGCTTTGAAACTGCTCCAACTTTCATAGTGCCAAATAACTAGGACTCATCACCTGATGTTCATGTACTTCACACACATAATCTCACATCAAACATTCTCCAAGTTGAGCAGATCCCAGACATGGGATCGGACCATCTGGGACTAGAACTCACAATTGACCTCAACAAACGAGTTGAAAATGACGAAAATATGGTAATTTATTTAGAAACATCAGGGGGCAAAAACTGGCTGAACAGCTGATGATTAATTTCAATGAAAAAACTTGTCGGACTTATTTTGGAAAACACCCCAAAAATCAAACGCATATACTATACATGCGAATTACCTTTCATCATAAGACTCATTAAAAACAAAATAAAAATATATCGTGACCATAAGCTTACTGGTAATCAAATTATTAAAGCAGAAATGAACAAATACAATAATAATATTCAAAAATTTATAGAATACCGAACAAGCAAGTGGAATGATACTTGTGAAGCAATAAACAAGAAAAAAGGACATACTTATTGGCACAAAATCGGAAAACTGTCAAAATACAAAAACAATTTAATGTGCAACAGTATACCAATTAAAATCAACGATGATATATTTGAAACTCGAAAGGAAAGAGCAAATATTTTTGGTGATCATTTTGAATTCACATATACTGAAACTCAAGGCATAAACTTTGATAACAACCACTACCAACATGTGAATTCTTGGTTCGAAAGATACTTCTCTGCAGAACTCCCAAAAGAGGAATATTATATTGAAGAAGATGAATACTTTGACATCAACAATCAAGACAAAAGTACAAGCAAAAGCCATGACCTGTTAACTAAAAAGATGTTGAAAAAATATATGAACACAGCTCAAAATATCACCACAGTCTATAGATCCACACGTCTATAGATCCTCAAAATTGCAGACCATGTTAGCTGAAAACCTGAAAAAAATTGTAAAAAATCGATTGGAATCAATCATAGGAAGCAAAATACCTGTCTATCAATTTGGATTCAAAGCTCAGCACTCAACAGCACATCCTCTGACAATATCAACTAACAATATAGAAACCACCAAATTGAACATGAAGAAGAGAGGAGCTATATTCTTGGATATAAATAAAGCATTGACAGTGTATGGCACAAGAGTTTTTTTGTAGAGCTTATTCGTTTCTGAATGGCGAAAGAACGGTCAGACAACGTTCACTTTTCCTTAGTGAGGACCGTGGGTTCACTTTTATTTGAAACTATTCTCATTACCAGATGTTATATATGCATATTTAAGATGAAATGAAGCACTGAACAATGTAAACAAATATGTTTATTTGAGATTGTTCTTGTGTTCTTTCGCCATTCAGAAAAGAATAAGCTCTACAAGCTATTCCAGATGAATATCATATATCATTTTTATCCAGAATACTGAAAGTTAAAATTTCCAATGGCACATCAAATGAATTTATTCCTCAGCAAGGACTTTCACAAGGATCACCTCTCTCTCCAATACAACCTATTCTGTGGAGATATTTATAGTCACCAGCATCAGGACCCAGAACACTTCAATAGCTTCTCATATCACACCTGTTGTGAAAGAATCCAAAGGAATCTCTATTTATAAACATAAAGGGTCAGTAAGGAATAACGAAAACTATTGTCTAATTTGTATACCAAGCCAAATCCAAAAATATTTGGGAGAGCTGACTCTCCACGATTTACTGAATACCTCGAGCATTTTAATATGTTACCAGCTATTCAGAACGGATTTAGGAAAAAAATCCACCATGACCACCATTGAAGTCTGTTTGGAATACATTTAAAGCACTCGATCACAAGGAAAACACTCTGGGACTTTTCTATGATCTCAGCCGTGCCTTTGACACAGTGGATCACAATCTCTTATTACATAAAATTATACTAACATTACCTAGTCTTTTTATCTACCAATTAATTGAATACGCTACCTCCTGGTTTAATGGATGAGGACTCGAACCTGTAGTATATGGGTTGATAGCAACAAGAAATGGGCTAGCGGTTGTTGACAGAGAAAGTTGAAGAAGGGATTGTCACTTTATCGTAGTGTCCTTGGGCCACTACTTTTCTTGATTTATATCAATGACTTGCCAAATTCAATGACAACATTTACAATGCTATTTGCTGATAACACCACCTTCGCCATTGGAAAAAACAAGGATGAAGAATCTTTTTAATTATAAAAACAACTTATTCAGGAAGCTACAGACTGGTTCAAAGCGAATAGCCTAAGTGTGAATAAAAGCAAGATCCAATCAGTTATGTTCTCGTTGTCACATAATCCCTCACACACATAATGTAAAGTGTTTTGGTATAACCACTGACTCAAAGTTAACTTAGAAATCTCATATTGATAAACTAGCGAACAATCTATCAACCAAGGTCTATGCAATCAGACAGAAAAAGAATGAAGTTGGTAACTTATCATGCAATGTTTCATAGTTCTTTAACTTGATTGATAAACTGGGGCACATCAAGTCATACCCCGAGAATATTTACAATGGGCGAGATCACTAATTTCTGGGAAAAATACCACAATGTCCAGAACGATAAGAAAAGTATTTGGTTTCTTTTTATTTTATTTTTCGAAGTAGTTAAAAAAAACAAAGAAATGTTCCTGTTTGAACACTGCAGAAACCGTGCCAGGATGTGCCATAACAAGTTCCTTACAAAACCCAATCCTTGACTGTCACATTTTATTCTATTCAATATCCACCCAATATCACCATCATCATCCAATATTCAAGCAGAGACAACTATTGATTATACAAATTCCTAGGTGTTGAAATTGACAGCCATACGTAAACTAAAGGATTATGTGGACATCACTGTATTGAAAACATACTACTTTGCTCATGCATGCTCTGTCAATCTTAACTTATGGCCTGATCTTCTGGGGGGGAGGGATCCCATTACGATGATAGAGTTTTTATTTGGCCCAGAAACATGTTATAAGGAGAAGGTGGGAACACACTTTTTGAACCCTGCAGACCACTTTTTAAAAGAATACTACCACTTTGTCCTCTCTTTACATATACAGACTACTAAAAGTAATGCAAACCTCTTTGTAAGAAATGCAGATGATTATATTACCAGTGATAGAGTACTGCATTCTTTCAACAACCTGAGAATTCCAATACACACTTCGAAATAGGGGCAGAATATCATGGAATAAAAATTCTCAATTCTCTACCAAGCGATCTCAAATCGATCAAGAGTATAACGTTAAGGATTATTTACTAGAACACTGCTTCTATTCTGTCGAAGAGTATATCAGCTCCACCTGATTGTTTATATCAAGAAAATGTTTAGATTTAAGAATGCTTCTGTTATATTTATGTTAAGAATTCTTGTGTTAAGTTGCTGTATGACTCTTTTCAAGTTACCCATTGATTTTATACTAGTATGTCAATGTCCAATTGGATCTTATGACAATAAATACTATTATCATTCCAGTAGCCAAATTAAAATTTGCAAATGTGAAAGATAATAACGTACCAAAATTTAAACGGTAGCTTGCTTGTCAAAATCTGAAAATTTCCGGAAAAAAAATTAATTAATTAGCAGTACGCAATTAATAAGCTATTTATTTTTCATTTATTTGATCATTTTTTATAATATTTGTAACTATAACTTTCAGTTACAAGGTGTACCATTTAGTCTCCTTCTTCAAGAGGTCATTTTCAGGAACTGTTTTCGTGCATAAAAATCACTCACAATGCCTCCTTTTTACCAGCTTAAACTACAAACACTGAATCACTAATTTTCAGTACAACTTTGCACAAATGTAGCCGGTTTTATCGAAAACATACTCAACAGTTAAACCTAATGTAACTTTATTTACTAAATTTCATCTGTCAAAGGTGAAAAGTTAGGTTATTTGTAACTGTTGAAGAAGGGAGTATTTTTTCGATAAAACCGACTATATTTTGTGCAAAGTTGTACCGAAAATTAGTAATTTGGTGTTTGTAGTTTAAGCTGGTAAAAAAAGGAGGCATTGTGAGTGATATTTGTGTGTGAAAACGGTGAAGAAGGAGAAAGTCAGTATATCTCGGAAACGGTATGAGACAGCCGCGTTTTTCTTTCGGATTCTTGTTCAGGAGGCAAAATCAAATAGCTATTTTCAGGGAGCATGAGCATTATTTTAAATAATTCAACTGTATCGCTTAAATAACACTATCTTAAATGGAGAAGGTTTGATGTTTGTCCCTACCGCAAGTGCTGCCTCTCCTGGCAAATTTGCCACACAGGAAAAAGGCTCATTGCAAGAGCTGGACATTTTCAAAATCTTAGCTACAGAAGAAATTGTATCAACTTCAATACAGCAAGCCACATCTGCAAGATGATATGCCAGCCAATGATCGAGGATGGGCACATGATATTCCTTAATTTTAAGAACAGAGCTCTAAATAACCTCAGAGTTGCTGAAACGTCATCTTAACAAAAGATTACCAAAATGTGCAACCCCAATAACTCTCTCCACAACCCATCCAATGCAAAACTGTAGCAGAGGACAAAAGTTATGCCAATTGATGAATGTTTACGATAACTGACCCATTAATTCTTAAGAAAAATTAAAAACTTGGAAATTCTGGAAAAATATGCCATAAGAAGAATACCAGGCATCACCTTGCATCACAGACCTCCTCGTCACTCGATTCTAGAACATATCAATAAACTACTTAATTCGTTTTTTTTTATCTCAACTTAGTTTCTTTTTACTATTATTCCCCTTTACAACTTTTTTTGTCACCACCTATTTGTTTAGGTATACGATGTGTTTATATTTACCAGAGTAGTCTGAAAAGTTTCCAACCTGAATGAATTTAAACGTGGCCATACCAACTTGAGAGGCGATGAACGTTCAGGTCTTCCAATAACTGCAACCACTGACGATAACATCGCTCAAGTTCACCAAATGGTACTGGATAACCTTCGAATTAGAGAGAGATAGCAGAGGCTATGAATATGTGCAGAGAACGTGTTTGTCACATATTGCATGAAGAATTAGGGATGTACTCGCATTGGGTGCCCGTTTGCTCACTTTAGACCAAATATGTATTTGAATGAACATTTCCAACGCTCTGTTGTCGCAGCTCAAGCGCAACAAATTGAGTTTTGGCGCCGATTAATTACTTTAGATGAATCTTGGATACACCATTATACCCCAAAAACAAAAAAATCGATGGGAAAATCGGCTCAAAAAAAAGCAAAAACTGTTTTTTTGGCTGGGAAAGTGATGACTGTGTTTTGGGATAGTCATGGAGTTCCACAAAAGAAAAAAATCATGAAAAGTGCATATTACGCATTATTACTTGACAAGCTAAAGGCAAAAATTGCGGAAAAACGGACACATTTGCAGAAAAAAAAATGTTTCACCAAGACAATGTGCCATCTCACACCTCAGCAGTTGCCATGGGGAAATTCCACGAATTACGGTTTGAACTGTTTAGACACTCCTTACTCACCAGATCTAGCTAGCCCCAAGTGACTTTTTTCTGTTCCCTAAGCTAAAAGTTGCGCTCAGAGGACAGAGGCCCTCACCTTCGTAAACAATTATTTTGCAGAGAAATAATAATAATATAATAATAATATCTTTATTGTCATAAAATCATCAAGGACATGGACAACGTTAAAAAAAGAATAAAGTACACTGAGCACATAACATAATGGGTAAAACATTACAAAAATACGCACCTCACGGACTCAACAAGTAAATATAAAAACTTTTCTCAATAGACAGGAAATGGTAATAATCATTCACAAAAATCAAACTAAAGACGCCGAGTACTACTTGGATGGGTTGAAGAGATGGGAGCATTGCTGGAAGAAGTGTGTAGGCTTACAAGCAGACTATGTAGAAATAAAATAACTAATAAAAAACACTTTTAAAGACAAGCTTTTATGTAACCGTGTACTAAAACGTATTAAATAAGTTTAAGTCATCACTGACAATGATTTAATTATTTTTTGTTGAATTATTTGGTTTCAAAAAGCTTGTCGCGTTCATAAAAGTAGATTCCAATTAATTTCATTGGACAATGATTGGTTGGTAAGTTACAACTTGTCGACGTATTAATTTTATGACAATTCGCGCGACAAGCTTTTTTAAACCAAATAATATATATAACTCTTTATTAGCAAATAATGCTCTTCATAATAGATACAGTCACTTCATAATAAATAATTAAATAATTGTCAGCGATGACTCAAACTCATTTTATATTCGTTTTAGTACACGGCTTAAATGAAAGCTTGTCTTTAAAAATGTTTTTTATTAGTTATTTTATTTTTCGCTTTTTAGTTAGTTTGCCTTAATCTGTTCATTTCTAATAGAGCATCGTTATTACAAGGTCTCTTCCCTGTAAGTTTTGAGCTGAAATAAATCATGATCTCCGACCCCAAAAACTCCCACCAATTTTGAATCGATTCTGACCATAATCACAAAACTCGTCCGCCATCCTGAAGTCGCCATCTTGAATTTATAGATTTTGAGAATAAAATTCATAATCTCCGAACTTGAAAACCCCCACATACCAATTTTAAATAAAATATTACCGTAATCAGAAAACTCGTCCTCCATCTTGGGGCCACCATCTTGAATTTAGAAATTTTGACAAAAAATTCAAAATCTCCAAACGGAAAAACCGCCGCATACCAATTTAGAATCGAACCGGACCATAATCACAAAACTCGTCTTCCATCTTGGAGCCGCCATCTTAAATTCATGGATTTTGACAAAAAAAATCCTAATCTCCAACCCTAAAAACCCCCACATACCAATTTTGAATGAAATCGGATCATAATTACAAATCTCGTCCGCCATCTTGGAGCCGCCATTTTGTTTTTTCTCTAACAAAAATTCCATAATGCATTGTTACCGGAATTATGAACACCTGCCAAATTTCAAATTAATCGGACGACTAGAAGTTGGTCAAAATTCACTTGCAAGATCTAACTAACAAACGAGCTAACTAACGAACAAACTAACAAGTGAAACTAAATAAAAGCTTGTAAAATACAAATAAATTTGATGAGAAAATGTCTTGTATCTTTATTGGGTTGGAATGTGTTCAGTCCCCCCTTGTATAAGACATTGATCACAAAGGGGTGAAGGTCAATAGCCTATTGAATCAATGTAATTTGATTCAATAAAATGATTGTATTATTATTATAGTCATATGTGAATGGGAGACTGAAATATTGTCGGTTAGTATTCATGCCATATTTTGGTATAACTATCGATTAATATTTGACAAGTTCAAGATATTTCAAATTATATTTCTTGCAAGATGAATGAATCTATTTTGCCATAGTAGACAAAAAGGAAGCTAGTTAACAACAAAAATATAATCAGTGGTAAGGAGGAAAAGGCATATGCTTTATCATCATTTGAAATGTTTCGATTGATGAAAGATAATTTGGACTAAAAGCTCTTTTGCTTTAAAAAATATATATATATCAATAGCACTAAACTGGATTGAAAACAAATAATCAATATTAAGAATATTTGGGTTACAACTTACCAACAAGCCTCTCTACTGCATACTCCAAGTCATCTTGATAAACTTTTGATTTCTTCAAACGTGCTGCATGTAGTGCAGCCTCGTTACAAACATTCGCAATATCGGCACCGCTGAAACCCGGTGTAAGATAGGCCAGTCTTTTTGAATAAGTTTGTGGTGCATGTTCCAGCATTATACATTTCAAGTGTTGCTCAAAAATCTGTTTCCTTTCAACTAAATCGGGGTAATCTATTAGGATGTGTCTGTCAAATCGGCCAGGTCTTAACAATGCCTAGAACAAATACATTTTGTACCTAGAGACAATGATAAAAAATATATTTTATACAAATATAATATATACATCCAGTACAGAAAATGTCAATTAATTTTTCTTAATGAATAAAATGATTATTAAAAAATATTTTTAAAGACAAGCTTTTATTCAAATATAAAAAATAATTGCTTTGGATGTGCGACGTAGGTGATTCAGTGAGTTATAGATTCAAGAGCTTGTTGCGCAAAGTTTTCAGTGCGAATACCAAAGTGACAAGTGACCATTTGGAAAAAAACAAACCTTATCAAGAATATCTGCTCTATTGGTGGATGCTAGCATAATAACACTCTCCTTACTTGCCATCCCATCCATCTCAACTAACAACTGATTTAGGGTTTGTTCGCTTTCACCACTAGCTCCTTCTGGAGAAAGACCCCCACTTCGTTTGCGACCAACTGCGTCAATCTCGTCAATGTATATTATACATGGTGCCCTTTTCCTTGCCTCTTTGAATAAATCTCTGAAATACATAACCAATGTGAAATATTTGGGACAATTCTAAATGATATAAAAACCACTCAGGAGATACAATGCTAGTGAGTTTTCTTCACTCACACAATTCCAAGAAGATATTTGGAAAAAACTGCTGTGAAAGACAGACATTTGAATGATCTTATAATATTGTTTAATTTTGACGTAAGGAACACTAAAAATATTCATAAAAACTTACCTTACTCTTGCAGCTCCCAAACCGCCAATCATTTCAATAAACTCAGATCCGTTCATGGAAAGGAAAGGTACGTTAGCTTCAGTTGCAACTGCTTTAGCCAGAAGAGTTTTACCACATCCGGGAGGACCTAACAGAAGGGCACCTTTTGGAACTTTGGCGCCAAGACTTTTGTAATGCTCAGGTCTTTTGAGATAATCAACGAACTCTATTACCTCTTGTTTGGCTTCTCTCAGGCCTGCTACATCTGAGAAATGAACTCCTTTTCCTGGCCCAGTGAGGGGGTCTATTAAAGTAAACTTCGCTCTGCCCAGCTGGGTCTGTGAAATTGAATGTAGCATGTAAATAAATGTGGTAGAGGGGTATGGGTAATTAGGGATGAACTAATTCAAAGACACAGATTCTACAAAATTAAATTATTTCTGAGTAATCTGATCCCTTATGTCCAAAATTAATTACTAGATATACATGGGGGCTTGCCTTAAGCGGTCGGCTGAGTAGACGAGAACTACAATTAAAATCTCCTCAAGTACAAGGTGGAACAGCATAAGCCAAAGTCTGCATGACTAGTGGGTGGACTAGATACGATTATGCGAATTCGGGTTATCTGGCGCCCCCCGATTTCATTTCCCTTCCTGCGGCATGCAAGGCTCAGCCGGAGGTGACTTCTTTCCCCTGTTTCTCGTGGGGCCCATCATGGTTGAAAACATGAAAAACAGGGTGAGAAAAACTCCCCAAAAACCATGGGTAGATGCGGAACGGAGGATCCTTGAAGACGCAGCAGTACACAATGATATCTTGGTGAATATTCTACCCAGATGAGCCAAAAGCTCAAGGCTCTGCAAATAATCCTCCAACATTCAAAAGCAGCCACAAGTGTGCGTGTTCCAGAGTTCATCACTGGAGATTTGGCAACCGCCATCGTGGAAGTGCCAACTGAAATAGGCAAGAGGCAGATCATTATTGCCTCGGCCTACTTCCCAGGGAACTCGCCGACACACCCACCACCAGAGGAAATCCAAAGCCTCATCAGATGGTGTCAAAGAGGAAACTAGTACTTTATTCTCAGTCTTATTCCAAGATGACGGACAATGACAAGCTGCAAGGCAGCAATTATGAAGAAAAATCAAGAAAAGATCAGTTAAAGATGAAATGTTGTGCAAAAGAACGAGCCGTTTGTGTAAACTGTCTTCAAGTGCTGCATAAAAGTTGTACTAAAAGAATGTGTGGTCTAAAAATAAATGAAAATCAAGCAGAGTGTTGCAAGGGCGAACAACAATGGTAATAATCGAAAATTCGAAATGGAACTAGCCAAACAGCTACTATTAATGGAGAATCATTACTTAAAACAACTATTAGCTGAAGTACAGGATAAAAACAATATCCTCGCTATCAATAATGGTCAGCTCCTGCACAAAATCAAAACAATCGAAACGGATAAAACATAGCAAAAAACGCAAGGCAAATAAAACCACTATCATTTGGATAACAATAAATTCTCAGCTACTCAAAGGTGGCGACATCTGTGGAAGGAAAGATACTAACGCCTTTTTCAAATACTTGCAAACTTACAAAGTACACTCAGACTTCACGGATTTCTCAAAAGTATTCGATAGGGTAAATCATTGGGCTTTAATTCATAAGCTTAATATGTTCGGTATTGAGGGAAGCCTTCTGACTTGGATTGAAAGCTATCTGGATAGCCGACACCAGACTATTCGTTTTGCTATTAACAATACCTCTGGCGTACCCCAGGGCTCTCATTTAGGTCCTTTACTGTTCAATGTATTTGTTAATGATATCAATTCCTGTTTCTACCACTCTTAATTTCTGTAATTCCAATATAACACACATAGAAAACCTTGTCTCAAAAATGAGCTGTCTGTGTTTTGTAATGAAGCAATTGCGTGGAACAGTTTCACTACATGTTCTTAAGTTGACCTACTATGGACTTGTACAATCCATTCTATCTTATGGACTACCTTTCTGGGGAAACTCAGCCCATACAATAAAAGTTTCAAACAACAAAAAAAAGTAATAAGATGTCTAGCTGGACTACATTATAAAGAATCATGTAAGAGTACATTCATTGAGTTAGCCATAATGACCTTACCCAGCCTGTACATCTACATAATCACCATGAATATTAAAAAAAATGAAACACACTATACCAAAAATAATTTGATTCACAACTACTATACCAGAAGAGGTAATGAACTACGGTTACCCTATTCCGCCTGGCCCTGGGACAAGACTCTCATGAAGTTATCAAGGTATCATCTGTTACAACCATGCACTCAAACTATTTGGATACACATGTAGCCTGAGAAGCTTCAAATCAGCTCTATATAATCATCTCATACAAAATGCTTTTTACTCTGTTGAGGAATTTCTACTATCCCAATAATTTCTTAATATACCCATTTCCTGGAGTATTTTATCTGATCAATTTTATATTTTTTATCTATATTTGGTATTATCAATAATCAAATTTTAAATATATTTTAAATTGTTTGTGTGTTCTGACTAGTCTGATAAAATTTTATAAATGTATGTACTACAGTTGTAGAATTTTCAATGATGAATAAATTTCTTTCTTTCTAACCTCTGAAATTGACTTCATGTTGTTACAGTCAGATATTCAAAATCTTACCAATCGGTGTGACTTTAATGATATGGAATTGAATCCTAAAAAATGCCATATTACGGTATTCCACAGATCACGTTACACGACTCAGTTTCATACACTATCCAGGGTGTTAATCTAAACGTACAGGAAAAGGTGAAAGATTTAGAAGTTACCTTTGATTCACAACTAACCTTTAATACACATATATTAGACACGATTACTAAATCGCTTCAACTTTTAGGCTTTGTAAAAAGGATCACACAAGACTTCACTAACATTCATATTCTTAAATTGTTATATTGTTCCTTAATTAGAGCTCATCTAGAATATGCCTCAAGTGTATTATTACCAAACTTTTAAAACCAAAATAGAGGCAGTGGAGAAAAAATTTCTACATTATATAGCTTTTAAACAGGGCATCAACATAACAAACATAGACTATGTAAATCTACGATCAGAGTTGCATCTGATGTCAGTTACAACGTACAGTTACAACGTAAGCAAAAAGGTCCGAGAATGCTGTATGACATCCTCAATTCTTTCATACCATGATAGATAGATAGATTTTTATTCAGCCAAAATACACATATAACAGTGAGGCAAGTCTAGAAACTATATAATTTGTCTTGAACAGGCAGACAGAATAAAAAGCACTAATTAACATTACAATACACATTAATAACGTCTAGAAACTTACTAAATAGAAAAAAAAAAACTTACTAATATAGAAACATTAAAATACACATTAAAATGGCAAAAGTAAGGTACTAACAACTGCATATATATGAATTTACGTGACTGTCAGGGAATCTTACTCATATTCCTCAATACTGTAGTAGCATTTCTCAAGTAGGTATGATTTCAGCTCTTTCTTGAAAATATTGTATTGCTCTATGTTCTTAATTTTTTTTGGGTAATCTATTGTAAAGATTACTTCCAGCACATTCTGGCGACTTTTTAAATTTAGATAAATAGATAATAGAGTACTGACCTTAAAAGTGTGAAAACGTTTGTTAGTTGTTCCCGGTATTTTTCGCTTAATTTAGTGGTTTAAATTTGACTAAAAAATCCTAAGTGGTATCAAACTTTTCATAAGAATTTGGCACAGCTAAAATTGTGCATCATTCTCGAACTCAAAAGTTTTTTCCAAGCAGAAATTACAATTGAATGCAACTAATAAAAATTCCTGCAAACATATATACTTGACAAAAACTCATCTGGTAATAAAAAGTCTTCACTATAAAAAGGGGTTTATATTCAGCTGCCTTCTTTCGAATACCAGTGGTGAATGATAAAAAGGCAAAACAGAACCCAGCAAAAAAAATCATCATTAAAAGAGATATTATAGTCCAGGAGTCAATAGCCAACAATCTTGGTTCAATATATAACAAGAGTTTTGAAATGGAAAATAAATTCAAATGTTGCAAAAAAGATTTTAAGAACAAATGTTGTATTGAATGTATGAGTGTATTCCATTCGAGTTGTTTAGATCAAATTAAAGGTGCCATAATAGTGAGTGGTCATACAATATATTGCTCAGAAAGATGTAAACAAAAGGGCAATGATGAAACCCTTAAGACTGATAGGCTGTTAAGGGATATTAGTGAAACAAAAAAGCTATTGAAGCACAAGAGCAATGAGAATGAAGAAATCCAAATGAAATTTGAGGAAAAATTACAGGAGATGCAGAGTGAAATTGATAAATTGAAACAAGAAATTACAGAAAAAGACAGGTTCATAAGTCGATTGCAGAGGAGAACAAAAGATTTTGAAGATGAAGTGATGGAAGAAGAACAAAACTTCATAACCAAACTTCAAACACAGATAGAAACAATTGAAAGGCTGAAAAAAGAAATTACAGAAAAAGATAGTGAAATTACTAAATTGAAGGAAGAAAAGCAAAGAAGTGAGGAAGAATGCAACATAGCCAATAAACTTTTAGATGAAATGAAAGAAATCAACTTAAAAATGGTTGGAGCAATAGGACATTGGAAAAAGATAACCAAACATGTGAAGATGAATTATATGAAATATGCAAAACAGAGTCACTGTATGAAAAAAATGATAGGGTAAAAACAGAGGAGGAGAGGAAAGTTCACAGAAGAGTGGAAGAAAATGGCAAGATTCTGGTATATGGAGATGGTAGTGGTAAAGGACTGGCAGCTGCTTTGGGAGAACATATAGACAAAAATTTGTATCTCGTCACAGGTCGAAGAGATTTCAAGATGCATCCACAATTCAATTAAAAAATATTCTACTAATGACTTTGTAGTTGTCACACTGAATTTGAACTTTGTTGAAAGAATTAGCATATACTCTTTAGAAATCTTAGCATCTCTCTCTAAATATACAAACTTAATTATATGTATTAAAAGTGCAATTCAAAGGGAGATTATAAATGAAATTAGTAACTACTTCAAAAAATACACAGCTGATAATGATGTAAATATAACAATGATTCTCAATAACAAACTGAATTCTAAGTATAAGTATGGTAAGTTTTCACTTTGCAAAAGCATTGTAAAATGCATTCCAGTTTTGTATAACCAAAGTGATACATTAGTAGGAACCACTTCAGAATTGACAAAGAATAGAGATCAGTGTCTTACTTCACATAATGATCAACTTTCCATTGTGAAATCAACCCCTATCAATAGAGATATGTGTCAAAACTCCGATGATCCAAAAAATAACACTTTTTTAGGCAAATGCCAAGTAACAGTAGAGAGAAAAAAATAGAAAATGTATTGGTGTATATGAATGCACAGAGCTTACCAGCTCATTTTGATGAGATTCACGCATATATTGTCAATAAAAAACCTCTTTTGATTTGTTTGTCAGAAACACATGTTACCGAAAATATATATGATAGTGAAATTGATATTATGGGTTACAAACTATCAGGGCAGATAGTGAAAGTAGACATACCGGTGGTGTAGTAATATATGTGAGAAAAAATATAAAAGTATTGGAAATTAAAAAAGTAGTTGAAGAAAAAATGTATTGGATGGTTGCTGTAAAGATAGAACATGAAAAAAATGTATATCTAATTGTTTCACTTTATAGATCTCCTAGCAGTAGTTGTGTTGATTTTTTAAACTGTTTTGAAGATTGGGTTGATGACAATGTATGTGATAAAAGAGTTACTGTGATTATTGTCGGAGATTTTAACATAGACTGGTTGTCAGGAAACACATACAGCAAAAGGTTAAAGGATATGGTAACTGATGCTGGGCTAGAAAACATTGTGAAGGAATGCACTCATTTCAACAGGGGCAGTGGTTCTCTCATAGATCTAGTACTCACTAATAGCGATAAACTCAAAGCAAAAGTCACCAATACACCTCAGATAACTGATCATTTTATTATCTCACTCAAGTTAATAGGGACTACTTCAGAAGCAACGGCACTGAAAATTCAAAGCAGGGGAAGAAATATTGATTATGACCATATAAATCAAAGATTACAAGAAATAAATTGGGACTTTAGAATACAGGATATTGACGAAAAATATAGGACTTTTTATTCAGTCGTAAGTAATATCCTTAACGAAATTGCGCCAATAAGACAAATGAAAATTTTTCCAAAATATAAAGAGTGGTGGACACAGCATGTTCAAGAGTGTACACGAAATAGGGACATCAGTTATAAAAAGTTTATAACAGACAAAACTCAAGAGAATTGAGAAATTTATAAACAAAATAGAAATACAGCAGTGAAAGTTATGAGAGAAGCAAAACGTAAATATTTTGATAGCAAAATTTTGGAAAATAAAGGAAACTCTGTTAAAATGTGGGAAACATTAAAACTCTGTCTCCCAAAGAAATTAATAGATAATACCTTAGAGGAACTTAAAATAGATGATGATATCACAAAAGATATATATGCAATGCCAAATTTACTAAATAATTACTATGTAGAAAGTATACAACAGCTCAATAGTGAAATAGACAATACAGGCCCTGATTTTCCAATTTTACGAAGATATCGTAAACATGTTTTAGATGGCTTCAAATTAATTGACTATGAAAAACTCAAAACTATTATTTTTTCTTTGCCTAACAAAGGTAGTCCAGATGATGTGAATATACATTTTCTGAAGAATTGTTTCGATAATATTGCACAGCCCCTGTTGAACCTCATCAACTCCTCTTTTGAAACTTGTAGAGTTCCCAGTGATATCAAAGTATCCACAATAGTACCAATTCCTAAGGTAAAAAATTCCAACGATGCTAAAGACCTGCGACCAATCAATATGCTACCTTCAATAGAGAAAATATTAGAGAAAGCTGTATATGAACAAATTTTGGATTTTCTGGACCAAAACGAAGGTAATCAATAGTGTGCAGTCGGGTTTCGTTGCACAATTGTGAAACAGCTTTACAGTGTGTGCTTGATGATTTCAAAAATAATTCAGATAAACATTTAATGACAGGAGTAGTTTTCCTTGACCTGCAAAGAGCTTTTGAAACTGTTGACAGGGTAGGTTGGTAAAAAATTAGAAAGTATTGGTATTATTGGGGATGCATTGGCATGGTTGGTTGATTATCTAGAACCAAGACAAAACTTAAATTGAACAATATTCTATCTGATGAAATCATAAACGAACAGGGTGTTCCACAGGGTAGTGTACTTGGTCCCCTATTATTTTTAATATACATTGACGATGTGGTTAATAATGTTGGAATATGCTCAATTCATTTATTTGCTGATGACACACTGATTCACTTTTCAAATTCAGACTGTACGACGGTAGTGAATATAATCAACGAAACACTAGAAAACATATTCAGATGGTGCTGTGCCAACAAACTAAAGGTAAATGCAAAAAAAACCAAATTCATGTTGATAGGTAATGACAAGGAATATAAAAAGTTCAGAGAAAATTTGTGTGAAATAAAAATCAACAATAGTTCAATTGAGCTAGTGGATACTTACAAATATTTAGGAGTGATTATTGATAGAGATTTGAAATTCAAAGAACATGCAAACTATATAATAAAAACAATATCATTTAAAATAAACTATTTGTATAGAAGCTCCAGATTTCTCTCCATATGGTCAAAAACTATTATCTACAATACAATAATTCTTAATCACTTCAACTACTGCTCTACTATACTATTTTTACTAAAACAAAATGAAATGAAACGATTACAGAAATTGCAAAATCGAGCAATGAGAATAATATTATCCTGCTCTAAACAAACACCCATAAATGAAATGTTGAATATGCTTGACTGGTTACCAGTAGAAAAAATGTTACTATATCAAACACTGATCTTCGTCTTTAAAATAAGAACAGGTAGTGCTCCACCATATCTGAGGGAAAAAATATCTTTCGTATCAGAACACCACAATTACAACACCCGAAATAGAAATAATTTATTCATTCCAAATGTGAAAACAAAAAAATCGCAAAATTCAGTTTTTTTCAGAGGACTAAATAAGTTCAATGAACTTTCTGAGGACATAAAAAATTCACCCTCTCTTGCTGTATTTAAAATTAAATTGAAGAGACTTCTGTTGAGTGAGTGCAAACCTCGATGATGATACCTATTATTAACTTTTATTTATGTGTGTGTATATGAATGTATATATAGTGTTGTGCTAATTACTATCTGTTTGTTATCAATGTATTTATATGTAACTATATTTTTATTCTACTTATTTTATTTATTTTTATTCTACTTATTTTCTTTATTGACTGTACTTATATATTAGTCTTGGGCTAAATAAAGGATTCATATATATATATATATATATAAATGATGTTGCGTAATGTAAATATTGCGTTTTTGTCTCGTAGAATAGTTATGCACATTCTCATTTAGGATAAGTTTTGTGAGATTCTGGCGAATGTAAATTAGTATTTTATATAAATATATACAAGGCAAGCTAAGCATTCTTTCATTTCTGAATCTATTTTTGCATGTTTCTGTGTACTCAAGATTGAAAATTATTCTGATAATCCGCTTTTGCATAATGAATACTCTAGTGCACTCCGTGGCTTGACCCCACACTATAATATTGTAACATAATACCGAGTATACTAATGAGTAGTATGCTGTAATAAGATCTTTTTTAGTTAGTTCAGTTTTTAACTGCAGTAGGGCAAAGGTTGCTTTGGCCAGTTTTGAACATGTGAAGTCGATATTCAAGGTCCATGTTAGCCCTCTATCTATTATTGTTCCAAGAAACTTTGTCGCTACTGAAACTTTAACTTCATTACCATTTAGGTTTGAAGTTTTGAGTTGATTTTCATTATCTATTTTGTTGATAAAGTGGATACTCAATTACTCAATAAAATTGGTATCCAAGATCACTTGCTCATCTAATACCTTCGATATGCCTTTTTGCAGGACTAATTATGTGCAAAACATATTCATTCTCGATCTACCAAGATAGCAAATCAGTATAACAATTCTTTTGAGTTCTTTGATACTCGTAGTACTTATGTATGCCAATTAAAAGATCTTGTCATATCTCTTGCTATTATCTACCCTAGTTAATAATATTTCTGTTATATATAAGAAAGCCCGAAACACGTGTCTACGGTTGACACTTTTCTTTGAGGGCTATGTCCATTGAATTTCTTCCATTTTGTTTTTAACAGTCCCCTCGATATTCCTCCCTTTCATATATATATATAGTATATTTAAGACTTATATTTATTTGGTATAACTCTAAATGTAATAGGGGTTTTTCCCCCGTTTATAAATGAATATTATCTATCATTTAAGAAAAATATTTGGTGTTCCTCCCACAAATATTGGTAGGTCAGCTACAAATTATTTCCTCATCAATCAGTTTTTTAACAATCAACAATTTACTAGGAATAAAGTTTTCTGAGAAGCTGGAATGATCATCTTTTGTTATTATTTCCACCAAAAGAGGCAGTGGTAACTATTAATTTTTTATATAAATTACCTTACCAGTTTTGTTGAGATAACGGAATTCTCCATCATTATACTTACAAATGTGTCCATACTGATAGGGGGTCTAATACTTTTACTTCTTGCCAATATAGAAATAAGTAAGGCAACCACCAGAAGAGATATGATTAATTTGCCAGCAGTGTCAGTACTTCTTTCAAAGACAATAGGTACGCCATCTTGAATTCCTAGACGTCTTTCAGCCTCTCTTAGTTTATCTTCGAACTTATTTACATCTACGACATTCATGTGATACGTTCTGTTGTCTATCTGTAATAAACCAATTCTGACTGAATACAGGTTATTCAAATATGACTATCATCTTTGTTTTCCATTCTTATTTATTCAACAGTTGTAAGTTGTCATAGAACGTCAACATTTTTATTTTTACTTCTCCCCTTTACATAGTTAACGAAACTAATAATTATGATAAATAATATCAGAAAAGCTGTTTGATCTATGAATATGATATTTGCTATATTTCAGAGTGTAATAAACCAATTCTGACTAAATACAGGTTATTCAAATATGACTATCATCTTTGTATTCCATTCTTATTTATTCAACAGTTGTAAGTTGTCATAGAACGTCAACATTTTTATTTTTACTTCTCCCCTTTACATAGTTAACGAAAATAATAATTATGATAAATAATATCAGAAAAGCTGTTTGATCTATGAATATGATATTTGCTATATTTCAGAGTGTAATATGTAACATTCCCACACAAAAGGGTCAAATCCCAATAACATTTCCCAATAATTTTTTTATATAAACCTGTTTTCGTGCATAGATAAGGTTAATCAAAAGTCCCATTTTTTTTTTCTCGTTATTTCAATAAATGTTCTTTAGTTTAGTTTTAATATATATTTTTTTGGTTTGGCTGCATGGAAATATTGGTAGTTCAATGAGAAAAATGCAAAATCGAGTTAAAAGCCCAATAGAAACATAATTTCAATCAGTGTGCTAATATGGGACACTCACTACAAGTAATTGTGTTCAATGACTATTACTCATTTGAATTATTTAAGATGCTTCCCTACAGCTTAGGTGGCAAACTTGATGGTCATGAATAATTTACTACACACTAATGAGTAAATTATTGAAAAATTATATTTTGGTCATTCTCACCTTTTTACCCTTGATTATTGCACCTTCATAAAGTATAATTGTAACAATTTCAATATCAGGTCTAATGATGATTTGTTCTACCTCCCCTTTGGCTAACATCTGATAAATAAATTCATTCCATGATACATATCGTACAACCTGAAATAAAAAAAAATTGATATATGATAAAAAGTACAAATAACTGATGATAGTCATCAGAACTAATCAGAAAGACAGATGGACACGTCTCCTTATGATGTCATGAGGGATCAATTTTTCTTATTGAGGTAGCAAAACCTAAAATTAATCAAAACAAAATATTTCTAGACTATAATTGTAACATGTATTCTACTTAGCAGTTCTCAGTATATCTGGTAGAGGTCATGCAATGCAATTTTTTTGAGTATACTAGAGGGAAAAAATGCAGTGGAGATCAACCATTATGGAGTTTTAATTTGGCCAATCTCTATATTTCACAGGTAGATACATATTCGAAGCAAATTTTAAGTATATTTTTTTATAGTCTAAGAGCCCATGACCGGCTACCTGTATGTATTTGACCAGACCTGAGCTTTTGTACGTTGAGGCCCCTATACCAACCATACATTAGTAGGGGACTCACTAAGCTCAAAGTGGTGGATGCGTCGAGCGCTCAGGTAAGACAGGTATCGATTTTTGACTAATTTTAAATCCATTTGACCACGTCTGCCGTTTTGAAATTTGAAAATATATTATTATTACTATCGGAAAATAAGAATGGCAGACCATTATCGCGCATTTTACTTTGTGGCAGACAATTTTGAAAATGCAAAAAAAAAAATTTGAAAGTATTTGACCAGATCTGCCATTGATATATTTTATTTATTATAGTCTTAAAAACTTATATTGAACACGGCAGACATTGCGTGCACACATCAACAAATAATATATACAGATGTGTTCTTAATTGATGGATTTTTCATTCTTCATTCAATGAAAGAGGTTCCCAAAACATTCGGGAGTATTTCAAAGAAATTTCTTCAAATGATAACAAAATATTCGGCCCGACGAATTGATGTCATCTTTGACCACTATTTGTATCCATCAATTAAAGATAGTGAAAGATGCCTACGGCATGCAGCATCTTTGATTGATTACAAAATTTCTGGGCCTGAACAGGTGCGACCGTCGGATTTTGCAAAAGAATTAAAAAACACAAAATTTAAGGAAGCTTTTGTTGAATTTTTGACAAAGCATTGGTCTAGTGAGGAAATAAAATCATTTTTGGGTAACCGACAGATTTATTTAAATTTCCGGAATTGTCAATTGTATCAAGTTGTTGATGATACGATACAATCGAGTGTTGTTGAAGATTTATGATGTACTTCACATGAAGAAGCGGATATAAAAATAATCTATCATGCTTGCAATATCGCAGAGCAGTCGAATATTGTTATAAGAGCCTCTGATACCGATATATTAATTATAATGATTGGTAATATGGCACAATTGAATAATTCTCATTCTTATATTTGGATGCTCAATGGAACAGGAAATAATGAAAGATATATTGACATCACAAAAATTTATAGAGAGCTTGGTGAGTTGTTAGCTAAAAGTTTAATCGGCTTCAATGCATTTACTGGATGTGATTTTAATCCAGCTTTCTTCAATAAAGGGAAGATGCGGATACAAAAATAATCTATCATGCTTGCAATATCGCAGAGCAGTCGAATATTGTTATTAGAGCCTCTGATACCGATATATTAATTATAATGATTGGTAATATGGCACAATTAAAGAATTCTCATTCGAATATTTGGATGCTCAATGGAACAGGAAATAATGAAAGATATGTTAACATCACAAAAATTTATAGAGAGCTTGGTGAGTTGTTAGCTAAAAGTTTAATCGGCTTCCATGCATTTACTGGATGTGATTTTAATCCAGCCTTCTTCAATAAAGGGAAGAAAAGACCTTTTACTTTGCTAAAGAAGAATACTGAATATCAAAGCATTTGCTACTCTATTTAACATCATTCAACATTTCACTTGCCAGCCATACAATGCCAAAAAATCTAATGATGTAGATGATGGAAGGTTCCAACTATTCGTCAACAACTATAAAGCCTCGGACATCAATGAAAATTTTAGAAAAAAAATTCAAAATTTTGACGCAAGCTCAATACCACCGTCTAAGAGTGAGCTTTATCAACAACTTTTGAGGGCCCACTATATTTCTTCTCTTTGGATAAATGCTCACAAAAAGCAACCCACAAATTTAGACCCATTGGAGTATGGTTGGATTGAGCAGGACAACACATATGCCTTCAAATGGTTCGAAGCTGACCAACTTCCATCTTTTGTGAGTGACTTAATCAATCAATCAATCAATCAATATATACTTTATTGTCTGAAGAGTTGATTCTTATTGAAAAAGCATGAAAATAGAAAAAAAATAAGAAATGTATAGATAATTAGATACGTGAATGTCAAATGGATAAAATGTACAACATAAAAGATAAATATTACATATATGAATAAAAACATATTGTCAATCTCCTTTAAAAAAGAAGGACTATTGAAACAACACATTAAAAAATTATAAAATAAGATGTCATTAACTAAATCAAAACAAATAAAAAATAAAAAAAAAATAAATGAATGTCAAGTGGATAAAATGTACGAACATAAAAGATAAATATTACATATATAAATAAAAAACATATTGTCAATCTACTTTAAAAAAGAAGGACTATTGAAACAACACATTATAAACAAACACATTATAAAATAAGATGTCATTAACAAAAGGGTAACTAACTAACTAACAATTACCACCCTTAAGATGTAACAGTAGTCTTGCATAATAAATCAAAACATATGAGATAAAAAATAAAAAATTCAATAATATAAATATCCAGTATCAAATCAATTCCCATAAGGAACTATAGTATATCATCATAATATTCCTGCAGGTTATAATAAGCTTTCTGCAATAGAGCCTTTTTTACAGTCTTTCGAAAGTTCTTCAGAGAAGTTATGTTTCTATAACTGGCTGGCAGATGATTATATATTTTTTTGCTTTCATACATGATGGAGTTTTTTGTCAGACTAGATTTAGGTAAGGGTAATCACCAATGTCCCTGGTAAGTTGATAAAAATCTATTCCTTCTGGAACTTTTCAAATCAAATTACGTTTATTTTACAATTTACGTTCTATTTTTGCAGAATCCGATTCAATAGATGATGAAGACGAGTCATCTAACGATGAACATGACTCCGATGATGAAGATGATGAATGAAGATTGATATATACATATATATATATATGATATATTTTTTTAAATTAAAATGAGTAATCGAATTATTTTTTTATAAGCATTATACCATATTATTTATGATTCTTCCATAAAAAATATACTTTTTTATCATCTAACTATTGAAGTTTAGTATATAGAATACGAAAAAATTTTAATTTCTGTGAATACAGTGATACAGTAAATTACATTGATGTAAAACAGCGAACGGAATACATATACATCTGACCGGGTAGTAGCTAAGATTTCATTATTTGTTGATGTGTGTACGCAATGTAGACGTCTGCCGTGTTCAATATAAGTTTTTAAGACTATAATAAATAAAATATAGCAATGGCAGATCTGGTCAAATACTTTCAATTTTTTTTTTTTTCGCATTTTCAAAATTGTCTGCCACAAAGTAAAATGCGCGATAATGGTCGGCCATTCTTATTTTCCGACAGTAATAATAATATATTTTCAAATTTTAAAACGGCAGACGTGGTCAAATGGATTTAAAATTAGTCAAAAATCGATACCTGTCTTACCTGAGCGCTCGACGCGTCCACCACTTTGAGCTTAGTGAGTCCCCTACTAATGTATGGTAGGTATAGGGGCCTCAACGTACAAAAACTCAGGTCTGGTCAAATACATACAGGTAGCCGTTCATGGGCTCTTAGACTATTAGGTTGGACATTTCATAGAATATTCCTTTGTTGCTGTCCATGGCCTGGAGTGTTTTTTATTTTCACCATGCTTTTCTGTGGGTGTTATTAATTTCCTGCACTGTTATATTAATAATGTTTATTTTCAAATATCCACAAAAAAGAATATTGTAGCATGTAAAATTTCTTTACTATAGTTTTATTATTTATTTATTTAATTCCGCTGGACTACTTGTATCTAGGAATTATCAGAATTCAGTTGGACTATGTACTGTGGTTGAACTCATGCTGATCAACTTGTCTTGTACGGAGCATTTCTTCGGAAATTAGCTAGTGTCTAACCCACAGGTCTATTCCATTGGAAATTTCATTAGTGGCCCGCTCATTCTTGAATGTGGTATTTTCTAAAATTTTCTAGATCAGTTTTTATTAAGTTTATGAAGTAATTATATTCGTAGTAAAGGAATGTGAGTTACGAATTAGTCTTCGGCTATCTTCGTGAAATTTCGACATTGTTTGTTCATGTCATGTCTTCCAATGGATGGCTCTCGATGCGGGTCACGTGTGTGTTATTGCCATCAGGGGGCGTTCTACACATTCTGTATAAACACTTGTATCATGTCACATTTGATAAGAAGCCCACTAAGTTTTTGGTGGTTAAGAAGCCCTTAAATCTGACAACTACGCAGATTTAACTGTTTGAAATGCTATCATAATAAATGTTTTACATTTACTGAACATTCGAATACTTAGCCGTTTGGAAACTAATTTAATTACTTACAAATATTTTATTGATAATCCGTGTTATTTATTCTCACTAGTTTTGGGTTAGCTACAGGCTACCAAACGTGTTTGCATATATCAATAAATGTACAAGATATAAAAAGTGGACAAAACGAAAAAAGTAATTATTTTAAAAGTATGACTATTTTTTCTACATCTATCTATATAGAGAAATCCGAAATATGTGTTACATATTCAATGATTATCTAATTTTTTATTGATTGTACTTCTACTTCGTAATAAATATGTTTCAAATGTTTAAATTATTTTAATATATGATTGAGGTAAAGTAGCATTCTCAGAGTTAAACTTGAACTGAAAAGTTGAGGAGCTCCTAAAATATTTTAGGTATTTTTTTTAAATGTTTTTTATTACATTACTTATGAATTCAGCAATGAAAGGCTGAATCATACTCAGTTATGAGAAAATAATATAAATATTATGGAAATGAAGGAAAGAAACATTTTATGCTACATTTCACGTGACGCTATAGTGGATGTTAAGAATGAGTTTTCAGTTCCAGTGTTTTATTGAAAAACGAAACAAGAACTGTTTCCTTCTTAATTGCCAGTACAGTATTTTATCTATCTCCTCTTAAAAAATCACGTTACACATTGAGATAAACTTACAAATTCTGTACTGATAATTGAGGAGAACGTGCACCCATTGAGAGAGCTGGCCCAATAAGAATACACTAATTATCGATTTGGCTAGAAAATTTACTCACATACACTATGGCATTTTGTAAGATGCAGTTTAGGTGAAGCAACACGTTTAACTCATCTAAAGAAATTGCAAATGAAAGTTTTTATTTTAACCCAATCCTTGTTAACAAAAATATTCTCATGTATTTTGTTTTGTGGATTTCGTTAAAATTTACATTTTCAAGAGTGGTATATACATTTTCGAAAATTTTTGGATCACCATCTAGATAATCTGTTTCCATATTCTAATTATTTTATTAGGGATCGGTAAGAAAATAGAGTTCAGGTCTTTATGAATCAGGTCTATACGGTGACTTTTGCAAATCTGCCGGAAATATAGGATTTTGAGAAATTACGTTATCCAAAGTATTCCTAGCATTGAACCACTTTCTTGGATAATTCCATGATTACCATTAACGGTACATCTAATGAGTTGGGACAAGTGAAATGTTCATCGGTTTTTCCGAAATTGTAGTTAATTTCAGATGTTCTAGTACTAGTAATGGGGTTCTAGAGTCTGTAAATTAGATTTATCAGACTTATCTGTGAATGTTTCTCTGAAATACGTATTTTTTTCTGATGGGGAAGTTTTCCCAAAAAAGGGAAGATGAGGGTGGATCGGAAATGTTCGTGACATTAAAATCTTCTGACGCATAGGCAAACTTATTCTCAAGAGCCAATTTCAACAAAAAGGCATTTCCTTCATTTTGAATCCTGAATAAAAATTACAATTAATGATTGGTGGTATTTATCAAAAATAATATTCAGGGTTTACGCAGAGAGCTTGGAGGATATGAACATTTTTTTGAAAGCATCTATTATGCGTAAAATATGTAGGTTTCTTTGAAAATATGAACAGGTTGTTCATAAAATTGGATGTGGAATCATCTGCGACTCCAAGATAAACTTCAGTAACTTTCTTCCATCGTTCAAAATAAACTCTTGTGGGGTATTCATGTTAAAAAAGAAAACATTCTCAATTGAATATTAAATAGAAATATTTCTCTGTGAATTGAAAAATCCTCGATAAAAATGAAGTTATTTTTGTGAATATCTATCAGAAAACAACTACTTCCCTGGCTAAAGCCACTCTGGGCATTCAACTACATCTGATAGATATTTTGAAAGGACCCTAAATCTGAAAGTAAAAATTTGATTTTCTATTTCATCCTCAATTGAGAACTCATATAGATGAATGAGATGAAGAAAAATGTTTTCCAAGAAGAAGCACTTACCATAAATCATTTGTAACATTGATGCAAGACTGGCATCGCATTCATATTTTCAAACAAACTAGTCTACATACCTCATGTCAGGTTATAATGTCAAAAAAAACTGATTTCAAAATGTCACTCCGAAAGAAATATTTCTAACATTTTTCCATCTTTGCAAAGTGAGATTGCTTCTAGAAAATGTGTTTCTCAATTTTTCCGGTCTTCCTGATGATCGTGGAAGCGTGAAATATATCTTCTTCGACAAAAATTTATTGAAGAACTATCGAACGCGATGCCAGTCTTTCATCAAGGTTACAAATTATTTCTAGTGAGTGCTCCTCCTTGTAATTTTTTTTTTAATCTCATTCATATATATGAGTTCTCCATTAAGACTGAAATAAAAAATAAAAATTTTACTTTCAGATTTTTTCATTTCTTTCAAAATATCTATCAGATGTAGTTCAATGTCCAGCGTGGCTTTAGCAGGGGAAGTAGTTATTCTCTGTTAGATATTCACAAAAATAACTTCATTTTTATGAGAATTTTTCAATTCACAGATTTTTTTTTGATTTAATATTCAACTGAGAATGTTTTCCTTTTCAACGTAAAATATGTAATTCATGATTACTGTTGACAACATATCAAACAAAATTCCATCTCAGCACATCATATAAAATTGTTAAAAGCAAACAATGGCTGTCCTACAAAATAGTGTATACTCTAGTGTAATGTAGAAAAATAATATAATTTATTGAAATTTGAAGTTGAAAGTACTAAAAATTATTTAGATATTTTTTTTATAGAGCACGTTTATAAAACACTAAAAAGTATAAAATAATTTCTTCTAGCCCCATACATATTCCTTATCCCATACAGATTGTCTTCAAAAATTGTGATTGTGAATTTTTTATAGCTATGAAAATTATTTTAAGATTTAAAACAAAAAACGTGGGGCGCATGTAATATATAATAGTAAGGAGTGTAGGAAGTAGCTGTCGTTGAGAAAACTTACACAACAGTTCATATCACTTGCAGCGCAATAACATTTTTAGTGACTTAGGTGAACTATTCATGCATCAGTTATCTTTTGCATGTACCCCACATGTTTTGTTTGAAATCTTACAAGTATTTTCATAGCTATTAAAAATTCAAAGACAATCTGTATGGGGTGAGGAATCTGTATGAGATTATAAATCTGTATGGGGCTAGGAGAAATATTATTTTATACTTTTTAGTCTGTTTTATAAACGTGGTATATATTAAAAAAATATCCAACTAATTATTTTCTGCTTTTCGTCTTTTTTGAGTGAATTTTTGCAATAGATTTTAAACATCTTGATGGAATTATGATGGAGACATTTAGTTTAAAATCGATTACTCCTTACTACTGTTACGATTGTTATTATCACAGACAAACAAACAAACAGACAGACAAGAGAGCGAGTTAATATTGCATTGTCCTCCAGTCAATAAAACGTCATTTGATGATAGGTGCAATTCTATCGTTA
The DNA here is from genome assembly GCA_018342105.1 of Gonioctena quinquepunctata. Taxonomy (NCBI): domain Eukaryota; kingdom Metazoa; phylum Arthropoda; class Insecta; order Coleoptera; family Chrysomelidae; genus Gonioctena; species Gonioctena quinquepunctata. The sequence continues at coordinate 550,870 of JAFIRS010000680.1, forward strand.
AGGATGTGTCCTTCCGTACACCGTAAAACAACGTATTTTTAATAACGATACTCGGATCGATTTAAGTCATGTGACCGAGATGTAAATATTCATTCATGAAATCGATATATTGAATTTTAAGTTCACGTGACATTTTCGATTCCAGTGCGTAAAATCTCTGAATACTTTGTTCGGTATTATCGCGTAGGCTAGTGCTATTATCCCTTGTAGGTAATTTAACAGTAAGACAGGCCCAATTCTCCGAAAGGTTAATGGTAATAATTTCCCCGGCTGACACTAGCGAAGAGACACATAAAATAACAATGAAATATTTATATGCTAAGACTAAGTTAATGGCAACACCGCAGGGCTTCTTTTCTTCGCAGTGCTCTCTACAGATATGGGAACTGATCGACGACTGGCAAAATATTCTTGAAATATTAAATAAAAGCATCTAGTCCCCTTGCCTCTCAACCCGGGCTTTGATTCATCTTTAGTATATACCGGGCTTCGTACTGTGCGTTTGCCGTATATTATATATATATATATGTATATATATTATGGAACAAAAAACTAATATAGAACACTTCAATGATTACCTAAATATATTATATGTAAGAGGTTTCAAATCACTCATCAATAAAAAAACAAGAGTAACTAATAATACATCTTCCTGTATTCACTTATTTTTTAGATCAACAATTGAAAATTTCGGAAAAATTATTTCGGGTATCTTAAAATCCAACATCACTGACCATTACTCGATAGTGGCCATGATGAGAAATATAAATATTGACAAACAAAATGTTTATGTAATGAATAAAAAGACCAATGAAATGAAACTGTTATCTCTGCTCAAAAATAAGATTTGGAATTCTATCTCTAATTGTACTAATGCAGAAGAATCGCTACAGGTTTTCCTAACTGAATTCACAGATGCTATCGAAAATTGTTGTCATACTGTTAAAACAAAAAAATTACAGAATAAAAACCATGGATCACAATAGATTTAGTTACCTCGATGAGAACAAGAGACAAAATATTTCAAAAGCACTTAGTAAACCCAGAAAATGAAAATATAAAAAAAAATCCATAAAATACAGAAATAAGCTCAATAAATCAATAAATTAATAAAGAAAACAAAAAACGATTATTTTAAACAAAAAATAGAATCCAAAAATCCCAAAAACCTTTAGAATGTAGTGAAAGAATTTTCAAACAAATACCAAATCAAAGGCGAGTCACCAACAAAAATTACTTTAGAAAATGGGGAAGATTTAACGGATCCTAAAGAATTATTAAACCATTTCAATGCATATTTCAGTAACATTGGCCAGAACTTGGCACCAATATAAAAACAACAAACTATGTCGACCACGAAACCCAAAACTTCATTCACTCCATGAATTTAGAAACCCACTGAACATAAAGAAATCCTAACGATATGCTCCACCTTGAAATGTCCTGGTGGACTGAAAAATGAAACTATAAAACTAGTTGCGAATTATAATGCTGAACCTCTAGCGCACATTTTCAATCGTTGTATGAAGGCTGGCGTGGTCCCTACCCACTTCAAAATCGAGACAATAAAACCACTATTCAAAGGAGGAACCAAAACGAACATGTCCAACTATCTCTCGAAAATCTTACAAAATATTAAACACAAAATCATTTCAGAGGAACAATACGGTTTTAGAGAGAATATAAGCACACAAGATGCTATTGCAAAGGAGACCTCCATGACCTACCAAGCTTTAGACAAGAAAATATGTTCACTTGGGAGTTTTCGTCAATCTAGCAAAAACCTTTGACAAGGTTATCCACAGGCTTTTGCTGGAGAAGCTGGAACTCATTGACATGGTAAGGGAATGAAAGGTGAAATGAGAATTGTCACTTGTGGTGTGCCACAAGGGACGGTCCTTGGACCAGTTTTATTTACAATTTATTTGAATAACCTGCTCAAACTCAATACTTCAGGAAGTATAATTTCTGTCTTTAAGAAAGAAAAAAAGAAAATCGTTTATTAGTTCATTACTCCAGCCAAGTGGATTGAACATGTGAAAAAGAGTAGATTAATATATACATACGTTCACAAACAATAAGATTCTAGGTATAAAATTACAGTTTACAATTTGTTTTACAAAAATAGAGTTTAGAGTGATTAAAGATCAAGCTTAAGACATTCACAAATTCATCACAGTAAATAATGTCAGTATTCAGGAACTCCTGGAGTGAATAAAACGCCATACTAGATAAAAATTATGTTAATTTATTTCTTAGTTGAGAATTCTACGTTTAATATTAAGTTGTTTCTTAAGAACCAATCGTCAAGTGTACTCAAAGAATTGCATAATGCGTTCTTACATTCATACTGGGAATTTTCGCTACATATCAGTGAGGTGTCGCCCGCATACAAGACCATGCTCATTTGAGGCATTATATTTGGTAGTTCGTTGACATACAATAGGTAAAGCAATGGTCCAAGTATAGACCCTTGAGGAACATCCCTCAACACACGTCCCAAGTCCGACCTCACCATGGTGCCATCAATGCTATATTCCACTGTGGGTTGCTGCCAAGCCATGTATGATTCCATTAAAGACAGAGTCACACCACTAAAACCATACATTCCGAGTTTTCTGCACAATATCCCATGATCAGCCGAATCAAAAAGTAAAAGGTAATGCAGAGAGAGGTTTGAAGAAATATTGAATTGGTTCAACGCCAATCTTCTTACAGTAAAAATTTCTAAAACCAAAGCGGTACCATTTACTTCTTACGAGAAATATTTACCCCATTATGAGCACCTATCAATTGGTAACCAATGATATCACTTACAAAACCTATAAAATATCTTGGAATTTTAATGGATTTTTTTCTGAGTGGGTATATTCAAATCGAGACCATAAAAAAAGATCCATTCTCTGCTCCATAAATTTTACCAACTCAGGCAGGTCTTGTCCTTACATCAACTCAAAATACTATATTAGGCATTTGTAGAGTCTATTTTGTGGTATCGTTGGATGGGACGGGGCTAAAAAATACCTACTGGCCACCCTTGAAAAAACCCAAATACATATTTTTAAAATCATGTATTTAGAATCAAGTCGATTTCCTTCGAATCGATTATATGTTGAATTGAAGATACTGGATATGCGCCAGTTGTTTGCAAAATCAGTCCTCATATACATCTTAATATTGACCTGCTTGATGAGGATGATGGAAACTCTGTGGACTACATTAACACACTAAGCGAATTTAATTTTGTGTCTACAATAAATAAATACACCCGAGTAACTGAAAATACAAAATCCTGTATAGATCACATTTTTATCCGTACGAAACATGATTTAGAACTGTTGCTACCCTTCGTTATAAAATCCAGAATAACAGACCACTATTCTGTTCTATTACAAATTATTTTCCCAGACAAAAAAACTATCACCACCAAAAACAAGACAAACAGATACAAAAAAATCGATAACAACAAATTATCCATGAATGTGAAGAATACTAATTTTAACTCCGTTTATAATACTACAGATATTGACTCTGCAGTAGAAAAACTTGTAACATCGATTACCACAGAAATTAAAAACTGTAGCTACACGGTGAAAAACAATGAAAAAAAACGCAAAAGTGGATAACTCAGGGATTGATTAAATCGATTAATGAAAGAGACAAAATGTATCAGACCTTGAAAAGAAGCTATAACCATGAATTGAATAAAAAATATATCGAATATAAAAACAGGCTAAATCACATAATAAAAAACACCAAAAACAATTTCTACAAACAAAAAATTTCTGAAAACGCAAATAATAATAAAGCGATGTGGCACACAATACAGGAAATAACATCCGGCAAACAAAATAATACACCTATCAACACATAAAAAAATGGACATATTGTCAGTGATGAAAAAACTATGGCAAATCTATTCAATGAACATTATATTACAGTAGGCCCAGGCTTGGCTGGCAAAATTGCAGTTGATCCGAACTATATCACCCCTCAAAAAAAATCAAACAACTTAAGCTCTTTTTTCCTTTCACATTGTATGCCTACAGAAATAACCAAAGTCGTAGAAGAATTGAAAAACAAAAAGTCTCCAGGCAAAGATGGTATTACGGGTGGAATTTTAAAATGTATAGTGAAGCATATCTCTGAACCTTTAGCATATCTATTGAATATATGCTTAGAAAAAGGATATTTTCCTTCCTTGTTTAAAACATCTCTGGTAAAACCAATTTTTCAATGCTACTAACTACAGACCTATCTCACTCATAACAACATTTGCCAAGATATTCGAAAAACTTCTGAAAATCAGGTTATGCTCCTACCTAGATCAATTCAACATCTTATCTAACAGACAATATGGATTTCGAAGTGGTGTATCGACACAGGATGTCATAATGCACCTGACATCTAAAATGTATAGTGCAATGGATACTAATAAAATGGCTTTGAGCATCTTTATAGACCTCTCAAAAGCCTTCGACACTGTTAGCCATACATTATTATTAAAATATTTGGAAGATGTGGGTATCAGGGGTGTGGGGATACAGTTATTTAAAACGTACCTCACAAAAAGGTACCAATTTGTACAAATCAATAATACCAGAAGCGAGCAAAAGGAAGTTACTTTCGGTGTACCCCAAGGATCCGTGCTGGGACCAGTCCTTTTAAACATTTATTTAAATGATATTTTCTCAGTTCCTACAGCCGGGGAAATCATAGCATACGCGGATGATACTTGCATCTTCTACGAAGAAGGGAATTGGAGAAAAGTCAAAACACTGGCAGAAAAAGATCTTGCTAACATTCAAAAATGGTTCAATAGTAAATTACTCACCATAAACTTTGCAAAAACATCGTTCCTTCCCACTTATATTGACAGTAGAACATCACCAGACTTCCAAACAATAAAAACTCTAAATAACGCAAATATAAATGCTGTTAATGAATTTAAATACCTGGGATTGGTCTTGGACTCAAATTTGAGATGGGACAAAACACGTTAAACATGTTATTAAAAAAGTAAGATTCTTAATACACAAATTTAAAGTTCTACGAGATATTCTCAATCCTAAGATGCTACATACAGTCTATATCTCACTTGTCCAGCCACACTTAATGTATGGTATAGTAGATGTTGGGAAAATTACTTTGACAAATCTTGATGTCATTAAAAAAAAATCATCAAAGTTATATATAAAAAAGATTTTACTTATCAATCCGACAATCTATGTCGGGAAAGCTCTATAATGGACTCACGGCAGCTTTACTATTATTTTACAAACATCTAACATAAAAATGTGCATCAACTTAAAAATATCAATCATGAATACAACACACGAAATAAAAAAAAACGTACACACTAAAAAAGACAAAGAAAACGACTGGCCAAAAATGCTACACTTATCTAGCCCCTAAACTCTAAAACACACTCACAGATAATATTAAAAATACAAAAAAATTAGAAAACTTCAAATACCACCTCAAAAGTTTCATTTTTGAAAACTCTAGAGAAATGATTCATAGAATAATAGAATAAACAGATAGTGCCCTGGTTGTATACTTATACATATTTCATTATTACTTGTACCAATGTAAACGCCTCTTCTATATCCATTTACTTTATTTATCGGACTTGTCGATCTTAATGATTTTACTCGTTGATTTTAATTCGTATAACTTATATTTATTACCATTATTTTTATTTATTTTTTACTGTTTCTTTATCTATATTAATTGTCAATCTCAATGATTTTACTCGTGATTTTAATTAGTATAAGTTATATTTATCGTCATTATTTTTATTGTGGTTTTATCTATATCTATAGACGATCTATATAATTTTACTCGTTGATTTTAATTAGTAATTAGTATAATGTTATATTTATTACCATTATTGCTTTATCTCATATTGATTTGTGTATTTATGTCACGCATAGGTTTAACCTTTAGTGACTTTTTCCAGTTTATTTACTTTAGCTAGATTACTTATTTACATTCCAACAATAATTCTAGTGTTTATTCTGTAATAATAACATTTGGTCAATAAACTTATTATTATTATTATGAAGACACAAAAATGTACAATGAAATTGACTCATAATCTTAATACCAGAGCCATCAGTTCAGCACAAGAGTATTTATCATGGGCTAAAAAATTAACTGGACGTTTTGTTTATCTTGGACAAATGATCTTGAATATCCCAGCAATAACGATAAAAAACATAAAGAATGTGCACAGCTTCAAAAAACACCTGAAAAATTTGATATCGCAGGACAGAAACATCATCAAGAATATAATTGATACCCCTTTTTAATGAAACTAATATTAATTGTGCTGTCTTCAAAATAATAATGGAAATTCGTATTTTACTGAAATTAGGTGCCATATATGTTGCAACAAAAATATGAGAATTTTGTGTATATACTCACTGTGATGTTTACGCATTCTTGTGTACTTCCTCCACATGATTTAGAGATTTATTTACAAAGTTTATTCTGTTTTTTCCACTCTTTTTGGGTATATGTGTATATAAAGGTGGGTTTGTATGTGTGCATGTGTACATGTATATATTTACTAAGTATAATACTATTGAAAAGGGAAACATTCTCAATTGAATATTGAATAGAGATATTCTTCTGTGAATTGAAAAATACATAATAAAAATGATTTTTCTCTTTTTTTTTTCTTTAGACATTCACAAAAAAAACATTTTTATTATTGTATTTTTCAATTCACAGAAAAATATTTCAATTCAATATTCAATTGAGAATGTTTCCCTTTTCAACAAGAATACCCCACAAGAAGTTATCTTGACGATGGAAGATAGTGACTAAAGTTTATCTTTCAGTCGCAGATGATTACACATCTGATTTTATGAACATCCTGTTCATATTTTCAAACAAATCTATAATACTATTATTATTTGAAGACTGCATAAACAACCATCCTTTGGAAAATAAATTATATTAATTTCAAAATCGTGTTATGAGACTGATTCTAAATTGTAACAGACATAGAACAATAGTTCGTATGCAAGATACTTACAATGGCAACCGTAAACAAAAAATTGACTTACTCTGCAATGATTTTCATCTTTAAAATCGTTAATATATATAATAAATTCATAATCACTATACTAGAAGTGCAAACAATTCCATATAGGAAGAGTAAATACTCAAAAAGGTGTGAACTCGATATCTGTAAAAGTTTTGAATGAATATAATTCAATTCCAAGTGAAATTAAATCCTCGTAGCCTTCAAAAAGAAACTTGTAAAGTACTTGTGATTAAATTATGATTTTTTTTCTTACTTATTCTTATTTTTTATATTATTATTATACTTATTTTATTCTGTCTATTTATATATATATATATATATATATATATATATATATATATATATATATATTCAATTCAAGTTTATTCATCTGAAGACCACAAGTGGTATAAGACATGTCAAGAATTTGGAGTATAGAGACAATACAAAATTACAGAGTAAAAAATTAAATATTACAAGAATGAGTACAAGTGCACACAGAGTACACTACAATTTAAATATTATGATAAAAAAAACAATTTCACATAGAGTACGACAGAATACACTAACATTAAATTATATCTTAAAGAATTAATTCCGAGGTATAAAATGCACCCTCCATTAGTACTTTTTCCAGCGACTTCTTGAATCTGAAATAGGTAGGTTCATTTCTAATGTTTTGGGGAATTTTATTGAAAATTCGAATTCCGATACTTAGAGGTCCGTTTTGCGCTAGGTTTGAGTTGTTTAGAGGAGTATTCAGCAGATGCTGATTCCTGGTGGAATGACTGTGAATGTCATTACGGCAGAGTAGAGTATTTATACGTTTGTAAATGTAACAGGCAGTTTCCAATATGTACAGAGAAATGAGGGGTAATACTTGAAGCTTTTTAAAGAGAGGTCTACTAGATTCTGTTTGAGGTTTACGAAACATGGCATGAATGCACTTTTTCTGTGTAATAAAGAGACGTTTGGCAGCAGGTGATTGTCCTCAGACTATAATTCCATATGCCAGTCTCGATTGAATTTCTGCATAATAGAAGTTTTTCATTACCGGGGTTGTCAGGACATTATACATACAGCGTATCTGGAATATTTTGGTGGTTTTATTACTATTTGAAGAATGAATAAACAACCGTCCTTGGAAAATGAATGACATTTTGATGGGTGTGAAGTTATCCACAACCACAAAATACACTGAGGAAAATGTAACTCGGATATGTTTCTTGTTAAAATGACAATGTAGGGCTATTTCAGAACACGAATTCTGTAGGTTGATAAATGCAAGAAATGATATTTAGAATGCGTTGTCATCCCGGGGCGGGGGTGTGATCGGGGTGGAAATGTTAAGAAAATTAAATATACATTCAAATGGCACTGTAGAGTTTTTTAGTTTGCAAATTCAGGAGGTTGAGATACATAGCACCAGATATATGAAATCATTTGTCGCCCCGTCGGAGTGCGAGTACGGGGTGAAAATATTGAAAAAAAACAATATTTAGTTTAAACGCGGTGTAGATTTTTATATGCAAAATCGATTCAGGAGGTTGAAAAACATACAAATTGATGTATGAAATCATTTGTCGCCCCGTTGAACGGTGTGTATTGGGGGGTGGAAATGTTGAAAAAAATTAAATTCAGTTTAAAGGCAGTGTAGAGTTTTGTAGTATGCAAATCGATTCAGGAGGTCAAATACATATCACCTGCTATATGAAATCATTTGTCGGCCCGTCGGAGGGTGTGTATTAGAGAGTCGAAAGGTTGAAAAAAATCAATATTCAGTTTAAACGGCACTGAGTAATTCAGGAGGTCGAAATACATACGCCTTGATATATGAAATCATTGTCGCCCCATCGGAAGGTGAATTTTAAATGAGAAAATATTGAAAAAAATCAATATTCAGTTTAAACGACAGTGCAGAGTTTTCTAGTATGCAAAATCGAATTCAGGAGGTCGAAATACATACTACCTGATATATGAAATCATTTGTCGCTCCATCAAATGGTGTGTAAGAGGAGGTGGAAATGTTAAAAAAATTATATTCAATTTAAACGGCCGGGTAAAGTTTTCTATTACGCAGAATCGATTTCAGAAGGTTGAAATATATACCACCTGATATTTGAAAACATTTCTCGCCCCGTCATAGGGTTAGTTTTGGGAAAGGAAATGTTGAAAAAAAATTATATTCAATTTAAACGGCCGGGTAAAGTGTAATTTTTTATTAAAAAAAAATATTAGAAGGGACAACTAGTTTTTTATCTGACTTGAATATTTTTCTGCCATATGCAAAAACGTGGTGATACACTCTTCCTGCAAACAATGAAAAAACCTACACATTAATAATTTCGGCTCGGTTCTGGCAATAACAATTTAAAATCCTGACCATGATTTTATTATCAATTCAACATTGAAATAATTTACTGTGAGAAAGTAATTAATACATTTCAAATTGTTACTGCCCCAGCAAAGACCAAGAAAATAGAAAACTGAAATGGGGATTCGAAATAAAATTGAAATTAATAGTGAAAAAATGAAAATTATAAAAAACCGATATCACAATTTCTAATAAAACCGAAATCAATACCTACTTATAAAAAAAATATTCTAAAGACTTCCAAAATGAAGATTCTAAATAGAACTGGATTTGATGACATTTCTGTTAGGATTTTTGAAAATCTTCCAAATAATGCCCTGAACCAACTAGTATCTCTGATAAATGAATCCTTCAAAGAAGGCATATTTCCACCCTTTCTCAAAACATCAATTGTTATACCGATCTACAAAGGTGGTGAAGTGAACTCTCCCATGAATTTTAGGCCCATTTCTCTCATTCCCACGTTAACCAAAATCATCGAAAGACTCGTTAAGAAGAGAATCATTGACTTTTTGCAGGCGTGTGATATATTGAGCATCAAACAGTTTGGATTTCAGTGCAATAAGAACACAAATGATGCAATATTTTCACTGTTATGGGAACTGTATACTAGGATCAATGAAGGTGGAGTTGCCGCGGCTGTATTTTGTGATTTATCGAAGGCTTTTGACTGTGTGAATCATGAAATACTGTTGCGGAAACTTCACCGTTACGGATTTTGAGATAAAGCACATTCATGGTTTACGTCATATTTATCTGGCCGCACACAAGTAGTTAAGACAAAATCAATTTCAAGTTTAGGTAATATACAATGTGGCGTTCCGCAAGGATCGGTCTTGGGTCCAATTTTGTTTTTACTATATGTTAATGATCTGACGACGCCCGACATTTCAGGTAATGTCACCCTGTCCGCCGATGATACCACCATACTATGGCATAAAGATAAGGAAGCCGATCTTCATCATATCATCAATTCAGATATAATAAAAGTCAAAGAGTGGTGCGACTCGAACCTTTTGTCCTTCAACATATTAAAAACCAAGATAGTGTCTTTCAAATGTGCAGTTGCTGATATTTTTTTAAACCACCAGATTATTGAAAACAGTGTCTTTTCTAAATTTCTAGGACTATACATTGACAACGGTCTTAAATTCAATGAACATGTGAAAAACTTGAATAAAAAATTGTCCTCTGGTTGTTATGCTGTGAAAATTGCTGCAAATGAACTAGGATACTCAACCGCAAAGACAGTATACTACTCCTTGGTAGAATCACATTTGCGATACGGTATCTCATTCTGAGGAGTGTGCAGTGGCAATGCTCTTCAAAGTGTTTTTGTTTTACAAAAACGAGCCTTGAGATACCTCTGTAAATTAAAATTTCGCGATTCGTGCAGACTTCACTTCAGGCAACACAACATACTCACGGTAGTATCAATATTTATACTTGAAACAGTGTGCCTCATAAATAAACACAAACAAAATTTCATTACAGAGAGTAGGTACGCCACCCGTCAAAGTAACCATCTCAAACTACCATTACCATCTTCCACTCTCGTTAAGGACTCAATTATATATAACGGCTGCAAAATGTACAATCACCTTCCAAATAATATTAAAGATATACCGTCCAACGCCAGCTTCAGAAAAGCAGTAAAAAGAGTTCTCTCCGATAGAGCCTATTATAGTTTGGAAGAATATTATGTGGATAGAATAGAAGGATAAGTAGACCAAAACTATATACTGTGATATCATATACCTTCTATTGTTTGATATATTTTCAAACCTAATATTTTGAATTTTTCTAATTTTGAGGATTTTGAAATTTTTGGATTTTAAATGTTTTTCATGAAACTTTGTTGATGTTTAAAAAAAAAAGGTGTATATGACTCTTCACTTATATATATATATATATATATATATATACATAGATGCATGCAGTTCGATTATAGCCAATCGAATGAAGTTAATTCAACACATTACTTCTAGATAAAAAAAACGGAAATAGGGTATCCCAGACCAAATTGCACTGAAAATGTTTAACAGTTGAGAATCGTGACATTAATAGTGACATTAATAGTGACATTAATAGTGGAAACGTAGAATTAAATGACAAAAAATTAATTGTCAATGAATTTAATTCGTTTTTTACCAGCATAGGAAAAAAGCTAGCAAATAAAATAACAACTTGCAACTATAGAAATGATGGTCAGCGCACAATGAATTCATTTTTTTTAACCCCCAGCACGGAAAACGAAATTTTAGAGCAAATAAAAAAATTAAAAAACGGTGTTAAAGGTGGTGAAGACTGCATTTGTTCCAACATAATAAAAAAATTCAAAGAACAATTAATTAAACCATTGTATCACATAGTAAATACTGTTTTTGGTACTGGAGTGTTTCCTGAAATTTTAAAAACTACAATAGTTATCCCACTGTTCAAACAGGGAGGATAGGAAATCAACAAATAATTATAGGCCTATTGCTCTAACAAGTTCTATAAGTAAAATAATAGAAAAGTGTTTAAGGCACAAGATATTAATCTATCTGGAAAAGAAGAAAATATTGCACCCTAATCAATTTGCCTTCAGAGAGAACAACAGTACCAAAAATGCTCTTTGCAGGATCACAGAGAGAATCCTAAAAAAATTAGATGAGGGTAAAAAAGTGATAGGTATATTCCTTGATCTGCAGAAGGCATTTGACACGGTGGCGCACCAAATTCTGTTGGAACGTTTGGAACGGGTAGGAATTAGAGGTATACCAAATAGCCTGGTTAAATCATACTTATCTAAAAGAAATCAGAGGGTAATCATCTCAGGTGAGGAGAGTGACAAACCAGAGATGGAATTTGGTGTGCCGCAGGGTACAGTGCTCTCGACACTACTGTTTAATGTTTATATAAATGCTCTTATGTATGAATTGGATGGGATTTTCTGTTTTGAAGATGACTCTGCAGCAATAGTATGTGGGGAAGACTGGGAAACTACAAAAAACATTGCACAAAATTAAAATATGGCTGGACTGCAGTTTGCTGTCTCTCAATATAGAAAAAACTAAGTTTTTAACTTTTTCACTTTCCTCTCGAGTAAAGCCGAATTTTTATAATCTAAAATTGCATAATTCTCAATGTGATCTAGAATTACGATGTAAATGTGATAATGGGATTGAGAGAAAATCCTCGATAAAATACCTGGGAGTAATCATAGATGAAAACCTTGGTTGGAAGGAACATATTCAATATGTAACTGGTAAAATTAGAAAACTTATTTATAAATTCTATGAGTTAAGAAACATTTTATCGTTTTCATCTTTAAAAATGGTCTATTTTTCACTAATAGAGTCAATAATAAATTATGGTATTGTAGACTGGGGGAGTACAGGAACAACAATTATGTCTAAGCTCATAAATGCGCAAAAGTGGATTATAAAGATAATGCTCTTTAAGAAGAAAATATATCCTACAGAATCTGTATATATAGATAGCAAACTGTTATGTCCTAATCAATTGTATGTAAAATCAGTTATTAGATTCATGCTAAAAAACACATACTACAGGGAGGATTTAAAACATGGTGTAAATACAAGAAATGCAGCTAATAATAATCTCTTTCTGTGCAATCCTAAACATACATTATGTCAAAAGCATATTTATTACATAGGTCCAAAGATTTACAATAGTCTACCCCATGCTATAAGAAATAGACCATACCATAAAGTAAAAAAGGAAATTGTACAATGGATAATTGAGACTAAGTACACTGTAACCTTCATGCTTTGATGGAGGAAATAAAAATAAAAACATGTTTTTGTGATTGTTACCTCAGAATGATATTTTTTCTTTTTATATCTTAGGAATTTTCCTAAAGTATTAATTTAAGTTAGTTAAGTAAATTGCTAAATGTTGTACCCTAAAATAAAATTGAATGTGATAATGTAAGTGGGTGCACACACAGTATTCAGAATACCATCGTGCACCGAATATAATTTATTTAGTTTATATCAATATATATGTGGTTGTTAAGACATATTATCAATAAGATATGTAAAATATATTGCTGTTACTAAATAAATAAATAAATAACATATGCTTATACACCTTGAAGTTAGGTGCATAAGCTATGTTCTATTGGGTCCATTCTTGTTTTGGAAAGATCGTTGTTGTCATTTTTCTCAGCAGATTTGGCCATTCCAAAGTTTAGAACACTATTGAAGTGGGTTCATATCGACTAAACAATATAACCTCAAATTGAATAATTGACTGAATACAAATAAACATATCAGCCTTCTTTACAATTTTGATTCAAGTGATTAGCATTCAATATTATTTATAATTTCTATTGTGGAATTTTCTTACCGAATATTACACATACTCACACTTGTGATATAAGTGAAAAAATGTTGATATTTCGTTCAACATGGTAAGGGGAACGGATGGTTATGGATAACCTGGAAAGCTGTTACAGGCTGTGACTGTAGGGTTGGTTCTAAATGTTGGTTATGATAAAGTTTGTCCCATCAATCTTAGGTTATATTTTACATTGAGGGTTTAAGAACCATGAAAAAAAGTTTGACACAATCTCAAATGAATTCGGAGTGATTATAAAGAATGTCTCGCAGTTCTTGGGGAATATGGCGGTGAATTTACCAGTCAAGAAAAGTTGGTATTAGTACAAAAATGTAATTAATCGTTAACGGTGGGAAAAAAAGTAGATCTGCATTTTTTTTATGTGCTCCTAGTGTTAAGATGAACCAATTTCCAAATAATTAATTTGTATGTAGGGATGAATCATATGGCTCTGCTTGGATTGTATGATAAAATTACTATTTGAACGCTCTAACACTCATATATTTGCTATAGTTTTTTCTTGAGTCATGTATTAGAAAAAAATGAATATATGAACGTACCCGAAATCAATGACCTATACTATGAGAGTTCGGTAGGATTTGCAACCTTTAGATTTTTTCTAACACATGCCCTTCTCGCAGTTACCTCTTATAATACTCATATTGAATGAGAGTTCTGCCAAATTTTCGGTAATAATCATATACAGGAGTTTTTGCTCTCGTAACATGCATTATGCATTTCTGTTTTGAGAAGAATTATATTCAGCATACTAGAAAACTCTACACTGCCGTTTAAACTGAATTTTATTTTTTTCAACATTTCACCCCCCAATACACACCCTTTGACGGGGCGACAAATGATTTCATATATCAGGTGGTATGTATTTCAACCTCCTGAATTCGATTTTGCATACTAGAAAACTCTACACTGCCGTTTAAACTGAATTTCGATATTTTTTTCAACTTTTCCACCCCAATACACACCCTTTGACGGGCGACAAATGATTTCTTATATCAGGTGGTACGTATTTCGACCTTCTGAATTCGATTTTGCATACTAGAAAACTTTACACTGTCATGTGAACTGAATATTGTTTTTTTTAAGATTTCCACCCCCCAATACACAACATCTGAAGGGGCGACAAATGATTTCATATATCAGGCGGTATGTATTTCAACCTCCTGAATTTGATTTTGCATACCAGAAAACTCTACACTGCCGTTTAAACTGAATATCGATTTTTTCAACTTTTCCACCCCCCAATACACACCCTTCGACGGGGCGACAAATGATTTCTTATATCAGGTGGTACGTATTTCAACCTTCTGAATTCGATTTTGCATACTAGAAAACTCTACACTGTCGTGTAAACTGAATATTGGCGTTTGACTGTGTATCCCATGAGATACTGATTAACAAACTCAATCACTATGGTATAAGAGGTATTCCACTGAAACTGTTCGAGTCATACCTATCTCAAAGAAAACAAGTTGTTTCCATCGACGGTATTACATCTGACCCAGGTCTTATTGAAAACGGTGTCCCTCAAGGGTCTGTTTTGGGTCCACTGCTATTTATTATCTACATCAACGATTTTCATCACTTTCTATTGCCTAATAGATCTGTCTTATTCGCTGACGAAACAACAATAATAAACTCCGCCAAGAATATCAACTCTCTCAAACAGCTAGCCATGGGCAGTGGAACTGAAGCAAACAAATGGTTTACAGCGAATAAATTAAATCTGAATCAAGACACAATATTTAACCATCTCCTCACATACAGATGTTACACAGGGTTTAGTAGTGAAATTATTAGGAGTATATATTGATGACAATTTGTCCTGGGTCAGTCACATACATTATTTATGTAGGAAATTATCGAGTGTAATTTTCATGCTCCGAAGACTAAAACAAATGCTAAGCTCCACAGCTCTTAAAATTGCTTATTTTTTATTGTTTCATTCCCATATATGCCACTCGATGATTTTATGTGGGGCATCGTCACATTCTACTAAAGCTTTCATCCTACAAAAAAGAGCCATAAGGATTTCAACAAAACTAGAAATTATGACTATTCCATCGGTTTACATGTATTACTCTAGAAATCCACAACAAGAAAGATTCATTAATAAAAAATTCTGACCACCATAATTACCAAACTAGATCTGGAAATCTACTTAGATGTCAACGATTTAGGTTGAATAAATCTAGGGAGAATTCGCTGGACCTTGACCTTTATAATAAACTTCCAGAATACTTTAAAGATTTTGCCCAGAATCTTTTCAAGAGTAGAATGAAATATTTTCTTCAAACTCACTGTTTTTATTCCACTTCAGAGTTTCGCAATTTCAAATTCCCCATAACTCTGAATTCGTTGAATTTATATTTTTGACTTGCTAAAATTATGCAGAAATGTATAGAAATTAGTTATATAAATACTACAACTACTATTGATTTTTTCAATATTTTCACCCCCAAGACTCACCCTTCAACGGGGCGACAAATGATTTCTTATATCAGGTAGTATGTATTTCAACCTTCTGAATTATATTTTGCATACTAGAAAACTCTACACCGTGTTTGAACTAAATTTCAATTTTTTTCAGCTTTTCCATCCCCTATACACACCCTCTGACGGGGCCCCGGGATGACAACGCATTCTAAATATAATTTCTTACATTTATCAACCTACAGAATTTGATTCGTGTACTGAAAAAAACTTCATTGAATGTATATTAATTTTTTCAACATTTCAATCCGATTACACCCCCGCCCCGGGATGACAACGCATTCTAAATATAATTTCTTACATTTATCAACCTACAGAATTTGATCGTGTACTGAAAAGCCCTACATTGTCATTTTGACAAGAAACAGATCCGAGTTAGATTTTTCTCAGTGTATTTTGTGGTTGTGGATAACTTCACACCCGTGACATTTTGTGCTAAATTGAAATGAGAAATTTGCCCATAGATAGTTTTTGTGAAAAAACCTTTTTGAGTTTCTTGGATATTTGCTATGAGTCATTGTTTAATGTAAATGTTGTATTGAATATTATTGGCAAATAAAATATTATTTTATAAGTATTTTTTATTTTTTCCATTGAGAAAAATTTGAGTGTATTATATCTGCTGTGTAGTATGCCTAGGCCTGTTGATTTGTCAGTATAAATAAATGAATAAATAAATTATTATTATTAATGTCATCAAGTTTTATCTCGGCAAAGTAAAATGTTTCAAATGAAGAGTTTCTACATTAAATTTATGATTTATGGATATATAGTAAATTATTGTTTAATTTTAACCAAGCACTGAGAGCTGTAAAACTAGACGATTTTGTCAATCAAAAACTCAATTAATAACTGTAACATTAAATTTTATTCAAATAATGGTTCAGTAAATGATCTTATATTCTGAAATAGAAACAATGAATGGTCTACAATTCTACTTTATTATTACTCATTCTAGTGTGTTGATATTGTATAGATCTGGATGTGTCTTGCAACAATGTTGCAACTGCGTTGTGGAATTACTGCGTAGAATGCCTGGATTTTTGGATATAACAGCTCCCATCTTTTTGAAAAAGTTGATGCTATTGGATGCAGCAACTTTTAGACTGAAGTTTTGCTTGGGCCGGAATTCAAGATTATTCTTTCTTCTTCCTCGATGTCTTCGCCGATGTGGATACTAGGTCTTCTTCTTGAAGGTAAGAACCTAGAAAGGGTTCTGAAGGGTTGACGTTGGCCTGGAGGTCTTGGGGGTTGATCATCTCCTCTTGGTGTCAAAATTCCAATTTTCATGGGATAACGTTTTTTGCATTTACAAAAAATATATAAAATTATCAAACATATCATCAATATAATTATAAAATACGTAAACCAGGATATATGTTTCGTGATAAAAGGTTCATTAATAATTTTGTCAATATCTTCAGAATATTGATTCAATTTATGTTGAGCTATATTTAAATCATCAACATTTAATTTGCTCAATTTTAATGGTTTAAAAATTGGCATATTGTGTTTTTCAGGCAAATGTTCACAGCATTCGAATGGAATTAAAATAGCATGACTTTAAGTTACTTCTTTTCAATATTATTCATATGTTTTGAATGTACTCTGGTATTCCCAATAAAAGCGTTACATTCTGGTTGAAGTTTCAAAATTGAATTCAATTGAATAATTTTAGTGAAAGGTTCAATGTTTGAACAGGTAATTTTCAAAGGTAAAGGATCTGATGAAGTTATTAACCAAATATTTGTGTCTAAATTGAACACATTATAATCTTTAGCAAAAAGTAAAGACATTTGACAGGTTCTTGGTAATTCAATAGAATGTCTGAAGAGTTGAGCCTCACATATAGCATCTTTGTCTATAGGGTAAGGTAAAATATCAGAACAAATTCTCATATTGATTCCTAAAGGTTTACAATCATCTAAATTTTGCAATATAAAATATAACATAGAATCATCATCTCTCGCAATATATTTTGAATTGGTTGGTAAAATGTGTGAAAGTCCGGTCCTGTTATCAAGGATGGGGATTGGATATAATTGAAAGGATGTGTAAAATTCAGGTTCCACTAGAGGAATTTTCAGAACAAAAATAACTCTGTTTTCTGTTTGAAAAGCTTCAAGTTCAATTAAATCTAGATATTGAGCAATAGACGAGGTTTTTGCAGGAAGTGGTAAATTATTCTTTTTTATTGATTGAGATATGTCCTGAAGAGCATATTCCAAATCTCTAGGGGTAATAATTGATGTATGAAGTATTTTAAGTCTTGCGAAAGTGATTGAATTTAAAATATCATCCAAATAGGATTCAATGTATAAATAACTTTCCATGAGAGTTTCACAAATTTCTAAAGCTCTTAGTTTCGCTTCAATGATTGCCATATCATCTGAAATCTGAAAAATTGATTTTTCAATCTCTTTAATATCCTTGTAAATGTCTCTTCATCTATTTGTAATTTTTGTATAGTAAAATTAAAACTTCTAATTACTGAAGTAGTACCTGAAATTTGGTTTTTCAAAAGATTTTCTAATTGATATTCGTCTCTGGTTATTTTATTAATACATTCATTAAAATATTCGCCGTCACTACTATCCAAATTACCGGTAATGGCTTTCCAAAAGGTACCAATACCATTGATTGATCCTCTTTTAAATCTTTTATTTATTGATTTCGTATCAACGTATATTTCTTCTAATTGTAGATTTAAAGAATCAGCAATTTGCGTTAGCAGGCTGATATGTGTTTTAATTTCTGTATAAAAATAGTTCATTCTTGGATTATCGGTTTCTAAAAATATCATTAGATTTTTAAGTATATTATGATTACGTTCTAATGCACTACTGATTAGGGACGTATCCTTAAAGGCTAACAATGTCCACTTATCGTTTGATAGCTTCATGATAGTACACTCCAATAGTGTTGTTGATCGGGGTAACTGCAAACTGGCCTAAGGCTGCTGTCGCAAGTTATATCAAAGCCGCGATGAATAGCATTTCGATCTAAAATGAATTATTCGAAATAAGGTTTCATTCTATCAAAATTAATTTTAGAGTGTTGATTTGTTTCAAGATTTTCAAGAAGGGCAGAATTTTGGAAAAGTTCCAAAATTTTATAAGGACCATTAAATTTATTTTGTAATTTGTTTCCTATTTGAGACTCTTTAACGTATACTTTGTCTCCAACTTCATAGTCTGGGGGTTCATGTTTTATGTCTTTGTCAAATCTTATTTTGGCTTTTTCTTTACTTCGGTTGGTTTTCGCTCGCGCAATATCATAATAATAAGAGATTCTGTTATTTAAATCTCGAACGTATTTAGTGATTAAATCTTTTTGATTATATAAGATTTCTGGGGGTCGTGTAGAGGTGTGTCCGAAGATCAACTCATAAGGGGTAAATCCGTGTGTCTTATTTTTCGTGTTATTATAACATATAACAGCATATGGGAGTACATTTAAAGGATGTTCATCGGGATTTTCTATTTGTTGAGATCTATTCATTTCCATTAGTGTGGCATGGAATCTTTCTAAGCTTCCATTACTCTGGGGATGATTTATGCTTGAAAAAGTTAATTTGATGTCATATAGAGTACATAGGTCTTTCATGGTATGGTTGTTGAATTCTTTTCCACTGTCACAATGTATTCGTAACGGGGTTCCATAATGTTGGAAATATAATAAAAGAGTATTTACTACTGATTTGGCGGTTTTATCTTCCATTGGATAAGCTTGTGTAAACTTAGTAAGTTCGTATCTAATAGTCAAGGCATAATTTTTTGTTGGGATTTCTAAAAGATCAATGTTAATTCTTTCGAAAGGGGTTTTCGGAGTTTCAGTAATGACTAAAGGGTTACTCAAATTTTGTCTACAGATTTTGGTTTTTTGACATGTTTCACATTCTTTAATGTATTTTTCTACGTCTTTAGTAATACCAGTCCAGTTATATTTTTCTCTGATCCTTCGTAAAGTTTCATTAGTACCACGGTGTAAATTTGCTTTACCATTGTGATATTGATCTAATATTAAAGGAATTTGATCTTGGTCTGGGGTTTGAACTACGTTCTGACAAATTTGAAATTTAATTTCATCCTTGTCTGCAAGAATGTATGAGAGCATTTCTTGAATGGGAAGATCTGAATTATTTTCGACATAATAATTTTGTGTAGGTTCGAAAACATGTTGATCTCTATATAGAGAGCTGAACATATATTCTATGGCATTATTAGGTTCGTATGGTATAGGAATTATAAAGTATTTCCTATTTTTGATCGTTTTGCTAGTTAAAACATTTATTTTATTATAACGAAAATCTGGTTCGTCTTCAAAAATATCCTCAAAAATGATTTCATGTATGTCTGTTGTTTTGTTTCTTTGTGGAAATATTATTATATTTCTATGGCTTTTGTCCAAAAGTTGTACATTTATAAATAAAAATTTGGAATACTCAATCAATGATTTTTCTTTAAAAAGTCTTGAAAAATTTGTTAATTCTTCTAAGATGGTTTCAGGGGCTATTTCTGTTTCAGTATCGGATAATTCTTCATTTTCTTCATTTGTCATTAAAATTTTAGAATGGAACTTAGCGCATTCTTTGAAGTGATTTATTTTGATGCGAGATAAGGCGTCTGCATTTTATTGATTTTGCCAGGTTTATAAATTATTTCATAGGAGTATTCTTGAGTTTTAGCACCATCGAGCTAATCGGCTACCAGGGTCTTTTATGGAAAATAACCAAGATAAAGGTCTGTGGTCAGTGATCAAGATGAATTTTCTACCAAAAATAAGGTCTGAAGTGCTTTACTGCCCATACTATAGCTAGTAATTCACGTTCAATTGTTGAGTATTTAGTTTCTGCAGGACATAGGGTTCTGGATGCATAAGCAATAGGAAGATCTTTGCCGATAGGTCCTTGAGAAAGTATGGATCCAATAGCAAAATTACTTGCGTCCGCGTAAGAATAAATGGGTCATTAAAATTGGGATAAATCAGAATAGGACTTTGAACAAAAAAGTTTTTCAATGTTTGAAGCTTGACACATGTTGGGGTGGAGTGGAAAGGTAAATCTTTTTGTAATAATCGTGTTAAGGGTTTGGAAATTTTGCAAAATTAGGTATACATTTTCTATAGTATCCTGTCAATCCTAGAAATGATTTTATTTCTTTGGGACTAGTTGGTTGTGGAAAATTTTGAATACATTCAATTTTTTCTGGGTTTGGTTTTACTCCGTCTTTTGTTATTAAGTGTCAAGATAAGCGACTTCTTTTAAGTAAAATTCGCA
The DNA here is from genome assembly GCA_018342105.1 of Gonioctena quinquepunctata. Classification (NCBI taxonomy): domain Eukaryota; kingdom Metazoa; phylum Arthropoda; class Insecta; order Coleoptera; family Chrysomelidae; genus Gonioctena; species Gonioctena quinquepunctata. The sequence goes on from JAFIRS010000680.1 coordinate 572,416, forward strand.
TTTATCAGGTTGAATTTTTAAGTTGGCATTTTGTAGTCTTTTGAAAATATCGGAAAGTCGAAAAATATGTTCATGAATGGTTGCTGAATACACTATAATATCATCCATGTATATCAGACATCTTTCATTTTGGATACCAAGTAGTATATTATCCATTACTCGCTGAAATGTACTAGGGGCATTTTTTAAACCGAAAGGGGTACGAAGGAATTCGTAATGTCCATTTTCAACTGAAAAAGCAGTTTTTGAAATATCTTTAGGGTCAACTTCAATTTGGTGAAAACCTGATGCCAAATCGAGGGTTGTGAAATATTGACACTGTCCAAGTTGGTCAAGTAGATCAGTTATGTTTGGAAGGGGGTATTTGTCATCAACTGCTACTTCGTTAAGTTTTCTATAATCGATTACAACTCGCCATTTTTGTTTTCCAGATGCGTCTAATTTTTTTGGGACAACCCATACTGGGGATTACCAAGGTGAAATGGAAGGTTGAATAATTTTTTGATCTAACATTTTCGAAATTTGATTTTTTACTTCATTTTTATGAACATAAGGATAACGATAAGATTTTGTAAAAGTTGGTTTGGAATCTCCTGTATCGATCGAGTGTTTGATTTCATTTGTAAAAGATAATTGATTTCATTTGTAAAAGATAATTGATCTCCTTCTAAATAAAATATGTCAGAAAATTTTAAACATACTTCAGTCATAAGTTATTTTTCTTCTTCATTCAAATGATCAAGTCTCAATTGTTTTTCTATTTCTTGGTGTCTGTCTGTCTGTATATTTATTTGTTCAAAATCTGAAATATTATAATTCAGTATATTTTCAGAGTCGGTTACAGGTTCTAATTTCAGGTCTGAGAAATCAATTGTTTTTGAAATACAATTAATATTTACATAAGCATTTGGAAGTCGAACTTTTTCCTTTTCTTGAGCTACCAGTATAGCTTCAGTATTCTTCAAATTACTTTTCAATTTAAATATTTGTTCAGTTCTTGGTCCAATGAAATAATATTTTTAATTTCTTCTGGAATTTTTTGATCTTCAATTGGAATATTTTTTCAATTTTGAAAAGAGGAAGTTCCTTAAAATTCGTTATTATTTTTTTAATTTTGATATCAACAACGCCATCTTAGTGTTCGAGAAAATCTGAACCTAGAAGTCCGTCGAATTCGATATCTAAATCGTGAATGTAAATTTTATGTAGGTCTGTATCATTAAAAGGAATCATGACAGATTCTTGTATCATGATTTTTTCATTAGAAATTCCTTGAATAGGTAAGTTTTCGGGAGAACGATATAAAGGGTAATGTGCAACTGTTTGGGGTTTAAAAAAGAAATTCCTGCTCCGGTATCTATAAGAATTTTGAATTTTCCTGTACTATCCAATATATAATATAAATTATTAGCGTTTACTGTATTTAAACGAATTTCTGAAGAGAGTTTTGGAATGGATTTTGGGATTGTGGTGTCATTAGGTTGGTGCAATTGACTTTTTCCGGGCTTTTGTTTTCTATCTGAAGTAAATTCGTTTGGTCGACAAGGTTGTTTATTTCTTTCTCCTTCAGACAAATAGGAGGACTGTCTATAGCTAGGCGTGAATAAAAATCCGATGTGTCAGGATCTTCATCAAAGTAATCATTATATGTTTCGAAAGAGTCGTCATAATGTTGTGATGAATTGCAATCATAAGATGCTGTAGTTACTATTATCAAGTTCTAGAAACTGAGAGTCATTTTGAAAGTAAAAGTCATTTGACTGATATTGAGGTTCATTGTAATCCTCATTGAAATGATGAGTTCTCTGATTCGAAGAGTTTGATGGGTAATTCGGATTTCTTTGAATTACAGAGGGTCTTACTTGGGTTTGATTCGAATTTATTAATCTGGGTTGGAATTGATTTTGTTGAAATGAATTCCTTTGGAATTGACTTTGCTGTGAGTTTGGAGTTAATTGCATTCGAGGGTTTGGGAATCGTTGTTGGAAATTTTGGAATCTCGAAAAATTTGAATAAGGATTCCTGTTGAAATTGGGTTTTGATTTGGATAAAATTGGGGAATTTTGTGGATTCTGACTAGAATATGATGAAACATTTGTGTTTTGGTTTCTAAATTGATCATGTCTCGTCATGTTTGGGTGATTCATATTACTCATTTTTCTTGGTTGAAATGGCGTTGAGGGGCGATTTGATTGATTAAGTTTTTGATTTTCGAAATATGATAATTGAAGTTCTTGTTTGATTCTAATTGATGCTTCTAGCATGTTAACTGGAGTAAGCTTGCAATTATCTGACCTAATTTGGATTCAAGACCAGTTAATAAGGTTAAGAACCATAGATTCAATTAAATTTGATTGAGCAGTTTTCTGCATTTGAATTAGATTTGATTTTTTGGATGCAAGATAACATTTTGCATGATGAGTTTGAAGTCTCGAAAGAAAGCAAGGGCATTCTCTCCGGTATTTTGTCAATTCTCTGTAAATCTTGGATTAATGAGGTGAGATCTCTTGAATCTCAAAATGAGCATTAAGTAGAGTTTTATTTCGCCATATGTTTCAGGATTTCGAGAGTTTATCAATTGGGCTGCTTTTTTGTTTCAATTTATTTCTAATGTGAATCGTTAGCAAAAGTTTTTGTTGACCGACTGCCATTTGTTGGGCATGGTCGCAGGCATTTAAAAAAGTATTTAAAGAGATTAGATCTCCATCGTACTGAGGGACGATAGAAAAAATTTCAGATAATTTGTATGGTTTGAGTTCGGGATCGTTTCCTACATCATCATCATGACATTCGCCATTGTCGGAAACAACAGACATTTTAATGGGGTCTTTTCAAAATGGGTAAAATTGTCAAAATAGGGTATAATAGGTCAAAATTGGGACAATTTGCTATTAACAAAACAGGACTTTTTCTGAGATTGAAATTGAAAAAGAATGGTAAATAGTTTCAATCAGTGAATTGAATAATTAAAAACTAGATGATTCGATGTCACTTACAGTTATTAGAGGTGAGATTTCTGAAGTTCTCTGCCAGGGGCTTCACTAGGTGTTCCTATCCACAAAGCTTCAGGGGTGCTGGTGATGAGTGCTGAGTTTCTCTGTCAGGGGCTTCACTAGGTGTTCCTAATCCACAGGGAAGTCTCAGGAGTGCTGGGATGATTTTCTTACTTGCTATTTTCTTGTTTTTTCTTACTTGCTAATTTCTTGTTCTTTAACTGGGTAGGAAGATGAAATCCGGCTGGATGGCGTTGCTACCTTAGGATGAGCCTCGTTCTGGGGTTTCCTCAAGCTCCAGGACCGTCTTCTCGTCTTGCTTTGGGTTCTTCTCACAAGGGTTTGGAAACCTCCACTCTGGTATTTTTAAGGTGTTGAATAATCAGGGTGTTGAAAAATCCGCACGACTGCCCAATTTGTTATAGTGATATTCACTTAAATGGTTTTAAAAAAAAACTTTTTTATACTTATTACAAAAATGATATGATATATCTGACAACTACCGGGGAAAAGAAGTGCGAATAGAAGTGCGCTCTTCGGTTCTTGGGATCCTCTTATAGATCGGTGGTGCTGACTCAGAACTGCCTTGTTTACGCTTGGAGCCCAGGTGGATGAATGCTCACTTGGCTTTGTCCATTGCTCTTGCAACAATGTTGCAACTGCGTTGTTGGAATTACTGCGTAGAATGCCTGGATTTTTGGATATAACATGTATATATGAGTATATATATTAGATATTTATATTTAGAGTTAATTCATTACAAATTATGTATATACAAATATTGTTTACACACTTTATTAGCTTCACCTGTTTGAAATTTTGCATGAGTATTAAAAATCAGAATCAATTTATTCATCACAAAAAAATACATATATATATATATATATATATATATATATATAGTAAAAACCGGATATAACGACATTGAAGGGACCGTATACTTGGATGTTATGTCCGATAGTTGTTATAAACAATATACACAAGTATGTATGTATATATTATGTCTGTTTGTAGTATGGGGGTAGGTTATGCATATGTTTTCATGTTTTCAAATAACTTTATGTTCAGATGTCCTCGATCGTTTAATTTTCAAGGAGTTGTTCGAAAAGAGCCTTTATTTTATCTTTATCCTTCCAAATCGTTGATATCGTAGGTGTGAGACTCCACATTCCTTTGCAATTCCACTATTTGACTCGCCATTTTCTAATCTCCATATAATATGTGATTTTTTTTCAATATTAAACACTTTCCTATTTCTTTTTTTTGCGACATAGTAACGCGTAAACACACGATCTGAACCAAAAGTTTTAAAATCAACCTGTAATTCCACGGTCAACTTACCCAATGAATAAGTCAGTAAAACATGCAAGGTCAAATGGCAAAGAGCAGGAAAGAGGTTCTATAGCAAAATATTCCTTCATATGATTAGTATGAAGGTGAAAATTGTTCGTAATGTTTTGTTTTGCTGGAATAGGTAAGCGGTTGGTCGTTATAGCCGATGAATAGCAGATGAATATCGATAAAGTTTCGTCGTTTTAAGCGATATGGCGCTGTATCCGATGTCGATGTATAGGCAGTATGTGTAATTATTAGGTTATATAGATTCGGCCAGGACCTTGACATTCGGTTGTTTATAACCGATCTGTCGATTATAAGCGATGTTGTTATATTCGGGTTTTTACTGTATATATATATATATATATATATATATATATATATATATATATATATATATAACTCTTTATTAGCAAATAATGCTCTTCATAATATACAGTCACTTCATAATAGATAAGATACAAAACAAAAATAATTTTAAAAGAGACAAGTCACATCATTATAAACAAGATTAAATAGGTACATTTACAAATATATATTCCATACACTTTCTTTTTAATAAATTCAATGAATCACAGTTTTTGAGGTGGGATAGGTAAATTATTGAATAAAATCAATCAGAACTAAACAGAGATTCACAACCTATATACTCTCTGTTGATATAAAATTTCCAATACTATTTCTAGTGGAGTGTGTATGAATACTACTTGGAGTAAGGTCAACTGTTCACTCAGATAATTTGGCAACATATTGTGTTTAATTTTATATATAAAGCAATAGCATATTTATTGTTATCCTTTGTTTAGCAGACAAAAGGGGCAGTGTTTCCAACATGTATTTCACAGGGTATCGTTTATTACAATTCAGTATTGCTCTTATGGATCTGTTTTGGAAGCTTCTGTAATCTATTAAGATTTCCATTGCTTACAAAATAGAAGTGTACTGCAATAGTCGAAGTGGGATGCTATTATTGATTTATATATTGTTAATTTAGCATATTGACTTATTTTATTATTTAATCTATACAAAAGATTAATTTTCGTGGCTATTTTCTTCTGAATATAACTACAGTGAGTATTAAGATTCAAGTTTTGATCCAATTACCACTCCCAAATATTTAAAAGTTGTAACCCTCTCAATGCTGACATTATTAATATTAATTTCCAATGACACTTGTTCATCTTGCAGTTGTCTAATGCGATGTTTGCTACCTATCACCATAAATTTTGTTTTACTAACATTTAATTTGAGGCTGTTGTCACATAACCATTCATTTATATTTGATAGGTCCTCATTCAAACATTCTGTGATCATAGTGTCATCGGCAAACAGTTTGATCTTACACTTTTTAACATATATATATATATATATATATATATATATATATATATTCGATCAACATAGATCAAAGGCGATGCATCTTAATCGGACTAGTCAGAAAAATGGCATGTAAATATGCAATCTACATAATTAAAATACAATAGTACAATTAAAGTCAGAATTAATAATAATAATCTAAAAAAATACATATTTTTTCAATATTAAAAAAATACAATTTGAAAGTTGAGAAACTATTCTATATTATAAAATATTTATTCTATCAGAAAACGTTTTATTTTATGCTAAATGAGATGTTGGACATATTACAGGTATATTGTTTATTGATAATTCAACTCCTATATAATCAGGCGAGTTCTGGCAGATTTGTAATTGTGGTAACTCTGGAGTATATTTCCTTTCATTCATGTGTCATGCGAGTGCAGGTCCTCCTTTTTCTTGAACCTGTTTTCATTTCTTTAATATAGGTAATGGTTTGAAATATGTATAAGCTGGGCAAAGTTTGTGTTTGCGATCTTTTAAATAGGGTTAAACATGTTGACAGTAGATGGACATTGACGCTCTTAGTATTTTTTTCTGTGCTCTGAATGCCTTATCAGCATGTGACGAGGAACTCCAGAATACTAATCCATATTGTAAAACTGAATGAACAAGCCCGTAATATAGTAGATTCACTACATTGAAAGAAACAAAGTCTCTGAGCTGCCTTATCATAAAATATCATTCGACCCAGGTGTAGATTTAGCAGTAGTTTTCCTTATTATTGATAACATTTCTTCAGATGTTATTGGTATTAAAAAGAAACTTATAGGTACTCCCTGGATACATATCATAGTTCGGTACCTGACGATTTGTATTGCAATCAATAAAGTAGTCATTTATATAATTTGCTTGTTCAGTAGAAGTTTCTCCTTCCAGAAATCCAGCAAATGCTTTCCTTACTGATCCACTATCTTTTCTTTCTTTAATAAATTTCCAACTTTCCTCATGACATTATCTGAATTCAAAATACGTTCATTGTTTAACTTGTTTTATGATTTTCACATGCACTCGATATTCTTTTTAAAAATTAAGCAGAATAAAGAATGGTTAACTCTAGGTATCAAAACATCTTCAAAACTTACGGTCCTTGCATTATATCAGAAAATTTACTGATAATCACCTTTTTTTCCCCCCTTTTTCCCCCCCAATTTTTAAAATTTTTCGGGGGAAAAAGTTAAAGGGGAAAAAAGATCTATACTACAAAAAAAAAATTGAGCAACCCCCCCAAAAAAACCCCAAGGGAAAAAGTTTTTTTTAATGGCTCAGGGGAAAAAATTTTTAAATACACATAAAAATTTTTAAATCCTAACACCCCCAAACGAAAAAATACTGCTCAGTAGCTAAATTTAAAGGAAAAACCCCATCGTCCGAAAAAACCCCGATTACCTTTCAAACGAAAAAATTGGGATAGCCTACTTTATTTTTCCGTTTTATCAGGAACAAAAAAAAGGGGTTTTAAAAAGGGGCAATACATAACAAAAAAACCTGGGTGATAAAAATTTTTTTGGAAATTTTTTTAAAATCTCCCAGAAAATTTCTCGTTTTTTAAGCCCCTTTTAAAAGATTTTTTTCTTTTTGGGTTTTCCCCGACTTTTTTAAAAAAATCACTTGAAATTTTCCCCCTCCAAAAAGGGGGGGAAGGGAATCCAAAAACCCAAACCCAAATTTTATTTTTCCCCACAATTGCCAAGATAATGAAAAGGGGGGAAAAAAAAATAATGGTTTTCCCCTTTTTTTTAAAAAAGGGGAAACATCCCCCAAAAAACAATTTGGTTTCCCCAAACCGGGAAAAAAACAAATGATGCTATTTTTTCCCCTTTCCCCTATAAGTATATACTGAACCCAAAAAGGGGGGATGTTGCGGCAGTTTTTTTTTG